>JAHXMU010000096.1:849549-962378 GCA_019455685.1 Philornis downsi
TGTAATATAGTAAATAATTGAAATTGTTGCAAAAAAATTGGAAAATTACAATAGTTTGTAATGTGTGGTTGAAATGCAAACAGTGAAAATGTCACTCTGCAAGGTTATCTCATTCACGCCGTGATTTTTCGTTGTCAAGGTCATGTATCTGTTTGCCTGCCGTATCCACACAATCGTCATGCGGAAAAAGTCTATACACATACATACACAACTAAACGAATGTAGGGAGGGAGTATAGTAGCTTGTTGTGACCGTCATAGAATCTATCAGACATTGCGGGATTTCCTTTTAGCAGTGCAGTGTGGCGGCTGCTGTGCCTGATTAAATGAGTTCGTTGGCATTTGTGTCATTTCTGTTTGTACCTGCGTACAAGATGCGTCCGTCATTAGTGTAGCCTCTCTCTTGTTATTCGAGAAAAAAGGAAAGCAATGGAAAATTTTAAACATTCATGGGAATTTCTATGTAGGCATGTAATTGGCAGGACAAACTGTAATTAGTAGAGCAAATATTGATGTGGAAATTTCCGTTAGTTAAAGAGATTTAAACACATCTCAAGTCCTTTGCCAATGTCACAGTCAAACTTCGAACCAGCCACGTGTATGAGTGTGGCTCGATAACTTAACTGTGTGTTTGTGTTTATTTTTGGGAATACAATTTCCCAGACTTGATCATTTCCCAAGAAAACGGTAACATTTTTGTATTCGTAGAAATTTTCGAGAGATTAAAATAAAGGCAGTTTTATAAAGTTTTTGTTAATGAAGTTTATGTTGAGAACTGTATATTAGCACACCGATCAGAATATTATCTAAATTAAAGAAATATTTTTTAGCTATTATGTTTGAAAGAACGGGTGTTTTGTTTCTTTCTTATATTTTTTGTTAGTTTTCTGGAAAATTACCTTGTCTCAAATATTCCTTGCTTTACAAATTCCAAGTTAATTTTGGTTGAAACATTTTTGCATTCACCAAAAATTAAATTTAAGTCACCACATTTGTAATTCATCAATATGGTCAATGTCAAACTTATAAAAATTGAAAACGAATTACATGCATGCTGCAAAATGCACTTAAAAAAGTATTCCAAAAGAAACAAAAGTTCCATAAAGTGAATAAAGACAAAATAACTAAATCTTTTTGGGAGTACTAAATCCCCACCCTTTTTTTATTTTGTCAAAAATTGGCCATGGTGAAAAAAACCGTGCCTTGTGTACTGGGCTATTGGTTTCAAAATTAAAGTTAAATAAAACACACATAAAGCTATGATTTCGATGAAACTTTTATTGCATTATAATGATTAAACCTTCCTATTATGTTCGAAATACAATGTCATCTCCACCTTTGGTTTGGTTACAGTACTCGAAGTTGATACTTTTTAAGGTAGTTTTCGACCACATTTTCGCGGTGGGTAGCGCGATGATAACTTAACTAATGTTAGTATTTAAATGTTCCAACGCTTAGGGATTATTCGCGTAAACACGTGAAGCCCCAAAAAAAGTCTGACGGCGTCAAATCGCATGATCTTGGTGGCCAATTGACGTCGCCTAACGTGAAATTACGCTTTCTGGAATCTTTTCGTGGAATAAATCGGTCGTGTTGTGTGGCTCATGGCACCGTCCTGTTAAACCACATATCGTCCAGTTCATAATCTTCAATTGCAGGCCAAAAAAGTCGGTTACGCTCTGAATTGAAATTCGGATTATCCGCCACACTTTCACCAACAGAAGCGATATTTTCGGCAGTGCATACATTGCCATGATGCGTTAGAAATCTTCATCTTTTGAGACTATCCAGGAACTATACGTTGTGAATCGCAGCACAGGCCATGCAACCTTCGAAATATTTTACATGTGTGAATTTAGAGTTCAAGCTTTCTTGGCGTCAGTTCTTATGGAACTTAATTTCCTTCATTTTAAATTGTGCCCAATGATTTTAAAGGATGTGTGATTACTTGTTCAGTAACTCTTAATAATAAATTTTAATAATAAATTTAATAAAATTGCAAATTCTTGTTGCATTTGAAACAAATCTTCCTTCAATAATGACTCCAATTTCGTAACTCCGAACGTTTTCGGTCTTCCGTTACTTTTCTCGCATCCGTCGTCAAACTCAGCGTTCTTAAACTTCTTTCACTTAAAATAGACCCGCCATATGTTTCTACAAGCAGTCGATCAAAACTTGATTAAAACACGAAATTTTCGGATAAAAAATAAATATATACTAATATTTCACACTAATATTTCACAGTTATGATGTTGTCAGATGTCCAATCTTGTAACATGACGTTTTACTTCTTACGACGGAAATTTATTTGTACCCCCTATAATTAATAATTCAGACTTATTTATTAATTCAAAATATATATTTTGCTGAATTTTACTGTTTCGCTCATTGTGCCAAATTTATGCCCGCCATAAATTCATCGAGACAGATTACCCCAGACATTCGCAATAGGAATTAAATGCAGAAAATGTGACGGTCAACTCCTTAAGCACCATTTTCATTTAATGAAACAACACATATCGAACCGCGCCGTTGTTCCGCTGAAAAATAACAACTGAAACGGGTTGATGCTTCAAAACTCGGCCGAACTTTAATTCAATAGAGTGATGAGTTTTCGGAGCTTATAACTGTAGACACTTTCCAAGCTACTAGGAAGCCGCTTTCAAAGTTCACCTCTATCATGCCATTAATAATTGGAGCCATTCGCCTTACAAACGTTTATTTTTCCCATTCAAATATATAACATTTTTATATTCTACAATCTGTGACATTTGTTTTTTTTTTTTTTTTTTTTTTGCCAAATTTCAATCTGTCTACTTTATGGATATCCTTTAATACTGCCTCTGGCATCATTATCATTCAAACCATACCAGTGCTTGCGGTAAAAATTCGTTATATTCGGCGTGTAAACACTGCTAATTGTAAATATCATTCAATTTTGATGCAATGGGGTGTTTTCTGAATACCAGCTCCATTCCTGGCTTTTTACAATTACGGCGAATTGAATTTTTTGGTCACGGCCTGAATGGTGAAATGGGATGATTTATATTGTAATGATCCTTTAATTTCATGGAATTTTCAATTGCCGACAGTCCAGTTTTGTTTTTCTTTTTCCCCATTACCATATGGAGATTAAACATCAAGTTAAATAAACATATTTTGAATTAAAATGACAAACTTTATCAAAATCTAAATGTCAATTTTGACAAAGTGTAAAAACCAAAATCGAAATGTACAAAAACAAGACACAGATGCCTTGCAAAGTTTGCAATATAAAATCAACTGCGTTTAACTGAATTTCACAGAGTGTATAATCAGAATTATCTTTAATCTGAAAATTCAACAATCCGAATGGCACTTGGGAAATTAAAATTAGAAACGGGATTGTAAAATACATAAGCAAAATGCAACTTTTTATCTCTAATAGTACAGGAGGTACAAAGTGTTGAAAATGAAAAATCTTTTTAATCTTTTTACCGTGAGAAGACAAGTTGAGGAAGCTTAAATTGCCACAACAATGTGTTCATTACTGCTATCTTAATAATTCATTTTGTTTCCTTTTTTCGTATAAAAACGCCCTTTGCTTTATAGACAGAAATTTAAACTTCTTTAAGTTTTAACATCCACTTTTGATAAAAAAAAACCAAAATGATTGATGATGTGTTGATATATAAAAATGCATATTGGCAACTGAAATCTGAGAATAAAAGAACAAACAAATAAAAAGTACAATAATTTCATTTAGAAAACAAAAATCTGCATCAATTCTTCAGTGCAAAAAATAATTCCAGGGGAAGAATAAAATAATGGTAACATGTTATTGCCACCAAAATGGGAAATAAGTGTATATTAAGTATATTTTTCACAAAAAATAAATATATTTTCACAATAATTTCATTTAGATTTGAAAAACAAAAAATGGGACTAATTCTTCAGTATAAAAAATTATTCCAGGGGAAGAATGGAACAATAGTAACATTTTATTGCCATCAAAATGGAAAACTTTAGAGGGCTTTAATATATTATAACAGAAAAAGTTGAATGCAGTTTTTTAATTTTAATTTTGTTGTTGAATTATGAATCTAAATTGATTTTGATAATACGCTGTTTTTATTATCCATAAGTCTGGCTCGGTTTTGCCAAAGTAACGCAAGATAATATATGTGAATCATAATTGGAATTGACACAATTAGTCCTGTTGAAAATGATCCATATTTGGATGTAACGCTATACCCATAACCCCATAAACGACATGTACAATTCAAGTTCAAAGCAAATGATTTCAATTAATTTTAGTGGATAGACTTTGCTTGTATTACGTTCGAACGTTATTGAAAGTCTTCTATATCGGTCATGTTTTAAAGTAGTCGCTCCGTGCAAGTATGATTTTATTGTTCTCACAATCAAGAGTTTATACTAGAATTTGATTATTATTTTGGTAAACATGATTTGCTCTATTGTAAGCCTGCCATATCGGTTAATGTTTTGATAAAGCTTTCAGATAAACAGACGGCCGCTCCGGTTATCAACGGAATTTTATATCATTTTAAACAAAGTCTTTAACTGCTACCAGAAAGTATTGAAATAAACATTTGGAATTATGTCCATATAAATTTGTTTCCTATCACGTAACTAAATGGTTTACAGGGTCCATACATGGAATCATTTCATTGGAAATGAAATTTTCCGATGTCAAGTCACTGGTATAGGTTTTAGAGCAATTATCACCAATTTCTTCATAAGTATTCAAATAAATGTTGAAATTTATTATATTACAAATACAATATTTGTCCAAAACAAATAATCAATGAACCAATATTTAATTGACAACTAGTCGTGGAAACAATTGCTGCGATTTAATAATAATTGGTCCCAATAATAACAATTAATAACATTTTAAGACCGCAGAATGAAAATAAAATTTTTCCAATTTTTTTTTTTTTTTAAACAATTGTAACGTAAACGAATTGAGAGAAACGAATAACGTAAGATAGCTGCCAAAAACTCCGTAGAAACGCTGCAAACAGCGTTTTTTTATTTATGATTATTTATATATAATTATTATTTGGTGTGCCACTGCAGGGTAGCGCCGCTTCCTATTCCTGTCACTCAAGTGTGAAAGCTTTCTTAAGAGCCTGTGTGCAGGATTTTTTCACATTTAGCCGCATTTTGTCTTGCCACGCCGTTGCAACTAGGGCTTTAAACAATTTGCCAATTTAATTTAAAAAATATTTCAGTTAACATTTCATTACAAAAAAAAAAAAAAACGAGCCATGTCGACATATTATGCATGAGAAAAGCATGTTTTTGCCTCACCCATTTACTTGGAAATGGATCATGACATTGTGGTCCGCAATTCATGATAGAGGGCATGGCATAAAGCTCCAACTCGACTAGTCGACTTTTTATTGGAAGCAGCTATTCATAAGACTAACCGGAATACCAATATACCACGTTGTGAGGCATTTAGGGGAGGATAGGCAACGATTTAAATCATTTGTTTTTTGTGCGGTACAAAAATTCATATTTAACCTTTGAATTGTAATAGATTTAGATTTTATTTAATGAGTTTACTTGTATAGTTTGCAATCTCATTAAAATATCAATAGTACACGAGTTCAATCGCGTTAGAATAATAAAAATATGAACGTCGCAGATAAGTGCGAAAAAGAATTCCCAGTACTGATTATATTGATGCTAAACAAATTGTTTAATGGACTACTTCCGCCACCTATAGCTGATAACTGTTTATGGCGTCATAAAAATAATTTTAAAGTTTGATTTACCCCTTCTTAAGATGTCACTTAAAATTGAATGATAACTTCAAGAAATCGACATAAAATCAATCGTATTGTAAAGCGACATTTGTTGATAGCGATTTAATAATTTGAATTTATCTCCAATTCATTCTCATTTCAGACAAGCTTGCCAATTATTCTATCGTTCGGATCCATTAAAGATTGTCCGAGGTCAGGGACAGTACATGTACGATGAACAGGGTGCACGTTATCTGGATTGTATAAACAATGTGGCCCATGGTAAGTGTTAGATTTAACAAAAATTCGCACGTAATTTTCGCAATTTATTTAGAGGACATTAAAAATATTATAATAAATTGCGAAACTATTTTCGCAAAAGAAAACAAAACAAATTATACAACTATTCCGTAGTTGTTATTACGAATAGATGGGTTATGACGGAGGGGTTTTGCGTATTACGCTTTAAAACAAAACAATAAACTTTTACACTTGACGAATGCCAGTAGCACAAATGGAATTTATTGTATTTACGATTTAAAATTTATTTATACCATACAATGAACCATGAAACTTACTGAAACGCAATAAATGATATTTATTGAATAGCTTTTCACTTTCCTAGCACTTAAAAACAAAGACCAAATTTTGTTTAGAACATTTTTTTCGTAATAAAATTCCAATGAGGTCAACTGACTTACTTATACTTTTACCCAACATCCCTGTGATTTCATTTAAAAGGTAGAGAGGGTCTCGGGAAAGGAAATTAAGAAATGCAGTAAATTGACGCAAAATTAAAGAAGCAAATTTATAACATACTGAGATTATAACATACTGAGATCGTTAATTTTTTTCAAACTGGCGAGATTCCTTAAGAGGAGCGTCAATGAAGAAAGTTTAATAAAAGTCTGATGTTATATACGAAAGGACAGCCCCAAAACTAGCCAACTTAACATAGAGGACACAAAGAAATTACGAGCAATTTTCTTTATTTTTTAACACAATCTCTTCTTAGTTCGATAAACTTTTTCCCGCGATATTAAACAGCTTCTATGCTCCGTTTATAGTAAGAATTGTCAAACTCCTTAAAATAGATTCCACCTTTTCATTGTTGGCAAATCTTTTACCACTGAGCCATTTTTTTCAAGTTTGAAAATAGAAAAAAGTCCGAGGGAGCTAAATTTGGCTAATAAGGTGCATGATGAAGCAATTCGAACTTTAATTCATAAATTTTGGCCATCGAAATAGTGGATGTGTGAACTAGAGCCTTGTCTTAATAAAACAACAGTTTCTTTTTCGCCAAACTTTTAAATTTCATTACCTAAACGCTGTAATAAACTAGCAAAATATTCGTCGTTGATGGTTTTCCTTTCTGAAGATAATCAATAAAAATATTCCTATGCGCATTCTAAAAAAACAGACGCCATGACTTTGCCTTTACATGGAACCGTTTTCGCCTTTGACTGTTCCTTTCCCTAGGGTGTAAACGTACGCACCTTCAGCCGACGATCATCCAATAGTATTTTGTGGACTTTCTTAATCGTATTGACAGCTTGTACGGCCTCGTTTAAATTCTGCTAACCAATATTTTACAGTCGTAAATGAAGGAGCAAACTCCCCCGAAGTAGAATCTAGCTCGGTTTTAATACTGCTTGGACTGTGACCTTTAAAATGGAAATGTAGAATTACATAACAGTGACCAATTTTTTCCATGCTTACAGGTACTAGAAGGAAAGTAGCAATGTCGTTCATTTTCATTTTTAGAACTAAGTTTCTCAAACACAATTTGGCTTTCAGTATAACCATTTGATATAAAGATATAAAGGTAAGAATACATGGGTTGAATCGGTCATTTGTATGGGTGGTACCAAAAGGGAAGTGACATTCTTAGAACTAAGTTTTCCAAACTTAGAACTAAGTTTTCCATGTAAGCCAAATTTGGCTGGGTTTCTGCTTGTCTACCAATTAGAAGTTATAGGGAGACATTGAATCGATCGATTTGTATGGGATATATCAGAAGGGCCTTCGAAATTTTAAATTCTACTAAATTTTCCTGATTTTTTTGCAACTGTATTCCCGGGATATATCATCAGAAGGAGCATGGCGAAGCATTCTACTTTTATTCTTAGACCATACCTTAGCAAATTTTTAACAAGGGGTGTCCAAACAAGAACACGAGATTTAAATCACTGATGTAGCAATTGAATTGTTTTTCTGGCTGTATGACATGTGGCGCCGTCTTGTTGAAACCACATGCTCTCCACATTCATTTTTTCAATTCTAGGCACGAAAAAACTGGTTATCATTCCACGATACCGAACACCATTGACTGTTTGCGCTTGATATGCCTCATTTTCATAAAAAGAGGTCCAATGATACCTCCAGCCCAAAATCCATACCACACAGTGACACGTTGAGGATGCATTTGCTTCTCGTGAATCACTCGAGGATTTTCCTCACCCCAAATGCGACAATTCTGCCTATTGACGAAGTCGTCAAGATGGAATGGGCCTCGTCATTGAAGATGATTTTATCGGCAAAATCAGCATTTTCATGTTGTCTCTCCAATACCCAATTAACGAACTCCCTTCGCTGTCCATGGCCAGCTGGCTTCAGTTCCTGAGTCAACTGGACTTTGTATGCATGAAGATGCAAAAATAGTGGATTTGGAGACACCAATTTGCTGAGCTCGGTGCCGAATTGAGGTGGATGGAGTTTGAGCGACATCATGACGGACAGCTGCGACATTTTCGGTCGATCGACGCGTTGTTGTCTTTACATCACTAACAGACCCAGTTTTGGTAAATTTATCCATTAATCTCTTTACAGTTGACTCTTATGGAGCATTATTGTGACCCCAAATTGATCGCAATTTGCGAACTGTAGCCGCAAAACTTTCACCATTTTGGTAAAACAATTTCACAATGAGAATGCGTTGTTCATTCGTGTAGCGCTCTATTTTTACTAACCTCGTACCTTCTACTAGCAAACAATAACATTTGTTCAAATGTCAAACAATGACACTTCGAATGGCGCCAAATTTAAATCTTGCGTTCTCGTTGGGACACCCTATATAATACCAAATTGTTCAGTACAATTTTAATAATTTCAGTAATTTTATAAAAGACATTAACATAAGAAAATATGGCTAAAAGGGATCGTTTGCCTGGAAGATACAAGAGCAGACATGGTTAATCTGTCGATTTTTAAATTTTATCTGGAATTATAGGACAATATATTGGGCAAACATTTTGGTCGATGCTGTCTAGATGTTCCAAGGAAAACACTGAATTTTGGAAGATCGGTTAATTTATATCAAAGCCGTTAGATGGGGCGTGCCAAGGCTGATCATTTTCATGTTCAGACCATACTGTAACAAACCTTAAACATGAATTAAATTTGATCGAATTTTGTGTAATTTTGTGTATATGAAAGATGTGAACATAGGAATATGGGGGTTAAATGGATAATTTTTATGGGGAATACCAAAAGGGGCATGGTTAGCCTGTTGATTTTTTAAATTTTGTCAATCAATATAGAACAATCTGGCAACGATATCGACAAAAATTTAAGAGTTATAGGCGAAGAAGTGAATTTCAAAAAATCGGTCAATTTGTATGGTATCACAAGGTTGCGACTGATATAGTCCATTTAAAATTTCCGGCTGCGATCTGGCAAAATACTTAGCTGTGCTAAGTTGTAAGGAGTTCCATAAAGCTTTACAACACCGAATAATATACACACCTTCAGGAATAACAAAATAATTAATAAAAATATTGAAGATATTAAAAAATGGAAATGCGTTCAAATTAATTAAATTTTGGTCAAATTCATGAATATAAAATATTTCAAAATTACGATTAAAAATTAAAAATTACGATGACTCCCAGATTAGAATTCCCTTTCAAAAATTTCTCAGGTAATTTTGAAAAGTAAAAATTATAATTAAACACATGAAATCCCACAATATAATCAGACTCATTCTTCCTTTTTTAGGTCCTTGCTTAACTATAATGTAAATTTGTATATTCCTTTATCAATATTTATACAATATTCAATACATTTATCCAAAAACAATCGCATCAAGAATGCGACTGAATTGCATTACGAATCTGAAACGTGCTATATTATCGGCCTGTACACGTTTCCGATGTGTAATGAATTTTTGTAAACAATTAACAATAATCGATTATCTGTAATGTACGACTACATTTATGTAAGTATGGCGTAATGTAACGTAACAGGGCCATAAATATTTATTACATATAAACGAATGGACGGACAGAGTTGTGGATACACGTGAATCGCACGTAACAGCGATAATTAAATAGAACAATTCCACTTCATGCGACTTGAACAAATACTGGAAATTTACCACTGTTGAGATAAAAATGGATTAGTTTGGATAGAAGGGAATAAATTGTTTAGTGTGTTATCAGTTCATTGACGGCAGATTAGTTGTAATGTGAATACGATAATTTGAAATTGTGAATGACATATCTCAAGTTTAATTATTATTATCAAATAAGGCATAGTTTTAATTGCTAGTTAAAACAACTTGTTGAATATTTAATATTGAAACATACATTCGTATACGTTTTATAAAAAATCATCAAAGTTGATGACAATAAGACTTTTAAAAATACTATTAATCCATCATTTTCAATGAGTTTGGATATTATAAATAACTCGAAAAATTTTAATTTTTTGGTCCACTGGTATGAAGATATTTTTAACAAACAGAACGAATTAAATATAACTCAATTATCCTAAGTTTTTATATATGTTTCACTGGTGCTTTTCGTTTAAAGCGCCTTCGTACCAGTAGATAAAACTTCTCTCTCAATCGGTTTAAGAAGATGACGGTGATATTGAATAAAGAACAAAAAGCTAAGGGCGTTGAAGAGGAAAATTTGGCGAATACAGAAAGAAATATTCATCAAGTCAGATGTCAAAATAATAGGTTTCATAAGTCTTCGAGTAAAAATTCAATTAGCAATTATAAACAAATCCAAATTTTGAATATTTTGAAAGTTTTGAATAATTCGAACGAACATCTTGAATATTTATAATACTAATAATATTTTGAACATTTTGAATATTTGAGTACTTTAAATATTTTAAATAATAATAATATTTATAATATTTGGAAAAACTTGAATGTTGTGAACACATTGAATGTTTCAGATATGTTGCATAGTTCGAATATATTAAATATTTTAGATATTTTGAATAATTGAATATTTTAAATATTTTGAATATTTTGGAATATTTTGAATACTTTGAATGTTTGGAATATTTTGAATATTTCGAATAATTGAATATTTTTAATAATATTTTGAGTATTTAGGAAAATGTTAAATATTAGATACATTTGTAATATTCCGAATATTTTGAATATTTTCAATAATTGATTATTTGAATGTTTTAAATATTTTGGAAATGAACACTTTTGAATATTTTGAATATTTCCAATATTTTGAATATTTTTGGAATATTTTGAATATTTTATATATTTTGACTATTTGGAACGTTTCAGATATTTTGAATATTTATAATATTTTTGGAATATTTTAAATATTTTAAATATTTGGAATATTTCGTATATTTTGATTATTATTTTGATTATTTGGAATATTTTAATATTTTAAATATCTTGAATATTTGGAATATTTCGGATATTTTGATTATTTTGAATATTTTGAATGTTATATTATATTATATTATATTACATTACATTATATTATATTATATTATATTATATTATATTATATTTTGGAAATGAACGTTTTTGAATATTTTGAATATTTCCAATGTTTTGAATATTCTTAAAATATTTAGAATATTTTAAATACTTTGAATATTTAGAATATTTCAGATATTTTGAATATTTTAAATATCTTGAATATTTGGAATATTTTGATTATTTCGAATATTTTGAATACTTTGAATATTTTAAATATTTTAGATATTTTGCATATTTTAAATATTTTGAATATTTAATATTTCGAATGTTATGGTTATTGAGAACATCTTGAATATCTCGAATAGAATTTTAATATTTGGAACATTTCATTTTTAGTCCGAATATATTATATATTTTTCCAAATATTATTAAATAAATAAATGAATAAAATAATAAATAATAAATAAAAAATAAATAAATAAATTAAATATATGTTTAATCCTAAATATTGAACATTTTGATTATTCCAGCTATTTATCACATGATTTTGAGTTCTTATTTCCAATATTTTGTTTCATTTCCGACATAAAATGGTCAATTATCAATAGTTGTTTTCAAATTTGTTATTATGTTGCAGAAACTAACTTATAGAAATTACAAAATAGCTTTTTGCAATGAGGGAATGTCACAGCCCCCAACTAATAATAGAAATTTAAAATTGCTACTCATCTAGACATTGTTTTCATCTTGGCACTTGTTGTTCAATGATAAACAAAACAATCAACATTTAAAATTTCTATAAACAATTCATACAAGTTCACATGTCTATCTATTTGTCTGGCAACCACTACAGAGTGTGCACGCTTCCACACCCGCATCGCGTGTACTGCACGTGATTCCGTAGACCACATGTGTCGCCAGCAGCTACTAGTTGGACTAATTTCCCGCCTCCAATGCCGACACTTGTTTGCTTGACGCTTATCGCTACAGCGTGCTTTTGACGATTTGGCCCCCAATGTAAACTTGATTCATAAGTAAATATTTGAAATAAATAATGAATTTGTTGATATTTATAGCTCTTTATGTTAATGGCTTTGTGGATCCGACGCCAAGCATTGTGTGTTGGATTTGTATATTTCACGTGTTGCTTTCTTTGATAAGTTTGCTGCTAATCTCGCACTCTGATAAGTGCTAATTTGGTTTTATTTCGTTGTTTTTGTTTTCGAAAACTTGACAACAAAAACATGGAATTTTTTTGTGCTAAATTTATAATTATGATTCCTTTATAAACTCTAAGTGAGTTATATACATAGTATATAAACCCCCTTTGTGACAGCTTTGTAATCAGTTAAGATATATTATTGATTTGTGTACACCGATGATGACTGGTATGATGCAGTCGATCCTTTGTTATAATAGAAATATACAAGTCAATGCATTTTTTAATTAGCATTTAACAGTTTGGTTAGAAGGTTCTGCTCACATTGCCTTCCAAATTGCTGAGCGTTTTTTTTAGATGGATATGAATGAATAGCGTAATTTTGCAAATAAGTGTGAGTTTAAAATAAGATGTAATTTTTCGAAATTTGGTTTGAAAACTTTAAAAGAATATATCAGCCAAGCACACAGATTATTTTATCAGCAGTCTAATAATTGGATTGGGGGATTGCTATAATAACGGAAGAAGTTGGTCTCTCCTTGAACAAATTATAAATCAAAATTAAGCGTTAAAAATAAAATTAAACGTTTTAAATTACCCGTTACCCGTCATAATGCAAATTGCGAAATTTTTATAAAAAAATATTCTATTTGTTCACCACTTAAGAAAATAAATAAATAACTTTCAACGAAAAAAACTGCGTCAAAACAGTGAAAACTTTATAAATTTTCAAATTTCAATAAATGCAAAATTACCAAAAGAAAAAGATAAAACAAAAATACTATTCTGGTCGTTCAATAATTTTTTTTTTAAATTTTGTTTTGTAATTTTCAAAAATTCATTTTACTTTTGGTATAGTTTTCAAGATATAAATCCACATATCTCTTCTACAGCGTAGAAGATATACAAAATATATGAAAATGATTGTCAATTGACGAGCAATGTTAGAAAGTTTTTAACGTTAAATAAAAAAATGACTTTTGTCAAAATTTCAAATATTTCCCATCAGTAAGAGACCAAGCATTTGTATGGAAATCCATTTTCCTACAGATCGTTTCCATATTGTCTATAAGATACACATAGAAAAAGCATAAATTTTTGGAAATGAAGATAGTCGATTGGGCGATGTCCGCTCGTCTGGTGGCTGGTAGACACGATAACTGCCGTAAATAATTAGAGAACTTTTTAAAACTAGGCACAGCATAATATTTTGATCTGAATGAATTTAAAAATTATGAATATTTTTAAATTAGAAAATTTCGAATGTTTTGAAAATGTTAATTATGTGATCAAATTTTAATTATTTTGATTTTTTTGAATACTTTGCAAATATTTCGAATATTAAAACTCAGCTGTATGTTAAATGTTTTAGATATTTAAATTTTCATTTTGAATACTGTAAATATTTTGAGCATTGTGAACATTTTGAATTTTTTTAATATTTTGAATGTTTTGAATATTTTGAATATTTGGAATACTTTGAATATTTTGATTATTTTGAATATTGTGAATATTTTAAATACTTGGAATATTTGGAATATTTTGAATATTTTGAGTATTTTAAATATTTTGTACATTTCGGAATACTTTGAATACTTCGAATGTTTGGAACAATTTGAATATTAGGAATATTTCGAGTAATCGAATATTTTAAATAATGTGAGTATTTTGGAATATTTTGAGTATTTTTAACATTTTGAATATTAGATATATTTGCAATATCCCGAATATTTTGGATATTTGGAATATTTTAATTATTTGAAATATTTTGAGTATTTTAAACATTTTGTACATTTTGGAATACTTTGAATACTTCGAATGTTTGGAACATTTTGAATATTTCGAATAATCAAATATTTTAAATATTTTGAGTATTTTGTAACATTTTGAATATTTTGAACATTTTGAATATTTTGAACATTTTGAATATTAGACATATTTGCAATATTCCGAATATTTTGATTATTTTAAATATTTTGAATATTTTGAGTATTTTAAATATTTTGTACACTTTGGAATACTTTGAACACTTCGAATGTTTGGCACATTTTGAATATTTCGAACATTTTGAATATTAGGTATATTTGTAAAATTCCGAATATTTTGAATATTTTCAAAAATTGATTATTTGAATGTTTTAAATATTTTGGAAGTGAACATTTTTGAATATTTCGAATATTTTAAATGTTTTTGAATATTTTGCGTTGTTTGAATATTTGATTATTTTGAATATTCTAAACATTTTGAACACTTTAAATATTCGAAATATTTTAAATACTTTGATATTTTAATATTTTGAACATTTTAGGAAATTTTTAATTTTTGAAAATGTTGTTTTCTTTTTAAATATTTTGCAAATTTTGCATGTTTTTTTGTTAATTTTTCAATGAAACTGAGTGTGCCAATATTTGCTGGTGGCGATTAAAAACTTGCATTCAATGAATGGGATATCGAATAGATACGGATACGACTTTATTACTCGAAGTTTTAGTCAGATAAGTCGATGATAGGTGGTAGTATGGGGGCTCGAAACCACAATCATATGATTGATTGTTGCGTGTTCTAACTATCATGCGTGTTCTAACTATGGCCGGTCTCGATAGAAATTAGTAGTTGTAACATTGCAGATTTAAACTGTCTGTATTTGAATTTTCTCATCTTTCGGAGCTCTTTCCGGTATAATTTGCTTAACGAACTTCTTTTTTTCACTGCACTTTTTGCAGTAGATCTATTTAAGGGATATACAAAACTGATGAAATGAATGTACAATATATTTCCCTCATGCTTCCTATATTTTACGAAAAATGTATTATTTTCATATAACACAGTACTGGTAACTCTAAAATGAATTCCTTATTTTCAAAAAGCACAAATTAAGAATAAGTCATATTTTTTCAAAAAGTGACACATTTCCTTCCTGAATTCTCTAATTGTTCGAACGTTATCGATAACCTCGCAATAACTAATAATTCCATATATTAATTAAATTCAATTTTCACAAAACTCCACAAAAAGGTCATCCGAGATATGATACGCGACAGTGCTGCAAATCAACTAATTGATTTCAAGAATAATATGAAATCCTCATCCGGGGTCATCACCACTGCCTCGGGAATTCCTGTTGGCATATCGGATGCTACACTCGCGGTGGGCACTAAGGGGCCTCTACTACTACAAGACTATCAGTATATATCAGCAATGCAGCACTTCAACAGGGAGCGAGTACCAGAACGAGTGGTGAGCGCTAAGGGTGCCGGAGCTTTTGGCTATTTTGAGGTTACTCATGATATAACTAAATATTGTGCTGCCTCAATGTTTGAAAAGATCAAAAAGAGGACTCCCATCTCGTGTCGATTTTCAGTTTTCAACTCTGAAGTGGGCTCAGCGGATACTGTACGTGATCTTCGTGGATTTTCGGTCAAATTCTATACCGATGATGGCGTATGGGATCTAGTGGGACACAATTCACCTACTTTCTATATACGTGATCCCATTCTCTTTCCAAGCCTGGTGCACTCGCAAAAACACAATCCGCAAACTCATTTGAAGGATGCCGACATGTTTTGGGATTTCGCTACGCTGCGTCCGGAGACCATGCATCAAATATGTCTGATATTTGGGGATCGTGGCATCCCGGATGGTTATCGTCACATGCACGGCTATGGAGTACACGCCTATAAGTTGGTGAACACCAAAGGGGAGCCGATTTATTGCAAATTTCATTTGCGCACTGATCAGGGTATACAAAATTTGGATCCGAAAAGAGCTAAGGAGTTAATGGGCCTCGATCCGGATTATGCCTCCCGAGATCTATTTAATTCCATTAAGAATGGTAACTATCCCAGCTGGACTTTTTATGCTCAACTAATGACCTACGAACAGGCTAAGAAGTTTAAATACAACCCCTTTGATGCTACCAAAATTTGGAGCCTGAAAGATTATCCCCTCATTCAGGTGGGAAAAATTTGCTTAGACCGTAATCCCATTAACTATTTTGCGGAAGTCGAGCAATTATCTTTTAGTCCCGCCAATATGGTACCAGGCATAGAACCTTCTCCCGACAAAATATTGCAAGGTCGCCTTTTTGCCTATGGAGATGCCCAAACCCATCGCCTAGGCACAAATTACAATCAAATTCCGGTCAATTGTCCCTATCGAGTGGCCGTCAAGCATTACGACCGAGATGGCGCCATGACTGTTACCAATAATATGGCTGAAGCTCCCAATTACTATCCGAATTCATTTGGTGGTCCGAATACTTGTGACCGGGCAAGGGCTTTGCAAACATGTTGCCCTGTGGCAGGAGACATTTATCGCTTTAGTAGTGGCGACACGGAGGATAATTATAGTCAAATTACTGACTTTTGGGTCTTTGTGTTAGACGAGTGTGCACGTAAGAGCTTGGTGAACAACATTGCTATGCATTTGTGTGGCGCCAGTCAATTTATACAGGAGAGGGCTGTACGTAACTTCACTCTAGTCCATGCTGATTTTGGCCGTATGCTGACAGAGGCTTTAAATCTAGCTCAGGAGGGCCATTTAGCTGTGGGCTAAATGAGGGCGGAGCGTTTTATGATATACATATACATGTTGTACATTTTGTTTGCAATCTAAATATAATTTTATTTATTGTTGATTAGCTCTACTGGTTTGAAAGGGGGATTACAAAATCTTTAAGTTTGATGCGCGTTAAGAACTAAGTCCGAGCCGGAGTCCCGCCATTTCTTTCCCCTTTAGATACTGATTTTAAGTCAGAGTTTAAATCGAAATTTTTATATTTCTATCATGCAACCATTTATTTAATCGAGAATTGTGTTTGTTACCTTGTGGCTGTCAAGATTTGTATTTTTTATTGGTGAAGTTGTGGTAATTTTTTTCCGAGAATTATATTCAGAAGATGTCGTCACCAATTGTTTGCTTCCATTTTCACGCATTCTGCAAAGCAAATAAACACTAGTTCTTTTTAATAAATAACTTTGATTTTTCCTGATTTACCAATAAACATAACTTACTGACGTGTTCTCAATTCTTGGGAAGGCTGCAGTAACATGTCGCGGCTTCCGTGCATTATCTGCGGTCAAAGGTGTTGCCAATCTGTTTACTGAAGTTGCCATTCCCCTGGCATTCGTAGTAGTAAAATGCCTCGGTACGATCTTTACCTGTCTTTTCACTGAAGACTTTGAGTCGCCCAGTGGGATTCCGCAAATTTGTATCAAGAATAATAAACTCAACCATGATTTCAAATAACATTTGCAGAATTAAGATGCGATAAGTCGATTTCTGTCGATTTCTTTTCTTGAATCTTCTGCAGGATTTGTCGTAGTGGGAAAATCTGATCAACTATCAATTTATTAGATTTTATTGCCCAGTGAGTTAGGATTAGGAGGCAGAACTGTAAGCGCTATGTTAAAGACAGATGCAAGGGCCTAATACGCTTAGATTTGAATAACCGGATGTGAGTTTGTTTGGAAAAATCCACTTTATGAGATACTATCAGTTGCCCCCAAGGCGTGATGTTGCCATTCAGATATCGTTCTGACTCGTTGAATGCCAATCTGCACCACCATTTATAATTGGAGATATTTCTTCCTTTATGCTGCTTACCGAAACTAGCAAATAGTAAAATGTTCTGAATATATTTCGAGCATATCCTGAGTATGAATCATTAGATTTCCATCATTATTCTTAATGGAGGAGGGCTTTGTCTTGCAGCAGAGTTTTTGACTTTCACGAATATCCCCTGCTCTTTTCATATAATAACTCTGCCCCTCTTTCTTTCATTCTAATTAGTAGATAGCAATAGCCTAGATTTTAGTCTGTTACATTGATCTACAATTCGCTGCAAAACTAGAGAGGAATCGGCGGCACCCCACATACAAATGACTGACTTAACCCATATATTTGTAGCTTCATATCGTTTAAACAGTTGTATTGACTTCCATAAAATTTGGCGGATATGATTCGATTGATGAACTAAGTTCTGAAAATGAAAATGGGCAGTATTCCCATATCCCTACTAGTACTTCCATTTACTACTGAACCATTTAATGAAATTTAATTTTGTTCGCTGTAATTTCCGATTCGTAGACTGCAGTTACTTGAATTTTTGCCAATTGTATAGTATTACAAAGCTTGGTAAAATCTGGAAAGACCGACCGGATAACCATACCCTCTCTGTTAACTCCTATATACTCGTAAATTACTTTCTTTAACCCATATATATTTTTAAATTCATTTATATTCAATTGTACTACAAAAAAGAGCTGCATTGCCACGCCCCTTAGGATACCACAGGTACAAATTGGCCAATTTAGCAAAATTTGGAGAACTTCAGAAGTTTATAATTTTGTTTCTTTTGTAGTGTTTTAATTTAAAGTAGTTTTTAATAATAACAGAGCGATTCATCACTCCCTTTTGGCACCCTTACATGCTTACATCACAGCAAAAGGATGTTGGGTGAAGGCATATGTAAGTCAGATCACCTTTTCCATAATAATTTCATTTAATGTAAATACTTTATTAGGAAATTGCCTTGAGGCTCGTACAAACCCTGTGAATGGCATTGAGCCATCAATGATAGCTTGTCATTCGAATTACTCATTTAGACGTCTTTATTATTAGTTGCCACTAGATGGTATTACCCGTGAGCACTTAATGGAAAACCGGAAGTGTAAGCTTTTTGGAAATTCCGCACAGAGTATATTTTTGGCTATTCTCAAGTGAATAGCCGTCAGAACGGACAATTTAAAATTATTTCCATATTTTCTTGTTGCATTAGCTAATATTATTAAGGATTTCTATATAATATCACATATTAACCTTCTTATATCTCATATGATATCTGTAAATAAATCGGGCCATTTTCATAAGTTACCAGAGAGCCCAATTAAAAAGATTCCAACCCCAAACCTATTAGTTGCATTAGCTAATATTGTAATGAATTTCTGTACATCATTATATAAATTATATTAATTTTTTTACATTTCATTTCGGTCTATTAATATAAATGGAGGTCATTTCCATAAATTAATGCAGTAAAGCAAAATGTTGAACAATTGTTCCAATTCGCATTTCCTTCTAATAAGCAATTTATTAGAATAAAACCTCTTGATATTTGCACAATTGCAAATATGTTTTGATTAAACACATGTCGTGCTGTTGTTGAGCTGCAGTAAATGATAGCTTTAGCGATCATAAATGCCATGATTTCGCCCCCATTTCGAGGAGCATGACACACATTGATAAAGGCGACAGGCGTACCACATTAGAAAGAATAGACTTTATAAAGATGATAGTCAGTAATGATCACGAGTACAATGTTTGTTTTATGTGCAACTTGCAGAGAGCAGTGGCAACCTCCTTCTCGTTGCAGCAAATTCCTTAAGTGGCCCCCCAAAATTGATCAAATGAAAAACTAGTACAGAAATTTCAATTAGGTGAACTGACTGTATGTAAGAACTGATTTATATATACTTATACCTAGAGTTCCCCTGGCAACAGGAACGACCATAGAGAAGCCGTCGAGAGATATCGGAAGATTTATCTTTTTTGTTGTATATTTTGTTGTATATTTGTTGTACTACCATGGAGTTCTTTTGTTGAGAGATATGGTTAATAGACTAGAAGAGCATAATACTTATTTGTTGTGTTGATATTTCTCCTCGGATATTGAAAATCTATGGCTTAGATAATGGATGACCATTTCCATGCGAGGTATGATAAAGCAAAACTGGAGCAGCTTGTCTGCGAAACCCAGACCAGAGGGTTCTTCTCTTCTGGTAGCACAGCAGACCAAGGGCCCCAAAAACATTGTTCGTGCCTGGTCGTGGCGTTAGACCCCTTGTGGGAGCATCGTGCTGGCTGTAGATGAAGCTCACTTCATACAAAGTAACTTCAAAGGTACTTTGGCTGAGAGAGGAAGCGGGCCCTGAGGAAATTTTCCAAGGGGACTTACTTCTTATCTCAACGGTAGTTCGACTAATCCTTTCGGGATTAATTTGAGTACCCCAAAGGGGCGCTGGCTGTCGCAATAAAAAAAAAAAGAATTATACAAAGGAAAAGAAAAATAGAAAACAGTCCCATGTGTGATGGCACACCATGAGTAACGCCTCACGGCGAGACTCATGTAAATGACCGCAATTGGTTGATTATAACTAGAGTCCTTTTGCGTTGGCACAAAATGAAGAACAATAAAAGAAGCAAAATTAATTCTCTCAGGTCCTCCACTAAGATATTATAGGGAAACCGTCGGTTTTTTCTAAATCCTCCAATATGTATGTATGCGTGGTAGAGTAAGGAACTGAGTTTAATCGTTGCTAAATTATATTGAATTTGATGCTATTGAATAAAGAAATGAGTCAAGAAATTTATGGGTTAAAGAAGGTAATTTGTATGGGAGTGTAAGTTTAGACGATAGATTTATGCAAACTTTGCCAAACCTTATAATGCAATACCATAGACAGAAAATTGAATAACTGCTAGCAACGAATTAGAGAAGACAGTGGAAAAATTAAATTTCAATAAATCTGGCAATTTATATGGGAGGTAGCCGAATGGGTTTGGTAATGTCCACCGTTTTCATTACCAAAATTCAATAGCAAATTTTACTGAATTTAGAAAAACTGCTCCAAACATATAACGATAAGTGCAGCAGGTACCAGAAGATGTATGGTTACCTAGTCGTATTTGTTTTAATTTTCAAGAGGAATTCAGGCTTTCTATGAGAGATTATAGAGAATTGCGGAAAATCAACCAATTTATATGAGAGGTATCGGAATCTTTTTCAACGTTTTCCTCTCGTCGTTTTCCAAATTGCACAAAATGTAGTGCTACTAAATAAATAATATTAGTCTAAACATATATGGGCTAAATCGGTCACTTGTATGGGAGGTATCAGAAAAGTCGTCATTAATCGTTCCAATTTGTCTGTCAATTCTGCCAAGCTTTATAAATCAATAAAATGGACAAAAATTTAAGGCACTGCAGACTATGAAAGACGAGTTAGAAGAAGCGAATTGTGTTTCGGAAAATCGGTTAATTCCTATGGGAAATGTCAGCGGGTCGGTATAGCCCATCTACGGTCTGGAAACAGTTTTAAGAAGTTTCATTGAAATTTATGACAGTAATCTTCAGACAAATGGACATCGCTCAATCGAAACACATTTAGGCAACAGATACTGCATAGTCGCATAAACGTTTTCTTCTGGATATTAAAAATTTGCCGTATCAAATGATATGCATCTTCATCGCTTCGGATAAAGATATAAAAAATGTTCACCATAATTTACTAAATGTTTTGTTGAAAAGGTTAATGAAAAATAATGTGCTATGACTATATACAATAATTGATTTCTGATCATTGGCAAAGTTCACTGCCAGTAAACTTAATGTGTATATAAATATTCTTTGATGAAACCTCTTCTTATTTGCGTTTTAATGGAATTCACGTCATAATAAGAGATATTAGAAATTTTGTTTTAAATGGAAAACTACACACACTAAAAACAAAAACTATTTTAAGAACTTAATTTGTTTCTTTTTTCACTATATTTCCGCACCTTTAAGAGCTTCTCTAAATCTTTTATTTTGACGTGAATTACCTTTTTTTGTTTAACGATATATTTAGTTAATTTGTTTGTTTGAAATAAATATTGACTAACATTTGATGTTATGTCAGCCATCACCACCTGATATTTCCAAACCGTCAGCCTGTTAATGAAATCTTTATCTTTTTTGCCGCAGACAAAGCATTAAGATATATGGAAACAGCTGAGAAATAGACTACTATTATAAATATTGTCATTTGTTTTTATTGGATATTTAATAGGTAAACTAATTCGAATACGGAGGCAAAAATAGTGCACATTAGGTTAGGTTAGGTTAGGTCAGTGTGGCAGTCTGAATAGACAGACTCACTTAGATATGGGTATGGGTACGGGGCTCACTAAAGATATGGGTGTCTCGAATTTCCATCGTTTAACTATTCTGAGCGCCTCAAGAAGCTCTCAAGTCGGACAATATCTATATCCTCCAAATCTCCCAGGTCCCTAAAGAAATATAAGCTCAGTGTTAATAACCGCCTGTACGTCAGGGCGGGACAACTGCAGAGAAGATGTTCTATGTACTTCTCCTTCTCTTTATTCCTACAACTCCTGCAGAAGTCACTAGTCGCAACCTTCAATCTCACTGCATGTCGTCTTCCAATCAGACAGTGTCCCGTCATGATGGACACAAGCAATGAGACGCCTGGTCTTGATAGCGACAGTAGTGTGTGTGAACGCTTCAGATCTAGGCGAGGCCAGATTCGTCTGAATTGATTACAGCCCCGGGCAGATGCCCACCTACCATTTGCTGCTAAGTATGCTCTATGCCCATGGGCTCCAACTCGGCTGGAGTCTGTAAGGTTGTCCCTAGTTTTGCCAGCTCGTCTGCTCTGCAGTTTCTTGGTATGTCCCTGTGGCCCGGCACCCATATAAGGTGAATGTTGAAATACTGAGGCATCTCGTTAAAAGATCTGCGGCAATTCAGGGCTAATGTTGAAGTCAGGAAGACAGAATCCAGAGATGTGAGTGCACATTAAAAATAAATCGATATATCTACTGGTCTACCTGCATACAGACTATGGAATGCAGCTAATCAGATTTTGCATTCACGTCGCTTCTAAGCCAACATTTGGCTCGTAGCCGATAGTTGCTAATGATGGTTACCAGCTTTCAGTTCGCGAGCCGAGTACCCCATGTTAGAATTTCGGCCCTTTGCTGACTAGCTGGCTCACAAATAGAGAGCATGGTTCGTGAGCTTAGAGTCACAGCCAGCGAGCTGCGATTTGAAGCTAGGAGTCAAGTATAAGTGAAAAAATCAATAAATCTCCATATCTCGAAAACGAGTCGTCCAATCGCTGAAGTAATAATGTTTTTGCCAAATTAAAGAATCACTGAAATACTAATATTCATATCTAAATAGGGACTCCATTTCGAAATCGATAAAATTATAGCACTTTTACATCTCGGAACTGAGCGTCCAATCCAGAAAATAAAATAACGCTGGCGCTTTCGATAGTTTTGTCATGATGGAGAAGTAGAAAATTAAATATATGAATAAAAAGATGCCCAAATATTTTTTGATCAGAATCAGGATTTTATGATTAAAGAAATAAATTCTCTTGCATCTCATGAGTGCGGTATGAGAGCTTTTCTTTAAGGGGTATAATAATTTTACGTTTCTTGTATTAAAGACAGTTGGGCCAAAATTCAATTATTTTCGAAATTCGTCGTTACGTTTCCGAGAAATGGACATATTCGTCTCACGGGGATTTTTTCATTTCACGGTCTATTGAAAATTTCTTTATACTAGGGAAGGAGCTCAAAAAATTCGAAAGATGTTGTACTATTCAGTTTAACACCGTTCAAATTCTGGCAATAAATTTTACATTGGATAGCCGTAATCGTAATTGAAACCATTAAAGCGACTTTTTGTTTTCTGGTGATCCAAACTATACGAGTAGATATATCAATACACACTGTCATATATTTTATCCTATTCGATTCTATTATTTAATTCTATCATCGTAGTTGCCGTCTTCAGTTAGACTTGTACAAAAGTTAAATTTCAGAAGTTACCTATTTGCCTAAGAATTATCGGTCTTAATATCCCTTTTATGTGACTCAACCAAACCTTCAGCTACCAGCGGACGCCTGTTGAGTGGAATTATTGGGGGATAGTTAACCTGAGATACCAAGTGAATAATAGTCAGTGGGCTCAATTAGAAATATCTGATTCCACAGATAGAGGTTTACATTTTTTTTGTTTAAATTGTGGCGAATAATAAAAGTTGTATACCAGACAGAACAAAGTTTTGATTTTTTTTTATGAAGAATTGTCGACATATCCAGAACATATCGATATATGTAGCAAGTATTATAGGAGGTATATTTTTGTTTCATGTACGGCTTGACATGAATTTTCACTTATTCCTTGTAGGATGCGGCGAGGATGTTGTTAGTCGATTAAGATTCGATAGACAGTAATGATATATTCCACATTCACTGCATCGGAAAGCATAACGGAGAGAGAAGACCGCCGTTACTTTTCTCTTCTTTTGGAAGGCAGTAGCCTTCCGGTAGATGCTGCAAAGGCGGCCATTTGATGTTGTGTCACTTGATGTTGTAATGAGAGCATGTGCGGCATCAGTGGCTTCGAGCTGAATGTAAAGATTACAAAAGCACCTTGAAAAGGTAAATTCAAATTCAGTGACCTGACGCTATTGGGACATGGAGTTTGAGGAAGTGGATGCCTGGGTACTTGGGAATCAGATGAACACTTGGAAGCTTAGCGAATCAAGGACTAAAGAATTAGATGGCTTGGGTACTATGAACTGGGGATGTGGGAACTTGGCCACCTGGTGACTTGGGTAGCTGAGTATGCATTCTACCGTAATTTGTATAGAGGCTTGATATAAGGTCTCAAACGTGACCCTTGCAACCCTTGTTTGCTAATGTCGATCTTTATAATTTGGAAGGTATGCCTCATGGAAAACCTTCCAAGGCATAAATTACATTACTGAGCGAATCTTGCCACCACTGGCGTTAAAACCAACTCTCAGCTACGAAAAAAGTGTAATGTTGGATGTTAAAATGTGATAATTCGACCAAAATAAAAACTCATACGAACGAATTTAATATCGACATGTTCTTGATTAAAATTGATATTTTTTGAAAATCAATCATACCCTTTCAGTCACCCTATCACTATTGAATACTACCCTGCAGTACAGTTTGTACGATAGCAAAATAGTTTTTCTACACTTGTCCCTAGAACTGCCTAAGCGGCTGTAGGCCTGCACTAACAAATAACATAGATTGATAATCTTCCATTGCACTCTAAACGTTTGCGTCCGTTATCTCGCAAGTACATTTCCACAGTACTCACGAGACGTTCACATGTTTAAGCTTAAAGAAAATGTGATAACATGCCTGTCCATTACTTGGCCCCTGCTGCCTTCTGCCAGTTCAATTAAATGGAATAGAGGCAGCAGCACGCGATCACTGACTGCCGCCGGCCCATTGGAAATGTTTTTGTTGATGTCATTGTTGACAGCATGACAAATACAATAGACAGCTGTTCATACTTGTATTTCGAATAAGGTCAATTTACTATCGCTGATGATAATGTTGCTAGATTTCGCCTAATCATTATGAACTGACTGCCAGATATTTTCAATGTTCGACTTAGATTTGAAATATGTATTTGGAAATTTGTTTATATTTTGTTGGTCTTCTTCACAAAACACGTGTTTACTAATATTATTTCACTTTTCTTCTTTACAGTGGGTCATTGCCATCCCAAAGTGGTGCGAGCCGGTTCCCTTCAAATGGCCACAATTTCCACCAATAATCGTTTCTTGCACGACGAACTGGTTCAGTGTGCTAAGACGTTGACTAGCAAGATGCCCCCGCCCTTAACGGTTTGCTTCTTTGTGAATTCTGGTTCAGAGGCCAATGATTTAGCTTTGCGTTTGGCCCGTAATTACACCAAGCGTCAGGATGTTTTGACTCTTGATCAGTAAGTATAATTGATAGAAATAATGATTGAAATATAAGGTGCCGCAAAAAGAAATCCATTGTTTTTTTATGGCATTATTTAGAACAGTTAGAATGATCCTATTTAAATATGAACCGTTTTGTTGAATAACTTGATGCCATTTCACCAGCAAAATCACTTGCCATAGATAGGAATGGATGGTAATCACTTTGTGTCAGGTCCGCCCTATAAGTAAGAACCTCCCAATTAGTCTTCTGGCTTCGCTTTGGGCGATTGGTTCCTTCAGGCGTTACTATATTTGACAATACCGGTTCGAATTAAGGCGTCCTTAAAGCAGCTCATAATAGATTATTCGCTGCAAATACCATCGAACAGTATGTAAAATCTTCCTAACTCCTTCTTCTTAGGTGGCGACTGGAATAGACAACTTATCTATTATACGCCGCCCGTAGAAAATAATTCCAAGCGCTTCGATCTTTTGCGTCACACCAAGTTTCGATAGCGTTTCAAAAGCCTGGTCTTTCCAACGGCGTTTTAGTCGCCCTCTTCTGCGCCGTCCATCGAGCTCGTTGTCGAAAACTTTCCGTGGCGGAGCATTTGGGTCTAGTCGCACAATATGTCCCAGCCAACGCCATCTCTGTATATTAATGCGTTTGACCATGTCGATGTCAACATACATATAGCTCATTTCTCATCTCCATGCTGACATCATTCGTTATTTTTGCAGCGGAACCGAGGTAGATGAATTTTTCCACCACTTCAAAATTGTAGTTGTTAATTTTCCTTACAGTCGATTCTAATTTTGTTACCGTTTGCACCGGCTTACCGTTATTCGACAATGACCTTTTTCCTTTGACGCTATCGTAAGTCATTCATTTCTCATAACCTGTCACCATCCACTTCAGAAATGTGTCGATTTTATTCCGATTCAGCATCGGTTTACAGACAGAAATTCGGTCCATGAGGTTTTTTTTCGGTTAACTCGTGTGGCACATCGACCTTCCTTTTTTATGCAGCCTTATTCAAGTGATTTCAAACGGTTTTTTGTGATTTCCCTAATTTTATCGATATTTGACACAGGGTCAGAACATACCACTGAATACCTTTTTGACGCCATCTATCGTAACCTGATCGTACTTACACAACACACAGTGCGGTTTATGAAAGCTGTCTATTGAAATATGGAATTCTTTTTACCTTATATAAAATTAAAAAAAAAATATATTGGTTATTGATTAGGTTTGAACTTTAGAGGGCAAGAACAATCTTACCATAAGTCTTTGCGAATCGTACTTAGATAATTATTTTTGTAAGAAATCTATAGAAATTTAGACTGTAAAGATTCATTTGTTATGGTCTCTTGATAAACAAATTTTGTAATATGAGGAAAAAATTATTGAAAGTTTTCGTAATATGAACAGATATTGGCGAAAATATATCGATCGCAAAGAGCTTCGCGCTGTGTGCATTAGTAAGCAGTACAATTAATTCGAGATTACTTGGCTTGAACCGAACCTTTTAAGAAGGTATTGAATATCGAATACCTCCTATAGTTAGAAGCTAAACATTGAAAGGTACTAATTTGTCTAAAATCCTACAATTATCTTCTACAGAAACCGCCTATGTGAAATAGAATGTAATGGCAATTAATTTTTTCTCCATATCTTTCTCAATTTAAAGACCATCACCAAATCCTGTAATTTACATAATTATACTCTTCATAACTATACTAACTGAACTTCCTTTTCCTTTTTTATTTTAGTGCTTATCATGGACACTTGACTTCCGTCATGGAAGTATCTCCCTATAAATTCAATCAACCTGGTGGTGATCCAAAGCCTGATTATGTTCACGTTGCTCCATGCCCCAATGTCTATGGGGGCATGTACAAAGATAAAGATTATCCTCACGGCGATATGGCTGAAATTTATACACAACCTATACGTGATATCTGCAAACAATTGGAGAGCCAGGGAAGAGGATTGGCGGCATTCATAGCTGAATCTCTACAAAGTTGCGGCGGCCAAATCATACCTCCAGAGGGCTACTTCAAGGCCGCTTACGAGGCGATACACGAAGCTGGTGGAGTTTGTATAGCTGATGAGGTACAGGTTGGTTTCGCCCGCGTCGGCACTCACTACTGGGCTTTTGAGACCCAGGGTGTTGTGCCCGATATAGTGACGGTTGCCAAACCAATGGGCAATGGTCATCCAGTAGGTGCAGTCGTTACCACGCCCGAAATAGCTGAAGCTTTCTACAACACTGGAGTGGCTTATTTTAATACTTATGGTGGCAATCCTGTTTCATGTGCCATCGCTAATGCCGTTATGCGGGTTATCGATGAGGAAGACCTTCAGGAGAACGCTCGTGTTGTGGGCGAATATTTGATGAAGCAATGTCGGGAGTTGAAGCGCGAATTTGATATTATTGGCGATGTTCGTGGCTTGGGCCTATTCGTTGGTGTGGAATTGGTGAAAAATCGTCAGACACGAGAGCCAGACACTAAATCAGCTCATTGGATCGTAAATCGCATGAAGCAGGTCCACAGGATATTGGTATCCTCCGATGGACCCAATGACAATGTCATCAAGCTAAAGCCTCCTATGTGCTTTAACCAGGAAAATGCCGATGAATTCCATTTGGCATTCCGGGAATGTCTTTCTCTCTTGGAGAAAGAGCGCGATGGCGACAATTTACCCGCCACAAATGCTATGGCCGCGAGCGCTTCTTTGTCCAACGGCGAGAGCATGGCAAGCAAAACGCAAATTTTTGAACGTCAAGAGCATTTGATTAAATCGGTTTAAATTGCCGATCCTTCAGGGTATAAGTACAATTAAACAATCCAAAGTTAGGTTAGTACAACAATTGCAAGATTTCTATTTCATACGTAATACAGTTTCAATTTATAGCAATTGTTTTTTCGCATCGTTAGCTTGTAATGGGCGTTCATACTATGTAATTAATTGTCTCACTAATAGTGATTTGCTGGAAATTGTGTACAACCTACAATTTGCTGTTAATCCGTATTGGTTGTGCAGCTTCTTTAGATAAGTGTGAACGTGGCTTTAGTTCTAGTATCTAGAATATATAATATTTGAGATTATCTTATTAGTGGAAAGAATTTGCAGATAATTGTCGCATTTTACGATTGTGTAATTTTTTTTAATGTTATGTCAGTAAAAAGAAAACACAAATTGTTATGCACTGTAGATATAAGATTTAAATATTGTTATCCTTGTGAAATGAAAAAAATAATATATTTTGAGTATTATGGCAAATATTGTAGTTTTCTTAAATTGGACAAACTTGCTGAAAATTGCTGGCTACGGCATGAATGTTTATTTGGAAGCTCTAAAATTTGTTATCTTGTTTTTATCATAATTAAGTTTTCTGCTCTAACCAGGGAGCACTGCTTAAACATTCAGTGAATAGTTTTGGTAACAGCTGAGCTGTACCCCATAAGTTTCTCTTGGAAACCGTACAGAAATTTCAGCTATGTGCACTGACTTACATATACGTTCACCCTATATCGTTTTGTGTGTGAAGGGTGCCAGTATGTATGTGGCGAGAATTACGGATTACAGCGAAAAAATTAAATTTCGATTAACCGGTAAATTTGTATGGGAGGTACCAGGAGGGGAGTGGTTGCTTGGTAAATTTTTCTCATGGCTTACAGAGAATTGTAAGCCAATATGTTGAACGAGGTTATAGGCTATTGCAGCCTTCCGATTAGAAATTACAGAAGATTGCATTTTGGAAAATCGATCAATTTGTCTGGGAAGTGTCAGAAGCGTTGTGGCCATGCTATCCATTTTCAGTGTGAGGTCTTACTTTGACAAACGGTCAGCGAGTATCAAATTTAACTTTAACTATGTTAGAGATATGAATTTAAGAACATTTAGATGGGAGTTACCAGAAGGGACATGGTTAGTAGATCAATTTTTCTCAGGGCTTACAGAGAATTGTAAGCCAATATTATTGAACAAGAATAAGAAATAGGCTGATGCAATCAACTGATTATAAATCACAGAATACAGTTTGAATTTCGGAAACCCGATTAATTTGTATGAGTAGTACCAGAAGCGATGTAGCAATGCTGCAGATCTTCATTGTGAGAACTTATTTTGGCAAACGATCATAGGCGTAGAAAGGATGTACTGGAGTTTGCCATTTGTATGGGAGTTACCAGAAGGGATATGGTTACTCAGTCACTCTAGTCTACCGATGAGAAGATAAAAAACGGCGTGGCGCACCAATTGTGCTTCAATAAGAAATTGAAATAACTTTTTTTTTAATCAATGTATTTCATTAATTTTTTTTATTGTACAGAAAATTCAATTTTGTTTTGTGTAACTAATTTGTTTTGAAGATGGTAGACCGTAAATGACCTCCATGCTATATATGCTCATATGCGGCACCTGATCAGAAAATTATTCACTGTGGTCTGAAGGATTGAAGCCGGGACCAATTACTGTTTTAATGGACTGCCTTAATACAGTCAAATTCCTTGATTTCGTTTCGTACACCTCTTGCTTGATATAGTCCCATAAAAAAGTCGGTTGCAGTCAGGTCCTTGGGGGAAGAGGAAAGTAGAGTTTCTGGATATTAATTTGTTTGGGAATTTTTGTCGGAGCTCCACGATAACGGGTTGGTTGTTTAAACGGATACATCTTTGGCACATCTGGGTAAAAAAAAAACTCATTCAATATCTTTGAATAACGATTCCCATTGACAGTTACTGTTACATCGTTCTCTTCAAAGAAGTATGGTCCCACAATACACCTTGATGAAACTGCCCACTACACAGTGATTCGTTCATAGAGTATTTCTGGATTAGATTCACTCCATATATGACAATTTTACTTGTTTACATTGCTGGTTAGATCAAAATAGGCCTCGTCATACATTAACAAACACTTTATTAAGTTGTCTTCTTCAGTTGTTATCTTTCAATAATTTTTTGACAAAATTCCAAGCGAATAGGCAAATCTAGAGGGTTTAACTTACTTGTAATTTCGTCTTCGTATGGAGACAAGTTTATGCCATCATGAATTATCCGTGTAATGATCGTCTACTTACACCAATTTGCGCCGATAAGTTTTGAGTCGAAACGCTTGGATTTGTCTGAATTGACGATGCTATAGCTGTGATTGTGTCTTGAACCCAATCACAGGGATCTCGATGGCACGTGCGATGTTTCCAGATCCGGCAAATATGTTTATCCACCTCATAATCGTCCATCTACTCGGCCTACTCCTCCCGCCTATGGTATTAGTAAGCAGTGCAATAGAAGAAACCACAGTAATTATTTATGATGACATCGACCAAATGTAAATCAGAAACGCAACATCATGAATTAAGAACAACACAATAGCTGTTGTCGATTACCCGGCGCTAAAAATCATCCATCTGGATAATGGAATGCATGTTCGATGGTTACAATTTTAGCGTGTTACCTTCTGTGTCTAAATATGCAATAAAACCTTATGCGCCAACTGTAGCGAATCACCGTTGTACCCATTGCATACAAGGTCTTGATGAGAATGTTGTGCGAAAGATCAAAATCTGATCTATCCGATCCGATTGGCCATTATTATTTACATTATAACAAAGTGTGCTGTAAGACCCAAGAAAAATAAATGCGTTTTGGCCGACTATAAACCTGCTTTGCAGTCCGGTTCTGCCAAAAATAGTTTAACTCATGGCTGAGCTTTGATCTCGGAGTAGTTAATATGCCCAGTTCAGTAAGATCACCGAATATCTCTACTGAAGACTTCGTAGCGTTCGGTGTCATCTCTTAAATACTGAACGATATAAAGTCTTTAGTGGAGATATGCAAAGGGTGTGTAAACCGGGCAATAGCCTATCGGGCGATCTTTTCAATGTATGATATGCATGTAGGATATGATAATGAGGGAAATCTTGAAATGAGACATTAGTGGCTACACCTGTTGTATGTTACCAATTTCACGATGCTGTAGCTATGAGACGGTTAATAACAGCGTGCTCATTTTTTGACAATCATCAATTTGTTATGTTGTTTATAAATAGAAATATGACACAGGTGGATTATTGAAATGGAATTCAAACGCTAAAGTTGTATTGCTTTGTATTTGGATGGAAAACCGCAACCAGTCATTGTTATTGAGCTAGTAGCATCAAAAAAAGTCATGGGGATATACAACCAAAATTAGCAACATCGCCCGAAATGGTTCGAAAGGTGAAGGTCAGAATTCGACGTTAATGAAGTTCAATTGCCGAAAATTTTCAGTGTGTCTGCTCGTAGCATGGGGCTCATATTAAACAATGAATTATGATTGAAGCCCTACAAAATGAAGAAAGTGCAAGATTTATCAGTTCGCCTTGCAGGAGCTAAGGTTTTAAAATTCTTGCACATTGATGGCGAGTTTGAAAATTTGGTATCTTTTGATGAAAAAATTCGGTAGAAATTATTGGACTTTTCAACAACCATCCCATTAATTCCATGAAAATAAAAATTTTTTCACAAAAATGGAAATTGCATTTTTCCATATAATCCATTTTGGAGGCCAAAGTATCGACTAAAAAAAATGGGACATTCAAAAGTTGTTCTTCGGCGAGAATGGGAAGAAATGCGACCACTTTCGTGCAGCGTGTGAAGCCTTCCTGTATAGAATCGATGCTATTATACGAGCTAAAGTTGGCCACATTAAACAATAATATATTTTTCTTAAAATTTAGAATGTTTTTAGGATGTATTGTAGTTTTTAAATAAAGAAATCAAACTTGACAAAATTTCAGCTGTTTTATTTGGTAGCACTTCGAGCGGCGACCCCTGTGGTATGATTGGTATTTTCACCACATATATCACTTTTCAAATATCAGGGAAGATAAGTTGGCACATCCATTTACTAGGAATATGCGAAGACGATGGAAACGTACAGACCAATTATTTTTCCCTAGAAACAAAGTTGAACTGATTAGCCAAGGCAGTAAGACGATTTCGCTCTCTCCGTTACTCTCTTTACACAATAACTCTTTAACTTTATATATTTTGGATACTATTTTTCCAGATTATAGTAAACTGATCAATAATGTATGAATGCCAGCCATTACATATGACGTTGAAGAAGGCTAAACTATTAAAGATCCACGTTGGAAAAGAGAGTGATAGGGGACTCTTGAGTGAACGTTGGAAGCAAAAGAAATTCACTCCAGAGAAAAAATAGTTGGTCTGTATGTTTCCATTGTCTTTTTGTATATGACGTAAAAACCCCAAACTATTAAAATTCTTCGTTGGGAAATAGAACGACATAATTATGCATTTGAGTGAACATTGGAAGCAAGCGAATTTCACTTCAGTGAAAAATAATTGGTCTGTACATTTCTATTGTCTTTGTATATGAGAGATATTCCTAAACCAAAACCATTTGTGAGTGCTTTAGTGTCTATCGTATGTCTATTACAGAAAAGGAATTCTCTGAACGCCTTTGAGCTAACCTCAGGTCTTAAGGTCTTATTTTTCCTTTTATGGTAGTCTATTTATTCACTTACTGGTCATTCATGGGATGATCTTAGGCAACTATCGAGTAAAATTTCGTTTTCAAATTCCGTTAACACATCTTCAAAAAAATCTAGAAAAATTTTTTCAAACTGATTTTCTGTATCACCTATACGTCTATAGAAATGTCTATAAACTCGTTAATATTTCACGCTCGCGATATAAACAGACCATAGTAAGTGAGCGTTGCAGGTAAACCGTTCCCGAAGCTTATAAAATCCTTACTAGAGGACAAAGAAAAACAATATATTTTTCAAGCCGAAAACAAAGAGAATTTATTAAAGATATACATATATACACAGTATTTACAATATAAATAAATTACAGATACACTATTATACAACTTAAGCATGCATATAATCAACAAAATATTAAAAATTTACTACATTTACATTGATTAGATTGCTTATATTTCATTTGGCTGACATTATCACATAAAATAAACAATTAGGAAGCCTAACTAAACGATTTATCTAGGGTACAAGCCGGGCTCTCGCATCATCGTCATAATTTCCCAGTGTTCGGGTGAGATCCTGGTCGGCATCTTCCACCAACATGTGTGGTAAGAAATGTTCTCCCTGTCCCTCTGTGCCCACGGAACGTACTTCGTTAGGCTTTACATTCAAAGGGTACACAAAAGCAATAAATTAAATCATACCAATATATTGGAAAATGAAAAGAAAATAGCTCAGAACTTTACCTTGGCCGTTTCGAGCAGAATTTCCGTGTTATTGTTTGACCCCGAGCACTGCAAAAATCTTTGAATTTTCGAACCAATGTATAGTTTCTCCCGTTCCACCTCGAATGAGGCCGTGGTTGTGCCCGATGAGCTTCCGGTTCCGCTACTAGTGAGCCCACTGTCCAGAGTTCCCGTTTTACTGCCACTTTGCGGCAGAAACGAAACCATAGGATTCTGGAAATGCAGGTTATGAATGAAACCACGCTGTCCCTGCTGTTGGCGACGATAATACAAATACCCCACCGCACCCAGGACCAGCACAATACAAAATACAACTAGTGTCACAAAAACGGCCATATGGGATGATTTGTTGTCCCGCTCATCGGATCGTTGGTGTGCCAGTAAAGAACTGGACGTGATATCGTTGCTGGATTCGCAATATTTCGTTTCACTGACAATCGAATCGCCGCACATGCACTCGTAGCTAAACTCGGTTTGGACACACAGGCCACGACATTTGGCCATAGCGCAGGGATTCCTATTCATGGGTTGGCGCGAAGTTCCATCGACCACTACGTCCTCAGCATTTGGTATGTTCAAATTGAATGCTTTACACTCCTTTGTGCCGAAGAGTTTACAACGTACAGCCTCCTTGGCGCCCAAGTTGACAATAAATACTTGATTCTCGTACCAGGTCAAGCCAGATGGATGCATCACTACATTGCCCTTTTGCACCAAAGTAATGGGATTTCGTGATCGCCCCATTCCATAGTAGATCGCTTGTAGAGTTTTCCGATGCGAATCCGTGTAGTACAATATTTTTTTGTAGGGATCACAGGTTAAGGTCGTAATGATGGCCATGTCCTTATTGAGGAGATATTCACGTTTACCACCGTCCAAATTCGTGGCTGCTATCCGAGATTTATGGCTGCCAAAGCTGTGAGTTTGTGTGATTACAAAGAACAGTAGTCTGTTGTAGGCGTCCACGGAGAGAGCCTTTATTATTTCTTGAGACTGGACTTTTACCACAGCCCCACACATTTTGGCCATAAAAGAGCAAACATGTATGGCAAATTGTTGAGAGCGGCTAATGACGTAAACGTTATCTGCAACAATCAATAGAGAACGATTAGAGTCAAAAAGAACTTTTTGGAATAGTTTGGAAAGAAAACTGGGTTTGGATATGAGATATGAAAGTTTTCTATAAATAATTTTCCATATAGTTTATGGGCAATAATGTATTAATGTGTTGTAGCGTCATTCATGAACAAAGGCGTAGTGAAATTTTATATAAATTGATTAATAAACAATATTCTTCCAAAAAAGAATGTGGAATTGATCAATAGGCAATCAACATTCTTTTTACCGCCAATTTGGCACAATTGCCCTCTATACTGACGAGGAGCTTTATGGGCGATCATGTCATTTAGTTTGCCAACAGTGTTTGCCAAGTGTGTTTGGTGATTTTTTTCAGTAGATAAAAATATCGAACAAGGAATTTGTCTCACATTTTGTATTGCAAATGTAATTTCGTATGCCAAATCGCTAAAAATGTTATAAAAGAAGTGAAGTGGCCTCATCAAAACTACGTGAATATAATTGGTACAGTGCATTGAAATGCGGTAAAATTGTGGTGCAAAAATTGTCCAGCCCTGGTCGATTTTGAATGTTATCTACCAAAGTTAACGCTGATAGAGTAAAGGAAATGGTGTATGAAAATTTAAGTTTAACAGAGATCGTCGCCAAAATTTTTATATCTTATGAATCAATTTGTCCTACTTTATGCGGTTTTTTGAATATGAGAAGCGCTGCCGCTGGACTATTTTCGAAAGATATGAATTTTATTCAAAACATTCAATCGCCTCCACCCACATTCATAGATCGCACTATAAGTTATGATAAGACATAGATTTACGGGTTTGACATGCAAACCATGTTTGACATGGCGTCTTCCAACTGAGTCAAAAAAAAAAAAAAAAAAAAACACGTCAAAATCGATCAATAGTTCAGACAATGTTGACTGTTTTCTTTAATTATCGTTTGTGCTGTGCACTAAGTACAGGGTGGCACACGATTCGTACTACTGCCAACTGTCAGTGGGGACAGTTTTTTAAAGATGTTGAAAGGGTTTTTTACATAGATTTCCGTTTCAACAGCATTTCGTTCAGGCAAGATGGAGAAACTGCGCACATAGCCAGCCTGGTATTCAGCGAAAATTCTCAAACAAATTAATATCCAGAAACTCCATTTTCCGCTGGCCCCCAAGGTCACCTGACCGTTAGAATTGTGTAAAGCAAAAGGTGTACAAAACGAAACCAAGGCATTTGACTGAATTGAAGCAGGCCCCTAAAATAATAAGTGGGTCGATTGCGACTTCAACCCACTAGGCCGCAATGAATAATTTTTTGATTAGGTGTCGCATATGCGTGAAGGAGCAAGGAGGCCATTTATGGTCTATCATCTTCAAAACTAATTATTTATATAAAACACAATTGCAATTTCTTAAATATTTTCAACATATATTGTCTATATATAAAAATAAATGAAATTGATTGATTCAAGAAGAGTGTTATTGAAGAAAAGAAATTTAGAAAGAACATTTATGAATTTTTCATTACGATAACGAACAAGCTCACAAGGCAATCATTGTGAATGATTTTCAGGCCAAAAATTCAACAACTATCATCGAATAATCAACACATTCATTTGACATGGCACCGGCTGAACTCAAATTATTGCTTCATGGTTTTCAGGCGATGGAAGACATAAAAACGGAGGTGAAAACTGAAACTTTTCCCGAAAACGCTCTTGAAACGTGTTTTGATGATTGCATTATTCATTGACAGAAGTGACCTTTAAAGCCGGTACAATAAATTTGAATAAATAATAAATAAAGCATAAAGTAAAAACGCTCCTCAGATTGTGACTCGCACTCAATGTTTAAAAAAATTAAACCCTTTCCCGAGAGAAAGAGATTCGAATAAGCTGAGCTTGTGCTATAATAACAACCGGGTCTCGAAGTTGGAAAGGTGCAACATTACATACGTAATAATCCAATTTCGTTAACGGCTCCTACAGCAAATCCTCCGTTGGATTACCAACATCCTTGTTTCAAAAAAAAAAAAAAATGGTAAATTAATTTAGAAACATATGAAATAAAAATGCTCTAAAATGTAATAGAGCTAAGACGAAATCTGAATTCAAATAATTTCAGAAAATTCATCTTCTCTTCTTGTTTAGAAATTATAAATTTAACAGCGCAAATAATATGAAAATGACATGAAAATCAGTATAGACATTTCAGTCAGGTGAACTGACTTGTACATAAGTTCACGCATTATCATTTTGCGTCGGCACAAAAGTCTAAGTGGTGTTAGAAGGATCATAATACGCGGTTCCAAAACTAGTCAACCTGACGTATAGATGGTGCCAGTAGTTTGGAAAAAATTATTTTGGGGAAAAGTGGCAGCCTTATAAAATATATTTTCTAAGTTTCAAGGCCTCACTTTGTTTTGTATTTTTATTTGAGCCATCAAAAGTAAACGATCTTAGTGAATTTGTAAATATGAAAAAAATTTGTTAAAGTTATGTAATTCAATATTTCCATTTGAAAGGTCTCAGTCCAATCAATATTAAAGCCGAGCTAGATTCTACTCTGCCGGAGTCTGCTCCTTCATTTACGACTGTAAAATGTTGGATAGCAGAGTTTAAACAGAGCCGTAGGAGCTTCCAAGACGAACACCGTAAGTGTCGACCCATTGAGGTGTTCACGCCAAACACTGTTAAGAAAATCCACAAAATGGTATTGGATGATAGTCGGCGGTAGTTTCGTGAGCTAGCTGAAATGATAAGCATTTCAAAAAATTCTATACATCATGTATTGACCGAAGATGAGAGAGCTGCGCGTAATATGAGTGCCGCGCTTGCTTCCAATAGAGCAAAGACAGAGTCGTGAACATGTTTCAGCAGATTGTTTGGAGATGTTTCACCGCAATAAAGTCGAATTTTTTGATTTATAAATATGGATGAGACATGGGTCAACTACTTCACACCCGAGACAAAGGAACAGTCAAAGCAGTGAATTGGAATGGGAGAAACATGTTCAAAGAAGGCGAAGACGGTTTCATCTGCAGGCAGGGTCATGGCGTTTGGTTTTTATTAGAACTGCGCGTAAGATGAGTGCCGCGCTTGCTTTCAATAGAGCAAACACAGAGTCGTGAAGATGTTTCAGTAGAGTGTTTGGAGATGTTTCACCACAATAAAGCCGAATTTGTTGATTTATAATCATGGATGAGACATGGGCCCACTACTTCACACCTGATACAAAGGAACAGTCAAAGCAGTGAACTGGAATGGGAGTATCATGTCCAAAGAAGGCGAAGGCGGTTTCATCTGCAGGCAGGGTTATGGCGCCCGTTTTTTCAGATGTGCATGGAATTATTTTTATTATCTTCAGAAAGGAAAAACCATCAACGATGAGTATTATGATATAATAATTTGATATTGCAGCAGTTAGGTGATGAAATTATGGAAAAAGAGACGCATTTGGCGAAAAAGTGATATTTTATCAAAACAATGCTCTAGTTCACACATCCACGATTGCAATGGCTAAAATTAATGAATGAAAGTTCGGAGTGGTTCATTACACACCTTATTTAGCACCAGTTTTAGTTCCTTTCTATTTCCAAACTTGAAAAAATGGCTCGATGATAAAGATTTGCCAACACTGAAGAGATGGAATCTGCGGTTGATAGCTATTTTAAGGCATTTGACAGTTTTTACTATAAACAGAGTAAAGAAGCTATTTAATATCGCTGGAAAAAAACTAAAAAAAGATTATGTTGAAAAATAATTCGTTCCCCAACTTTTTTTAGGCTTCTTTGTTAGATTGGCTAGATTTGAGACCGCTCCCGTAAGTTGATAGTTCTAGTTAAAAAATACTCTGAACGAAGGAAAGAAGCAAAATTATAACTTTCTGAAGTCCTCCGATTGGAAATTATAAAGGGCCCGCTGTTTGTTTGCTAAACCGACCTATTGGCGTATGTTGTACCCTAAGCAGCGAGACAATACAATCCTTTTTCAACAGCAACATCAAGTTTACTAAGTGAAATGAACATTGTTAAATTACACTGAATTTGGTGCTACTGAATAAATTAAATTTACATGATAGCTATCAGAGAGGGCGTGGTTGGTCGGTCGTATTTTTTTAAATCAAGCATCATAAAGCAATACAATTTACAAGAAATTAAGCAACTGCAGCTTTACAGCAATATTACAGCGGAAAGTTAAAATGTGGAGAAATCGGTCAATTTGCATGGAGGGTGCTCGGTAATTCTCTCTATCTTCATTCTCAGGACTTAGTTTTCCAAACCTATGACATGTGTTTAATTTGACAACTGCTAGATAGATATGAAGCTAAGAATATGTATGTCAGTTAGATTGATCATTTGTGTGGGAGAGGCTCATTTAATCGATAGATTTTCCAAAATTTTACAGGAAATTATGAACAAAAATGTATGCCACTGCGACCTACTGATGAAAAAAACAAAGAATAGTATGATTTTTCCAATGTGTTCAAATGGCAATGTGTTCAATTTTAATTCCCCGATCCTGCTTTGGCAAATCGTCCAGGTGTACCAAATTTGGCTAAATTTGGTGCAATTTAGAAGTGAGCCTATATATATATTAAGCCGATCATTTATGGCCTGGCGTGTTGGCTGATTTTTCCACATATTAACCAATATAATGGACACAAATTAAACTACTTAATATGTGGCAAATTTGGTAAATGTTAGTGCAACTACATTAAATTTATGGTTCTTAGCCGCGATCTTTCAAAATTTTAAATAACGGCAAGCTTTAAGAAGTTTCATAAAGATTTTTGGCAGACAGCCACATAGACAGACAGATGCATTTAGCACGAATGGCTTAAAAGGTCATGAAACATATTTAGTCAAAAGATATTTGGTACTCTAAATGTTTTCTTCTGAGGGTTAAATTTTTATCGCATCAAATGATATATAAATTAATTCTTTCTGAGGACGATATAAAAATGTGTCATCCAAAAGGAAGCGTTTAAAGCATTAAGAATCTTGCCTTCAAACTTACTTAGTGGATTTTTAAGCCGATTGACTGTTGAAGTCATCTGTCCCGTAACTTTCATAAATGCCTAATCCGACAACAATTGTGGCTTTTGCAGAAGATAACTGTTTCAGTTTCAATGGCTCATTTGGATTTTCAATTGACAAATAAAACGTATGTACTAAATATGACAAAATTACGGTGGTTATTGATGTGCCGTATTTTGAATAGGGTTCGTCTATGATGCAAACAAAGCATTACGCAAAATTTCATTGAAATCAGATAATAATTGTGTCGTTTTTAACTCCGACAAGCCTTCAAAAATGGTCGCTAAGGGAGTTATTCTCAAATAGGTATCGAAATCATGCACTTTGAAAATGCTTTGAAATGCTAGATTTAAGATTAGAATCGTCCCATTTTGATCTGATCTCTTTAAATAACGAATAAAGAGTCATGATGAAAGTGTCCCATCTATACTTTGACCTGTACTTTGATTACAAATACACATGAGCAGCTGGACAACTGGACTAAAAGATGTATGTCGTTTTTAAATCCGACGAGGCTTCAAAAATGTTCGACAAGGGAGTCATTGTCAAATTGGGATCGGAATCATGCATTTTGAATTTGTTAGTTTATGATTTGAGGTCCGAATCGTCAAATTTTAATCCGTGCTGCAAAGTATGGCTTCTTAACTAACTAATAAAGGGTCATAATGAAAGAGTCCCGTTTTTTGGAAATTCGTGGTTGTTCTATGGGAAAGTTTTCCTTCTGAACCAATGTTGATCATTTTCTATGACTAGAAGACTCTTTTAATCAAAATTTCATCTTCCTAATTCATGTGGTACGGTCTTAAACACTCTTCGACAGACAACCCGATTGCCATTTTTACAACTACCAAGAAAAAGTGACTTAAGGGGGGTTAAGACCAAATCGAGGGTCTTCTTCGGTGGCGACTGGAATAGACATCCTTATCTATTATACGCCGCCCGTAGAAAATAATTCCAAGCGCTTCGATCTTCTGCTCTTCTCCATCAATTCGTCACACCAAGTTTCGATAGCATTTCAAAAGCCTGATCCTTCCAACGGAGTTTTGGTCGCCCTCTTCTGCGCTGTCAATCCAGTTCGTTGTCGAAAATTTTCCATGCCGGAGAATTTGGGTCCATCCGGGCAACATGACCCAGCCAACGCAATCGATGTATATTAATGCGTTTGACCACGTCGATGTCGGCATATAGCTCATACAGCTCATTGTTCAGCGACGCCGATGCTCTCCGTTAACGATGATGGGCCCACATATTTTCCGGAGTATTTTCCTCTCGAAAACTGCCAGTACGGATTAATCAGCTTACGTCATAATTCAGTCATCTAAGAAGACAGGTAGAACCAACGTCAGGTACAGTCGGACACTAGGATCGGATGCAGTGGCCTGATAAGCCGCTCATCCTAAATTAAAATTATCATGAAAACACCGAAGAAAATCGAGGGTATTTGCTTTTGTTATGGCAATTTTTGAGAACAATGTTATTTAAGTGAGATAACGTTCGCTATACGGAATTTAAAAATTCATATTATTTCGAATCTTATAATTAATCCCACATTACCGATTTCTTGAATAACACTTAATACATCAATGCAGTAAATTCCGAGTTAAGTCGTTTTTCCTTGTAAGCGTAGGTACATTTACATATAACTTATGGGATGTCAGATGAGTATTTCTAGTCTTTTCAAACGGAATGGCAAACTTTATGGTTACTAAGTTTATAAAATCATAAAACAAATATAAAAATAGGGGAAGAACATATGCTACTTTGAAGGAATTCAATTACTTACCCGTAACCCAATCCACAGCCACCTTCCCCGGCATTGGTACCGCCAAAGCAGCCTTCACCATTCCGGTATCCACATCGACCATATACAAAATGTTTTCATCGCGTGTTGTAAAATAACCTCTGCGCGACCTAACATTTAAGTCGAAACCTGTAATCTTGGAATCATTTGCCTTCCAAGCCACTTTAAGCACAACCGGTTGTTCTGTTATGCTGCGAACTTCATCATAGGTGGAGAACAGCAGTGACTTCTCGTTGTCAATGGATTTACAAGTGATTTTGTCTGGCCTCATCATAAAATCGGGATAGCAAGAACAGCGATAGGAGCCCAAAGTATTATCACAAATTTGAGCGCAGGGATCGAGTTCTTGACATTCGTCAATATCTACACAAGAACGATGATCGGATTCCAATTTGTAGCCTTTGAAGCAAGAGCAGACTGCACCTGCTGGTGTGGGTTTACATTTATTTTGACACGCTGGTCTGCCAGCCATTACCTTGCAGGCTGTCTTACACAGAGGACCTTCATCGGCGCCCGTATCACAATCATCAAAACCATCGCAAACTCGCGACTCATCAATACACTGGCCATCCTTGCAGTCATACATTTTGGGGCCACAAGCTTTCTCATGTGAATGCAGGCCTGCGGTGGCATTCCAAGGGCCATGATGCTGACAATTTTCCTCATCGGAGCCATCAGCACAGTCTTTCTCATGATCACAACGGAACTCTATGCGTACGCATTCTTTGCTCTCCCTACACTGGAATTCATAGATACTGCAGATGTTACCACAATCGACTTCATCTTCACCACGGGGACATTCGGCTGTACCATTGCACTTGGCCGCTAAGTCGAGACAAATACTGGCGTCGCTAGGGCATTGATACATGGGATTCTTATCATCGCCACAGGACATTTTACTCTTTTTACCTGAAGAAGGATCACAGTTCAATTCATCGGACATGTCGCCGCAATCGTTGTGGCCATCACAGACCAATGCAGGATCTAAACACTGTCCTAAGAGACATTTGTGCATGTTGGGAGGACAATCTTTAAGGCCTGAAATAAAAAAGGGTAGTAGGAATATATAAAGCAAAGTCTATAGATCTTTAAGAAATAAGGAAAATTGTAACACAAGTGTAAATTAGGATAGAATGTATATTAGTATAGACTGATTGAAAACTTAGTCAAAAATGTTAGTTCTTTAGGATTACATGATATCACCGAAGGATCTCATTCATGTCTTTCTGCGGGCCCAAAATTCGATTTTCGATATATATGAAAAATTCTCTAATTCTGCCCTATATATATATATATATATATATCAAAATATGGCATTTGGATTTGTTTGAGGTTCGGGTTCTATGTTGTCACAGTAGACATTTATTTCCGACGTGTCGGACGTCTGCAAATTCTCTGAAATTATGTCAGATAAATCGAGCAAATAGTCCGTAAATGATCAGAAAGTCGTAATATTGACGTACGATTGTTTAGAGAAATTCCAGATTTTACTGACAAAAAGTTAGAAATCGATTTATAAAATCAGAATATTCTCGAATACTTGCTTAGACTTCATACCGACTATGTCTAAAATTCCTTACAATTATCCTCAGAATTTCCGTCAGAATTCTGACAGAAATGTGTAAGAAAAATCTGCACACTCTTCCGAGTTTCCCCAGACAATTTTTGCCGAATTCTTGTAACCGCAAATACGATTTTCTGTACGCTGTCTGACCGACGTCGGCATCAGAATCGGCAACTTGTGCAGAGTGTCTGACAGAATTCTGACCGAATTCGGAGACAAATATCTACTGAGATCCTACTTCAGTATGATACAGTATTTAAATTCACAGCTTTTTCTATCGAAAAACACCGCTTTATATCCAATGGCCCAAAAACACGGCCGTTTTGAATCAAAGGCATAGCATTGTCTTTTTTCTCGATATCAATCAAGAACCTCATTCGTGCCATTCAGAGGCCATGTATTTGCGTATCAGATATTTTTTACAAGTGAAACATCGCATCGATGTTACGAAACAAAATTTATTTATTATGTTAATTTTTCAGTTTGAAATGTAGTATCAGATGCCGTGTTTTGTGTCGTTTAAGTAAAACTCAGCGTCGATGTTATTACAAAAATTAACTTTTTAGGTTAATTTTTAAGTCTGATATATATTATCCCAATGTTATTTAATAAATTTTAATACCGGCCCGCTTTTGTTAATATTTCGGGTAATTTCTCTGATTACTACAATTAGTTAATAAATAATAATGTAAGTCTTTCGCTTTCGAGTTATTAAACAAATTTTACATTAACGTTTTCACTGCAAGTCGAGGTCTTTCACATCCCTTGAAATGTTTAGGGGCGTCCATTATTATTCTTGTCTTTCAGAAATGTCCAATAATGTTATTTGAATTCAATGAAATTTCGTATGAAAAGTTCTCTTTCTTAAACTATAAGTATTCAGTAAAGGTTGTCTGAATTTGGGAGATCAAGGATGTTAAGCCATATCAACATCTCGAAAACGACATGTATAATTTTTATAAAAATCGCATCGTAGAATCTCTCATCTCACAACATATGAATTTTAAATTCATTATTCTGTTGTCAGGATAGCATTCGATGTTGGGAACTTCGATTTTAGGAGATCAAGGATGCTAAAACATATCAATATCTCAAAAACGCCATATATAATTTTTGTGAAATTTCATCGCAGAATCTCTCATCTCACAACATATCAATTTTAGATTAATTATTATTCTTGTTTTTCAGAAATTTTCGACGATACTATTTGAATTAAATAACATTTTATATGAAAATTCCAATTCTTAAGCTAAAATATTCAGTAAAAATTTCATTATCTTTGTAGCGGCCAATATCTCAAAAGCGAAGTTTACAATTTTTGTAATTTGTCATATCAACTGACTTATTTTTGTAGCGGCCAATAACTCGAAAACGACATTTACAATTTTTGTCAAAATTGCATCGTAGAATCTCTCATGTCGCAACTTATTGATCGAAATATCAATTTTAGATTCATAATTATTCTTCTTGTCTTTCAGAAATGTTCGACAATATTATTTGAATTCAATAAAATTTCATATGAAAATTTCCGTAATTAAGCTAAAATATTCAGCAAAATTTTTCTGGATGACGTTCAATGTCAGGGCATTAAACATTATCTTTTTAGCAGCCAATATCTCGTTAAACGAAGTTTACAATTTTTGTAATTTGCCATATCAACTGACTTATTTTTGTAGCGGCCAATATCCCGAAAACGATATTTACAATTTTTGTCAAAACTCCATCGTAGAATTTCTCATCTCAGACCTATTGATCGACATATAAATTGTTGATTCTTCTTAGATGCAAATATTCGAAATAATATGAGCAACTTTTTCGACATTGTTCATAAATATGACATCTTAAGCTTTTGATATGGTTTATGTAAAAAAAACTTTTGATTTATACATTTTTACATAAATTTCCGTCAAAAAAATGTTTATTTCAAATGTCTCATGAATAAATTTAGCTTACGAATTTCTCTCTTCTCGCATTTGATTTAGCGATAGATGATTTTGAATTTTCAACGTGAGCTCATTGATATTCTTCAGAAGTCGCACAACTGAGGGGGCTTGGAGGCTCGATTAATTTATACGCTAAATGGACTGTAAGTAGTTTTTTTTTATCCAAAAAGTAAAAACAGTTTTAATGTTTTAAAAAATCTTTGTTTATTCATCCAAATCTATAGGCTGGCGCATAAATAACTCTAAGATTTGATCAGTGAAAACTTTTTTATTTAACTCTTTTTTTCGTCTCTTTACAGAATTAACTAAATAATACTTGGGGAATTTATGATGGAAAGGCTCAGCACAGAACAAAGAACCAAAGTTGTTCAATTTTACTTTGAAAGTCAGTATTCGATTACTCAGATCATATCGAAATTTCTTTCATGTTCGAAATGCTTCTAACGCTCTAACAATTTACCGATTGGTTCAGCGTTTTGGGCAATAAGGGGCGGTCTGTGATCTTCCGCGTGTTGGAAGACTGTTCGAAATGAAGTGACCATTGCTCGAGTGCAAGCAAGTACTGAGGGAAACCCCGAAACTTCCACCAGGCGATGTTCTCAGCAGTTAGGGATGTCTAGGCGGTCTTTGCAAATAATTTTACATATCTTACATCTTATCTCATATAAGATGCAATTGGTTCACGGGTGAAAACCAAATGATGCACAAGAACGCAATCAATATAGTCGCCGTAACGTTACTTATGCGGCACCCTTTATTTCAAAGACCTCAAGGAAATCCTGCTTTTTTGTGAATATGTTCACACAAATGACGCATAATATTCATTTACTGTTCTTTGCTGACAGCTGGGAAGAAACTCCTGATGCAATAATCGATTTAAACTGTCAGCATAACATTGAACTTTCCGGTCTTGATTCACCTTTGTCATGATGTTCACTCGATTGGGTGACTGTTTCAGGATCACAAGTACAAATTCAAGTCTCATACCTCGTAATAATGGGTCTTATAACGTATTAATAGCCAGCAACCTCGCTTTCTTCACAGATTTTAATACTACGCTCTTTTTCGAATAAATTGAGAGTTTTTGATATCAAATGAGATTTGATTTGTCTGACACTCAAAATAGGTTTTAAAACGGAGTTGACTGGTGATCACCTGGGGCCCTTTTCCTCTTCCGAGGAAGTCTGTTCACCGAAGACTTCCGCAACATTTTAAAACTCGTAGCTCAAACGCTAATTACTTTTATGATGTGAAACTTCGTACTAATGTCTGTCACATTGCTGACAACTTAGAAATAAGGGAGGCGGTAGTTTTGACTCTTCATCGATCACCACTGACCGAGATAGCGTTTCCAGTGGCGTTTTCGGAAATGTTGGCAAATGATGCCATCAAACTGTCACGCACTTGGCCAATGCATGGACTTCTCATCTCACGAGCGGAGTTTTACCGGATGTTTTGTGCACGCCGTGCAGCATATATTTCATCCACTACAAGTCCTCAATAAAGATTTATTGAAAGGTATCCGATATTTCAATATTACATATTAAAATTTCTGTCTCTCTCCTTGCGAGATAAGAATATAACGCTTACATTTGGCTTAACCGAAAGTGTCAAAATTGATAATCGGAAGTTTGTTATGCCACATCAACCGACTAATTTTTTAAATGGTCAATATTTCGATATTGATATTAAAAGTATTTATGAAAATTGCATTATTGAATTTTCTATTTCAGAGCTGTCAACTGATCAATTTTTTAATTAATGGCGATTGCAAATACCCAAAGATGCCAACAATTTTATGACACCTGTTTATGTGATTGTTAACTCTATAAAAATGTACTCTATTCAAAGAATGAAAATCAGGAATCTTTCCTTTATTATTCAAAAGCGAAAAGTAAAATATTTTATGTATATTTTTAAAATTTTCATAAAAAAGCTTCTCTTTGCTTATATTCAATAGTTTGTAATTTGTTTAAATGAAATTTCACTTGGTAATATAATTGTATGTTCATTATTTTAACTAAAAATTAATCTCACTTACCACATTTCTCATGTTCATCAGAGCCATCGACACAATCAATTTTACCATCACATTCCCATTTTTGAGCTATGCACGTGCCGCTGTTGCATTGGAACATATCCTTGGCACATGTGGGTCTCTGAGTCTCGCCTCTGCTTCGAGCCAGTTTGCAGTCTTTCTCATCGGAATTATCGCCACAATCATTGACACCATCGCACATAACGCTAAAGTCCACACAGTTGCCATTGTCGCAGACGTGTTGATGGCGATGACAATATTTGGATTTTTCTGGAAACACAAAATGTGACAGGATGCGGCTTTCTTTCTAAATGTGTTTCCAACTCTTACCAAAATTCCCACAATGATCTTCATCGGAACCATCATGGCATTGCTTTTTACCATCACAACGACTATCCGCGTCCACACACTGTTCGCCATTATGACACGTGAACTTTCCCACAGGACAGATGACTTTTGCTTTCTGGACCGTTTTAGCATCACAATCCTTTTCATCGGAACCATCGGGGCAGTCTTTGCGACCATTACATTTCCTCGAGAATGTTAAACATTCGCCAGAATTACAACGGAACTCACAATCCAAAGCTTCGATGCAGGAACGGTTGGCGGCATCTCTAAATACCAAACCCGCAGGACACAGACAGCCGGCGGTAAATTTTCCCAAAGTTACACAAATATGCGAACAGCCACCATTCCAATGTTGACAGGGATGGTCCTCCACAATTGGTGGCGAACTGGCCAGTAAAGGAATGCGAGCTGGCAGAGAATGAGCAGTGTAAAGTTCACGATTCACTTCGATATCGAACCGTTTCAAGGGTCCCATATTGCTTTTATGCGTCCAATGAATAGTATTCGATTTCAGTTCGGTCCAAAATAGATCTTCATCAACTATGGCTATTGAATAGGGTCTTTTGAGACGGCCACGGAATGTATAAGCATTTAAAGTACGATAATCGGAGAATGAAATGCGCCCCAAATCACTGTCGGCCCAATAGAGGGTGTTGCTCTCAAAATCGGTAGCAAACTTGATATCATCATCACCTAATTCTTCTTCAAAGGCATGCAAATGATCGCCCTGACCATTGAGAGACTTTTGATCGATGTGAACATGTCGTCGAGAATGTAAAGCGATAAACATTATGCTGAAATTGAAAAAAAGCGCATGAAATCAGACAAATAACCAAGTGTACGGGTTTAGTTATTGTAGCAAATTAAAATTTTAAAATCAGGAAATGAATATTTTTTCTAATCAAATTATTTTATAAAATTTTAGATATGATTCGATATTATATGGAATTAAAAGCGTATTTAACGAATGTATAGGTATATATTAATATGTTAATATAATCCGAATTCAAAATTCAAGATAAATCAATTTTTATATTATTAGACTAATCTGTTAATTCTAAATTTATTTTTGATTAAAAAGAAACCCCCTGTATAACCCATTTATCCAAAATTAAATTTATTAAAATTAGATTTTCCGGTGCAATTAGCTTTTAGTACCACTCGTAAGCCACTAGAATCAGTTTTTTTCATTATTAATTTATATATTTATTTTTATTTTTAATTTTTCTTTGTTCGATAATGAAATTTTTTGAAAAAATAAATTTTCCACACAAAAATTTCAACTGTCAAAAGCCATTTTTTTAAATCATAGCTATAGCATTGTTTTTTTCTAAGTTCAATACCAACTATTATAGTTTTTAGTAGAAAATTTAATATTATTAAATATTTAATATATTAAAATATAATATAATTTAATATATAAAGTTTTCTCTTTCTCTATAAGCTGGATTAAAAAAAAAACAAAATTCAATATAAAAAAATTTGAAAAAAGTCGAAAAAAGGCTTAATGCCAAATTCAACATTTTTCCGCTAAGTCGGTTGAAAAAAGGAAGGTTTAGCTGAGAAAAAACTTAAATTGACAATACTGAACCTGAAGGACTTTCACCCATGCGGAGAAAATGAGATTTAAACGTGTCTGTACGTGTTTTGTAGCCAGATATTGACGTTCTTTTAAGGTTTGGTAGCATAATAAGGGTATTCCTTAAAGAAATTCTCTGCAGGAAAAAATGTCAACCACAATTTAGTTTCTATAGTTTTAACGTTTTCTTTGCTGGATATATATGTTTATCTTTGCATGGGAATTTATCGGTAAGTTTTTAGTTGACATCTTGTTGTATAGAGAAATTCAAAAGCACGCTGTAGACATCTTGTTGTATAGAGAAATTCAAAAGCACGCTGTATAGACTATTAAGATTTTTCCTAGTATAAATATGTACTCTTTCAACAAATCGAATTAAAATAACTTATGTTTAGTTAATTTTCTACAAATAGCTCACCCATCATCCGGTATTATGACCAAGCCTGTGGGTACTTCAATGCCGGAAAAGAAAGAAACGATGGCCCGTTGTTTGGTTTGCAGCGACAGCACTTCGATTGCATGTCTTTCGGAATCACTCCAATATAAATTATACGCCAAGTGATCTGAAATTTCAAAATGGTCAAATTGAACTCTAAGAATTTTCCCGTTCATATCTTACCAAACGCCAATCCCGTCACGTTTCCTAAATTCCCCTTGACCAGCTGTTTTAACCGTTTTTCTCGCAAATCATATTCGCCGATCATGTGCTGATAATTATCGGCTATAAACACGGTATTATTGATGCTGTTAAAAGCCATTTCATGGATGTACATGTCAGTTTGATGAGTTAAAGTTATCGTATGACGGCCGAATGTGGTATGCTCCATTTCCAGTAGATTATTGCGAATGCCTAGGAATAGACGTTGCTTCTTGTGGGTCTTAATGCAACGCAAATGGTCTGGACCTAGCTGCATGCCATCGGGGCAGGCACAGGAGTACCTATCGTTCTCTGCCAATAGGCAGAGGTGAGAACACTTCGCTTTTTCGCAGGCATGGGCGGTTTTCTTTTGCTTGGCCGAGTGGTAAATGTGAACTGCGTAGATGGTGCGATCCTTCGTGATGACTTTGTGGTCTTTGCCAGTGAATTTATTGCACGAGTGTATCGATTTGGTGCCCCAATCGGACCAATACATGTTGTCCTCGAATATGGCCAGACCATATGGGTGTTTGAGGATCTCTTCTAGGACCAGGCGACGATCTGTGCCATCGGTGCGTACACTTTCGATGGTGGTCAGTTTGGCATCCACCCAATAGACACGATCATTGTACATATCCAAAGCAACACCATTGGGCCAGTGAATCTTTTCGGTAACCAAGCGTATGGAATTTGTGCCATCCATTGAGGCACGAGCTATCATTGGGTTTATGCCCCAGTCGGACCAAAAGATTTGAGATCGCTGAGGCCATAAGGCAACACCTCGAGGTTGATGAACATCGTCGGTGACTAGGACGGCACAGAAGCGACCATCGTTGGTACAGACGGCTATATGATGCATAACATTATCGGAAAAGTAAATGTTGCCTAAAATATGAGTGAAACAACTATATTTAATTATTTCTCAATATTACAACCATTCATTGTCCTACCAGTTAGCCAGTCCACTGCCAAATCTTCGGGAGCATCTAAACCGGATGTTAATAAAATCTCTTGTTGCGATCCATCCGGATTGGCCTTGACAATACTTTCGCCTTCATTTTGTATATTTGTCCAATATATGTGCTCCCCATTGTAAGTCACTCCTATCACTTTTGTCAGATTCTTTGCCACCGTATATACGCGACGTGATCTCAAATTCACGCCCATCACTGTCACTTGTGTGGTATACAATAGCAAAGCCTCTTCACCGCGAGCTTCGCAAGTCCGGTTATCCTCCTTCAACGAATAACCCTCGTCGCACGAGCATCTATAGCTTCCGGGCGTATTAACACACATTTGACTGCAGATGCCATATTGTTCGGAACACTCATCAATATCGATGCAAACATCTTCGAGCAGTGAATGTTTGAACCCCTTCGGACACAGGCATGTGGCTCCAGTTTGAGGCATCATTTTACAAGTGGCAGCAGGTGGACACGTCATGTTCTGACAGCTATTCGATAATTGAGTGCAGCGAAAAGATTCATCGGTGCGATCGGGACAATCTTCCTTACCGTCACAGGCTTTTTCGAGTGGCAGACAAGTAATATTGTTGCGACAGAGAAATTTTCCCATTTCCGGTGTACATCCATCGGCTTGAGGAGGGAATGGTTTAAAGAGAAGAGGAAAGACGTCAAATTGATTGCAAAACATATAATAATTTAAAAAAAAAAAGTGTAGGCAGGATTATCGGGGATTGCAAATAGCGTTCGATCATCTGCATAAAGGTGACTTAAGCGGCCAAATGCACAACGTTTTACAATACATAGGTAGACCTCTGGTACCAAAATTTGGCCCCAATGGATGAGCTAAACTTAGGGACCACATTTGCATGTCAATCTAATTGAGTACGCAAAAACTTGATTCAAATGTCGTTCGAAACATACTGAAATAATACGGTGAGAAACCTGTTCCCTGTGGTTAGAAATCCGTAACATCGCAATTGGTACACAAATTTCGTTCAGGTGATCAGCTTTACATATACAGGACGACGCACCAATTGTGCTACAATAAGAAATTCAAAGAACTGTTTTTGTTTAATCAATATGTTTCATTTATTTTTCTTTTATTGTATAGAAAATTCAATTTTATTTTCTATAACTAATTGGTTTCGAAGATGATAGACCGTAAATGACCACCATGCTCATTCGCGCATATGCGACATCTGATCAGAAAATTATTCATTGCGGGATTGCCTCAATTATCCCTTTAACGGACTGCTTCAATTCAGTCAAACTCCTTGGTTTCATTTTGTAAACCTCTTGCTTGCCATAACCCCATATAAAAGTTTGGTGCAGTCAGGTCAGCTAATCTTGGGGCCATTCATTTGTTTGGGAAGTCTAGTTGGAGCTTCATTATAACCAGTCTGGCTGTGTGTGCAGTTGCTACATCTTGCTGGAGCCAAATGCCACTTTAACATCTTTAAATAACGGTCCCAATTGGTTCCCGTTTTGTGTTTGTAGAACGATTTGTGCGCCTCCCTGTACCTTCACCTGACGTCTTTTTATGTTGGTGGCAGAGGTGTCAAACCGAGGGATAAATCCTTTTTTTTGGGATTTTCAGAACAAAAAGGGATAAAGGGAGTGTTGAGTCTTTCGATAAAATTTTGTTCTTTCTTGGCTCTATCATCATATATCGCACTTTATAATTAGTAAACACTTCATGTGACCTTTTCATACTTTCGCGCTGAAAAAGTTAGGTGTGTATCATTTAATACGGTCAAAAATGTAACGCCCACAAAGAGGCGTTTAAAGTACCAAATATCTTTTCAAGACTTTACGACTTTTTAAGTTGATTGAGCGATGTCCGTCTGTCTAAATCGCTGGCTAGTAAGCGTAAAATCCTTATTGAACTTTTCAAAAATTTGTGTAACCTAACATTACCCAGATCATAGCAGTGAATCATAATTGGGCTATACTGATCTACCCCTACTTCTACTTCATACACAAACTCACCGATTTTTAGGAACTAAATTTCTTCCTTGTAACTTCTCATTCGTAACCTAGGTTTTTGTTGATTGCTTTGTTTTATAATGTTTTGGAAATGTTAAAAAAATCCACTGATCAACCCAACCCCTTCTCGTGCCATCCATGCAAATAACCGATTAAACTCATATATTCTTGGGTTCATATCGTCTATGTGGTTGCACTGAATTCAGTCAAATTTGGCACACATTCAGCTTTTGGCGTAGTAGTGTCTCAGACCGAAAACTTTACCACACCCATTCTGGTATATCCTATTCAAATTGAAGGACCTTTCGAAATTCAAGCAATCCTCTGTGATTTCTAATTTGCGGATAGTCGAGATTGTAGTCAATTATATTGCTTTATAATTCTCTATAAAATCGGAGAAAATTCGTTTAAGTAACCACACCCTACTAGGATATTCCTCACAATTTAGAGGGAATTATTAGGGAAACAAATGGGGAAAAGGCTATGTTACTGCAGTCTGCTAGTTAACAATTACAGAGAAAGTATTGAATTTCGGAAAAACTGGTTAATTTGTTTGTGGAGGCACCAGAACGCGAGTGACAATGCTGTCCATTTTCTTTTTTCAGACTCTACGTTGGCAAAGGCTTGTATTGGAGCTGCCAGAAGGACGTGGCAATGTCGTCAATTTTTTTTTGTATGAGTGAGGCCAAATGGTGCATTGCTAATCGGTCAATATTTCCAAGCATTAAAAAATCAATTAAAAAATGTAGTATGCTGCAATCAAATAATTAAGATTTATAGAAAGAAATTGAATTTCGTAAAATTGATGATTTAACATTTTGCACGGATTACAAATCAGCGCAAAAATTTAGTTTGCTGCAGTCAAAGAATTAAGAGTTATAAGAAGAAATTGAATTCCGGAAAATCGGTCAATTTCTACGCGTAGAACTAGTAGAAGCGCAAAGTTTTGGAAGGGTTCATAGGGATTTACGACAGTTGTCCCAAATGGGACGGGCATAGCTCAACCGACTTAAAGTCATGAATTATATTTGGTCAAAAGATGCTTGGTAGTTTAAACATTTCCGTCTACGTGCTACATTTTTGTCGTATGAAGTGATATAATTGATTTAATTGAAAAGTGAGCATATTTTCGCCATACTCACTTCGGTACATCATTCCCTGTAGATCGTAATCTATCTAATGTCAATCTTTCAGATTTTTTCACAAGCTTTGGGCTTGTATACATGTTATTTTTATATAATTTAAATTTATATATAAGTCTGAAATACATGCTTAATTTATGTTAAGTTGTAGTAAGTAAAGTAGGCTTAAATGTTGTAAATAATATATATAAATTTCGGAATTGAGTCTTATAGCCTTTTTCCAAATATCTAATATCTGTAGTCACAACCCGTAACAGCCTAACTCGAGTTAGGACACAATTGAGTTATTAGCACCATCGTATTCAGCGTATCTAAATTTATTTGCTCTAAATTTTTCATGTTTGTATCTCTTCTAGGAAGGCAATTAATCCTAAAAAACCTAACAGCTTAAGTTATTTTTCTAAATGATTGTTTTGGCATAACTGCCTAAGTCAATTTAGGATTACAACAAATATAAACATTATTTTTTCATCATTGCCTAAATCAACTTAAGTCGTTAAACCAAAAAAATAAAGAAACAATTTTATTTTCCTAACTGGAGTTAAGCTCTGAATCTGAAATATTTTGACATAGAATAATAGAAATATTTTGACATGGAATAATAGCATAACTCAACTTGAACTTTTTGACTTTCTTTCGTTCAACAATTCATAGGCTGTTTTGGGTTGTGACCACAGATATATTAGCTTTGTAACATGAGAGTTTCCAAAAAATGGAATGTTGCAATATATTGATTTCTTTGCCGAACCAAAATATACAAATTGAAAATTTTATTTTATGAATTTCAGGCTATTTATGGGAAAAATTTAACAGAAGTTGTATGTATACTTTTGGTAATATCCGTAGCTTTATGACAGATGTTTTGTAAAGCTAGCCTCATATGCTCTTAAAAGGCATTCAAATTTTATTAATTAGCCACTGCTTTTATGAGATATAATGCGGCTAAAATACATGACGAAAGTACAACATTCTCATAATGTTTGGCGCCAATATTTCGAAAATAAATATCCACAAAACAGCCGCACATATATATCTGTGCTTACAAGGAAAGAACGATTAAGTGGAATTAGGACAAAGTAGGATTTATTCGTGGTTATTGTTGTCCTTATTCAGACAGACATTTACTTCCAATCGAAATTTAAAAATTCTATATAGTTCAAAAGTTAAGATAATATTTCAAAACTGCGATTTTTAAAAAAATATGTACTGTCTCTAAATATTATTGCAAATGAATTTTGTTGTCTAAGCATCGTTCCAAAATTTCACATGTTTGAAAAGTTGTATTAAATTTTCATAATAGCGATTTTTTGCAAAACACTCAATGTCTCAAAACAACAAAATCTGAGTTAAATCGATATTAAAATACAAAATATAAAACGAATCAGATGGGCATAGCTTGGGAAGTGTATGAATTTTTTAGATTTTTCATAAAAAAATGAGGAATATGTCTAAGTTTGACTTGAAATATTTGCCACGTTACTTCTTCTAGATCTATTGCCATAAGATTCAACACGGCGCTTCTTAGAATATGAAGAAAAGAAAAAAAGATGAATGAATTCTTACCACAATTTTTCTCATCACTCCCATCTCCACAATCATCGACGCCATCACAAAGCCATTTCTTGCTCTCCAGGCAACGTTCGTTGGCACAAAAGAAACCCGCACAATTGGCTTCCACCTTAAGGCAGCCGGTAGTCTCATCCGAGCCATCATGACAATCTTTCTTACCATCGCATGCAAAATCTAGGGGAACACATGATTTATCCGATAGGCAGGTGAACTCATATTGGCTGCAATTGCGATGCAGGGTCAGCCAGCCACCAATGCCAAAATCTTTGGAATCGGAGCGATCGCTGGCTCGATCATCGCAATTTAGCTCATCTTCACCGCCAGGGCAATTTTCTATATTATTGCAAACTAAATCAGCTTTCAAACAAGGACCATGGGGTAATGAGCATTGGAACCAATTGGGTTTGCGGCAAAGTTTGTAATCTGTAGAGAAGAAAGCGAAAGAAGGCATAGAAGAAAACAAAGTAAATTGAGGTTATGATGGATTTTTATGATTTATCATCTCTCTCTCTCTCTCTCTCTCTCTCTATCTATCTCTAGATCACTTAAAATGCTTACCACAGTCAATTTCATCCGAATTATCTCCACAATCATAGCGACCGTCGCACATTTTTGTCTGCAAAATACAGCTGCCATCTTTGCATGTAAAATCATCGGAATTGCAGCGGGCCGCCTGGGCAAATTTTATGTGTTGAATGATGGCCGCAACCAATGTAATCGCTAATAATTGCACTGTTCGCGATTGCTTCGGTAATTTACTTCCATTGACAAAATTTGCTGTGTGCAACGGTTGTGGTGACACCCGAGCCCTGTACAAAAATTTGCGATCAATATTATATCTATTTTGAGGTTAAGTATGGTTTAAGGCAGTTCCGATACCGCAGCAATGGTTTCAAAAATATATGTAAACGTACGTAAACGCTTTTGACATTGGGATCGAGCCTGCTTTAGACCCCATCCTCCCTCTCTTTCACTGTCTTTCACAATGCTTACATGGACTTTTGTGGTGAACTTTGATATAATATTATATAGAACTAACAATTTACGTAATAATAATTAAACATTTAAATTTGCACAATAAATAGTAAAAAGTTAGACTTAATAGACAATAACAATTTTAAAGACAAAATTGACAGTGCGTGCATATGCAGGCACTTATCGCTCGATTTGAACTGGTGGCCGTAACATTCGAGGTAATCGTCAATGATCTTTCTGGTCGACGGATTCTATTCGAACATATACAGTTACTTTTGAGAAGAAATAGTTGCTGCCAGGATTGCCATATTCTTTTAATTGTACCTAAAGTGTTAAAAATGCCAAGAATAAGAACGGACGGGTAAATATTTGGGAGAAAGTCTTAATTGAAGTAGATGAAGACTACGCCATTATAGACAAGAAGTAATTTTTGATTATTAAATTTATAAACAAAAAAGATTTTAAAGTTGGAAGAAAAATATATGCTTTTACTAAAATAATACTTATGCTAAATAGGAAAAACGATTTAACTCAGCATTTGTTGTTTTGGGGTATTATGAAAATTTTCTACGGAATTTTGAAATAGCGCTCAGATAAAATAATCAATAATAACATAAAATATTTTAATATTTATATTAATTTTTAGATATATTATAGAATTTTTCAAAACTCGATGCCTTGAAAAACTGTCATAACTCGTTAAATGTTGCCACTAAGTTCTGTTGCCGTTTTTTTTTTAATGCAATTTTATTATGAAAACATGTTCACAAATGATTCATTGAAGATATTGCCAATCGCTAGTTATTACTTTTTCCCATATTTCTGGCTTAGCTCTTATTCCAGGTAGGTTTTAAAGAGCGTTGTTATGCTGAAGAATTACCTTTTCGTGCCTCTCCGCGTATTGTGGGCGTTTTTTCGAGCAGAGCTCGGCTCAAACGTATTAATTGAAGTCGATACCGATCCCCAGTGTTGGTTTCGCACCGACCTGGTCCCACCAAATACAGAGCATAACCTTCGCAGCGTGACTATTCTTCTGAGGCGACGACGTAGAAGTAACCTCTATGACTTTTTTTACTTTGGATTGCTGTAATGAATCGATTTTTCACCACCCGCTACAATACGATGAAGAAATGCCTTTCTTTTTTGTCGCTGAAGCAGTCATTCACACGCGAAAAAACAACGCTCTACGTCCCTTTGCTTCAACTCATAAGGAACACAAGTTCCTTGCTTTTGAATCAAGGAAATTGGAAATGGCTTGGCCCATAACTCCTAATACTGAAGCAAGCTCTACCTGCGTTTGACACGGATTTCCATCAAGCAAAGCTGTCAACTCAGTGTCTTCGAATGTTTTTCGTCTCCCTTTACGCGAACGATCGCCGACATCAAAATTACCATCTTAAAAGCGGCGGAATCAATCACGTTGTTTCCATTTAAAGTAGCATCTCCGTAAACGTTTTGAAGCTCTCGATGAGCTTCAGCCGCCGTTTTCTTCGATTGAAAGAAGAAAATCAATACTTCCCACATATGACGATTATTTGGCACAAAATCATACATATCACATAACCAAAAAAATATGACGTCAAAAGAAATTCGCTATTATGTTGAGGCGGTAGGTTTACCATATCCCTAAGCTTGGCTTGGTAATGGTAGAATCGACTATCACTTGCAGCTGGTTCACCTAATAATAGAATTTTTGAACAGGGTATAAACATAAATAATCAATCAAATAACTACAATAATAATAAAAATAAATATAACTCTATTTTGTCTTAACGCTACTCATTTTTTCTTGTGTTTATCGAAAAATTATCAGATTTGGATAGGTTTTAGAGAAAGCGGAGATAACGGCCCATGTAATAAAAAACATATTCAAAAAGTTGTCGAAACAATTAATCAAAAAATTTCCAAATTACAAATATGTTCATATCTGGAAAATGGGAAGTGCAATTGCGGAAATAAAAAAATTCACATTTTACGTGATGTCGAAAATATGCAAAATGTAGCCAAATTGGAAAAAGTTTTCTTGGAAGCACAGCATCTGATATCAAATATAATAACATAACATGTTCGGAATTGTTGAGAGCTATAGTGGTGCCCATCTTTAATTACAATGAAATATTCAAAACTTCGATATTCAAAAAACTCCATAAAGTGTAGATATACCTATACTAGAGATGTACGATTAATCGGTTAAGCAAACTTGGTAATTAATCCACATTTCAATTAACCAGTTATCTGATTATTCAGATCTACTGGGTTATCCATTTTTCCGTTATGATTTCGATGAAACTTTTATTTCATTATAATGTTATCTCTTTCCATCTCATATCTACCGGGTTTATCCATTTTTCCGTTATGATTTCGATGAAACTTTTATTTTATTATATCTATGACAGGATTGGTTATAGCAGTGGATCTTCGACCACCGATCCCCAGTGATGGTTTCGCACTGACCTGGTCCCACCAAATACAGAGCATAACCTTCGCAGCGTGACTATTCGGCTGAGGCGGTGATGTAGAAGCAGCCCCTATGACTTTTTTTCTTTGGATTGCTGTAATGAATCTATTTTTCATCTTCCGCTACGATACGATGAAGAAACCCCTTCCTTTTTTGTCGCTGAAGCAGTTGTTCATAGCCGAAAACACGACGCTCAACGTCCGTTGGCTTCGCATATTTCGGGCGGTATCCCGGCGATAACTTGACGAATGTTGGTTTTGAAATGCTTTAACGTTTGAGAATTATCCGCATAAACACGGTCTTTGGCTTAGCTCCACAAACAAAGTTTAACTGAGTGAAATCGAATGATATCATTGGCCAATTGAAGTCCCCAAAAAGTGAAATTACGTTTCGTGGAAACTTCTCATGCATTAAAGCCAAAATCGGTCCTGTTGTAGCTCGTGGCACCGTTTTGTTGAGACCACATATCGTCTAGTTCATAATCTTCAATTCTCGAAAAAAAATTAAATTACTCTCAATGAAATAAAATGAAAATGAAACTATATCCACAATAATGTTAGCTAGAGATGTGCGATAAATTGATTAATCAATTATACCGATTAATCAATTAATTAATAAAGCATGCACTTGGCTAAATAATATTTACGATTAAACGTTATTTGGACTATTCACAACTTGTGATTAAATGATTAATGGAAAAATTGGATGATCAACACTTGAATAACTGAATGTATTGTATTTCATATCTATTGTGTGCCTCTCAAAAAGTTTGACTACATTTTTTTTTGCACAAACCTGTTTTTTGTATTCTTTTTCTTAGGTGGCGGCAGGAATAGATATCGTTATCCATTATATGCCGCCCGTAGAAATATTTCGAAGGGCGGCCAAAACTCCGCTGGAAGGACCAGGCTTTTGAAACGCTATCGAAACTGTCCCTTGGATACTTCTTTTTTTTTATTGTTGCCATATAAAAACATTTGAATTTTTAATGAATTATTTAAACTTGATTAACCAAAATTCGTATTATTTGAAAAACCACAGATTTGAATAATAATCGGAACTTTCGATTAATCGATTAATTGATTAACCGTAATAGAGTTTAATCAATAAGTTTGATTAAGCGATTAATCTCGCACAACTTAATTTTAACCAAAAAAGTTGTATATAATAATTGCACAATAATATTTTATAATAATTTACAAACACGCTTAATTTCTTGTTCATTAGAATGAAGACAAACGGGAATATCTGTGGCGATCGTATATTAGAGTTGTGAAAGTTGCACAGTGGAAATAAACTGATTCGCTCATATCTCTTGAATGGCAAATGCTTAACAAGCATACACGCATTCTAATGTTAGACTATTTTTAGATACACTTGAGATTTTCACTTCTTTCTAAAGCATACTAATGCACTTAATTTTTTATTTGAATTTTTTAGTACGAGGTGTGTTCAAAAAATAAGGCGAATTTTTCAAATTTCGCGGGCTACGTACATTCGACTTTTGATTACACTCGCCTCGAAGATATGTTGACGGGTTCATCCATATAGCATGTTTAGTTTGTTTGTGAGAGGCATAAATAAGACAAGTGTGTTGCGTGTTCGGCGATTCGGTTTTTATCTCCTCAATTGTGGCAAAACGCGGTGCTTTCATGGGTCTCTTCAATCTTGTGAACAGGAAAAAGTCGCAGGGGGCCAAATCTGGTGAATACGGTGACTGAGGCATGATAACGCTGTTGTTTTTGGCCAAATAATCTCTCATAAGCAAAGATGAGTGAGCAGGTGCATTATCATGATGCAAAAGCCATGAATTTTTTTCTACATTTTTTCTTTTTCTTCAAGATAATACTCCTTATTTACCGTACGATCTTGTGGTAAGAACTGCTGATGAACTACGCCATGGTAATCGAAGAGAACAGTAAGCAAAACCTTGACATTTGATCGAACTTGGCGTGCTTTTTTTAGTCTTGGCTCTCCTGGACTTTTCCATTGGGACGATTGGGCTTTGGTTTCGATATCATAACCATATACCTATGATTCATTACCAGTTATGACCCTTTTAAGCAAATCTGGATCATCGTTGACGTCATTCAACAATTCCTGAGCGATGCTTATGCGACGAACTTCGCTTTCACACGCTTCATGACCAAAATTTCCGAAAAGTTTGCATGGCATCAACAAACCGATATGCCAACATCGTCAGCAACTTCTCTAATTGTGATTCGATGATTCTTCACAGTAATTTTCTTTACTTTCTCAACATTTTCATCGGTTGTTGATGTGTTGGGGCGTCCAGAGCGATCGTTGTCATTCACATGCTATATGGATAAAACCGTCAACATAAAGTCGAATGTACGTAGCCCGCGAAATTTGAAAATTCGCCTTATTGTTTGACACACCCTGTATATGCGGCGGTCTTAAAACTAATAATAATAAAAAATAAAATAAATATCGAATAAAACATTCAAATTTGCATCATATAAAGGGTGTCTCAACAAGAACGCAAGATTTAAATTTGGCGCCATTCGAAGTGTCGTTGTTTGACATTTGAAGAATTGTTATTGTTTGCTAGTAGAAGGTACGAGGTTCGTAAAAATGGAGCTCTACACAAATGAACAACGCATTCTCATTGTGAATTTGTTTTACCAAAATGGTGAAAGTTTTTCGGCTACATTTCGCAAATTGCGATCAATTTGGGGTCACAATAATGCTCCAAAAGAGTCAACTGTAAAGAGATTAATGGATAAATTTTGGGCCTGTTAGTGATGTAAAGACAATAACGCGCCTTCGACCAGATCCATCGTCCGAAAATGTCGCAGCTGTGATGATGTCGCTCAAACTCCATCCACCTCAATTCGACACTGAGCTCAGCAAATTGGTGTCTCCAAATCCACTATACAGCGAATTTTGACGAAAGATTTGCATCTTCATGTACACAAAGTTCATTTGACTCAGGAACTGAAGCCAGCTGATCATGGATAGCGAAGGGAGTTCGTTAATTGGGTATTGGAGAGACAACATGAAAATGTTGATTTTGCCGATAAAATCATTTTCAGTGACGAGGCCCATCTCCATCTTGATGGCTTCGTCAATAAGCAGAGTTGTCGCATTTGGGGTGAGGAAAATCCTTGAGTGATTCACGAGAAGCAAATGCATCCTCAACGTGTCACTGTGTGGTGTGGATTTTGGGCTGGAGGAATCATTGGACCTTTTTTATGAAAATGAGGCATGTCAAGCGCAAACAGTCAATGGTGTTCGGTATCGTGAAATGATAACCAATTTTTTCGTGCCCAGAGTTGAAGAAATGAATGTGGAGGCCATGTGGTTCCAACAAGACGGCGCAACATGTCATACAGCCAGAGAAACAATTCAATTGCTGCATCAGTCATTTAAATCTTGCCTTCTTGTTGGGACACCCTTTATTAAAATTTCTTATTGAAATCGATAAATTGGTCTTTGCCATTTAACTTTTAAAGATAATTTCATGTAAATGTTGTCCGCAGCTCCGTCTCAAAATGTCCATTCGGAAAGTCTAATTTTTCATCACTTTTTCGAGCATTTCGGTCTGTATTCCACGAATAACGTGTGTTATGTTATCCTGTAAGGCTTCAATAGTGGTTGGGTTGACCACATAGACTAAAGACTTGACATAACCCCACAAAAAATGATTAAGAGGCGTTGAAACTCACAGGGCCAAATTGAGAGATAAGCTGCTCACCAAATTCATCCCTCAACATATCCATTGTTTCACGAGCAGTGCGGCATGTTGCGTCGTCCCGATGAAACCATATGTCAACCAAGTTCAACTCAGCCAATTGGGGCAAAAGAAAAAATCCTGGTTGAGCAACACATGCCCAATCTCTAAGAACGGCGACGAATCGACATTTCATGATCGTCATTAACACTGGTCGCTATGGCTGCAATATTTTCTTCGGTACGCACTCTACGCATGCGAGTCGATGGTGTTATGTCCAACAAAGTAAATTTGGTGCGAAATTGGGAGATACCAGCACGGATTGTTGATTCAGCAGGTCGATTATGACGACTATAAAATGGAGCACGAATTTGATAATAAATTTTAACGATTTGGAGTCGTTGTTCGTTTGTTAGTCTTTCCATGATGGAATGGCAGAGTATACTGTACAGTTTTCACTTTGACAGATGTCATTTGGACGCCATCACCCAACCAGTGCTGCCAACCTGAAAAACTTAAATCTTAAAAAATCAACCCACATAACCAAAATTTTTAAAAAATGGTGTCAAAAATTACGTATTTGTACAACTAAATTATTTTGATAAATTTGGCAGATTTTTGCATTTCCGCCTGAGGGGGGTTTTAAACACATTTCAGTAAATTGTATAAGTGAACAACGGAGCAAATGTATTCAAATAAAAATTGGTATAAAAAAATCTTGCTATTTTCCTTATTATGTCTGATGAAAAAATATAGAGATTTTTTTGGTACGTTGTTTAACAGCACAAATATTATAGCTGTGCAAGATGCATCGAATGAAAAAAAAAAACACTTCTGAATGACCCCCTCGTATCACTTAAGGCATTTAGTTTTGCACAACAATTTACACTTTCCATGCACTTTGGCTTAATCTTATTAATCATGTTGGCCATTATGTCGAAATCTGCAAAATTATTACTTTTCAAGAATGCCCCTCATTAGTTAGATGCACTCGAGATTTACACTTTTCCTAAAGCTAATTTGTATTTTAATTTTTATATTTAATTTAATTTCTTTTTATTACATAACTGCTCAACTCCTCAATGAATATAGAAATTTGCTATTTCTTAGTTGTTTGAACTCATAATTTCAAATTCCATTATCACGAAAGCCAGTCGAAAGATTGTTTTTGAATGAATAATAACGCTACCAGTTGTGTTTCCAAATTTGCAAATTTACAGCAATTTAATTTTTAAAACGAAATAACTCTTGAATTAAGTGATATAGTAATGAAATATTCCCCAAACAAAATTCATTATTTCATTTTTTTTATTAATATTGTTTATTAAGTTTCATTATAAAATAACCACAAAAATTGCTAATGAAATGGTATTCAAAAAAGGCGAAACTGTACTGAGATGATTTTTCTCAATTTTTTTTTTTGTGTGTAATTAATTTATTTCGTTATTCCATTTGGTGGTTATTTCGTTGTTCTTTTTAATTTTTGTTAGTACGAAAAATTTATTTTTTTTAATGCTAAATACTGAAATCTTTTTTACGGAAAAAATTGGAAATGTGTTGTTGTGGCAACACATTTTTAAATAAAACGCTATTGCTTTTGGATATTCTTGGCTGTGAAAGAAATTTCATTCATCCTCAACGTATGCTGTAAATTGGAGTACATTGGTAAAGTTTATCTAAGTCATGAACCACCGAGATGGTACTGTACAAATTAAGACGTGTGAATTCACCATTAGACATATAAAGGTGAATTTATTGCAGACTTTCGTGGTTAGGGATGAAAATGGTTGTGTACAAAATATAGTAAAGTTGGTAAATTGTTGTAGCCATCACTAGAGGGTGTTTCAGGTCGGTGGAGAATTTTGGGGTCAGAATTCCAAGCTGATCACTGAAAAGACGTTTCGAAGCCGTTTATTTTCTGCTTTGTGACTATGTGTATTTCTCATATATCGAGTTATCAATTTTTCGGCTTTAAAAGTAAAGTTAAATAGAAACACATAAAGTTATGATTTCGATGAAACTTTTATTTCATTATAATGCTTGGGTTTGGACATGACCATTATGTACGAAATACAATGATAATTAAATGACCGCCTCTGGATTGGTTGCTGCAGTGGATCCTTATAAGGTAGATTTCGATCACTTTTACCCACATTTTGGGCGGTATTTCGGCGATAACTTAACGAATGCTGATACCCCTGTAAACACGGTCCTTGATGTAGCCCCAGGAAGAAAAATAGAACAGCGTCAAATCGCATGATCTTGGTGGCCAATTGACGTGTCCAAAAAGTGAAATTACTCTTACTAGATACTTATCATGCAATACAGTCAAAAACGGTGGTATTGTGTGGCCCGTCTTCAATTTTAGGCCAAAAAAGTCGCTTATCATACGGCCATAGTACTCTGAATTGACGTCAACGGTTCCCCTAGCGTCATTTTCGAAAAAATACGGCCCAATGACACGTCCAGACCATAATGAGCACCAAACTATTAGTTTTTTCGCATGTAATGGCTTTTCCACAATCATTTCTGGGTTCTCAACATTTTCGTTTCTTGACGTAAACACCTAGTGAAAATAGCTTTGTCGTTAAAGAAAACTGTGTTCGAAAAACCAACATTGAAAGCCCGCTACTGTAGCACAAATGAGCTTCATCGCTAAGGAAAATTTTGTTCCAAAAATCAGCAATGAAAGCCTGTCGTTGTAGCACCCAATCAGCATATCTACGGCGTTGTGAATGGTCAGCCGACTTTAATTGTTGTGAGTTGAACTCTATATGGATGGAGGTGCAAATTCAAATGCAAAATACGTCAGAGCCGTAAGATAGGCCCAATTGTTGAGAATGCCATGGAATCGACAAATTCGGATTATCCGCCACACTTTCACTAACAGAAGCGATATTTTCGGCTCGTCAATCCAGAGGCGGTTATTTAAATGACATTGTATTTCGTACATAATGGAAAAGTCTAAGCATTATAATGAAATAAAAGCTTCATCGAAATCATAGATTTGTTTAGCTTTACTTTTGAAACCGAGAAATGGATAACCCGTTATAAGTTCAGCGACGTATTAGGTCATCGCATCTAATCCTAAAGTTGGGGCTGCCAACGATGATTAGGTTGACATAACAGTTATGTTGTAATAACATATCGTCAACACCATCTTAAACTAACGAATGCGATTTTGGGTACTTTTCAGGGGAACAAAAAAACTGATGAATTCAATTTTTTTTACAAGAATGCACGATATTTTTCCGAACTTACAACTAATTTACTCCACACAGCGCCCTGTGCTTTATAGAATAGAACTGGAAACTAACGAATATAAAAAATGGAATTTTTCACATTCGTTAGTTTAAGATGGTGCCTAGGATATGTTTCCCACATGTCCATTAGAATGCCATATATCTCTCTTCACTTTAGCTAACACTGGACGGATGTCTGATAACATTGCCAGGAAAAGCCTGCCCGAAGTTTGGAAATCGCGAATTGCATGGGAAATTCTGGGAATTTCTAGTTACTCCCAAGTGAGTAATAGTCAGTATCCCCAAATTACAATTTTCCGTTTCTTCAGGGGAATTGCCATATTAGAGGTAAAATTGTTGCCACTGTGAATTATCAGGTTGGCCCGAAACAATTTTCCTAGATTCATTTCAGAACACTGAGATAGGTAAGGACTGTGGTATGAGAAAATACTCTCTGTTATCGTTAGCTAACATAATCTTCAATAAAATCCTACTTTTAATTAAAGCAGAAAGTTAAAAAATCACTTTAAATAAAAAAAAACTCTTGATAAGAGTGATATAACGTTTTTGAAATTTGTTGGTCCTACAATCAAATTGATCCCTTCCCAAATCTTTTAAAACTTTCGTAATGTTGTTCTCAGACATCTTCTTCTTCTTCTTCTTCTTCTTATGTAGCGACTGGAATAGATAGCCCTCTCTATTATACTCAGTCCATAGAAAATAATTCCAGGCGCTTCGATCTTCAGCGCTTCTCCTCCATTTCGTCACACCAAGCTTCGATAATATTTCAAAAACCTGGTCCTTCAAACGAAGTTTCGGTCGCCCTCTTCTGCGCCGTCCATCGAGTTCGTTGTCGAAAACTTTTCATGCCGGAGCATTTCAGTCCATCCGCACAACATGACCCAGCCAACGTAATCGCTGTATATTTATGCGTTTGACCACGTCGATGTCGGCATATAGCTCATACAGTTCATTGTTCATGCGACGCCGATACTCTCCGTCAACGATGAAGGGCCCATATATTTTCCGGAGTATTTTTCTCTCGAAAACTGCCAGTACTGATTCATCCGCTTGCGTCCTAACCTAGGATTCTGCGCCATATAACAAGACGAGTAGAAATAACATCTGGTACAGTCGGATTTTTGTTTGTCGGGAGAGGGCTTTATCATTGAATCGCTTGCTTAGCCCATAGTAACATCTGTTAGCAAGCATTACTCTCCTTTTTATCTCCATGCTGATGTCATTCGTTTTGTTTACAGCGGAACCGAGGTAGATGAATTCTTCCACCACTTCAAAATTGTAGTTGTCAACGTTCACACAGCGACCCAAACGAGTAGACTGTTTGTTTGTTGAAATCAATAACTTTGTTTTGTCCTCGTTTACCACCAGACCCATTTTCGCTGCTTCCTTCTCGATGTTTGAGAAGGCTGCAGTATCATCTCGCAGTTTTCTGCTAATGATGTCTATGTCATCTGCATATGCGAGTAACATATGGCTTTTGTTAAAGATGGTGCCAAACGTGTTAACTGCGGCTTTCCTCATAATCATCCCCAACAGTGTGTTAAATAGGTCGCACGATAGACTGTCGCCCTGCCTAAATCCTCGTTCGGTGTTCTCAGACATCATGTGAAAAAAAATTAAGAACGTCTTCGAAACTATGGAATATGTCATTTACCAAATTTCAAATTTTTCTTCCACACGACGTCCAGTATTCAAAATTATATTGCATGATAAACAAAACTTAAGAGAAAACATAAAATATTATCTCTACAGTGCCTTTGATACTATATTTATCTGCCCTTGGATTATATATGAACAGATTAATGTTATATACAAAACAATTTGCTTTGGAATGAATTATCTTTATTGGGTTACTCACACTGGAAGCGTCAAATACATTCTCTCTCTAACACAGATGCCCTGTCATACCTAAGGATAGTGACTTAAACAGGATAAAAGCTATAATTCGATATGAAGTTCAAAGCATTTCCACCGATACTAGAAAGCAGTGAATGTTTTAAATTTCATTTGCCAGGTATAAGATTTCCAGTGATTCCACATTGGAAACGTTTAAGCCACAGGTGGCAATTAGTGAGAAAATACAAATTTAGATCATACGGAAAAACAATGAAACAACGAACTTCACTGTTCCCAACATTTGAAATATTGTTGAAACCAATGGAAAAGAATGGCCATAACAATTAAGATGATACAAAAAAAGTTTTTTTGGTGGCTTTATTTTTTATTACAACCTGTTAGCAGTTTGAGGCTAATTCCAAATGGTTTTTATTAACTTAATTAAAGCAAATAATTGTAATTTTGTGGCCGTCTCCGTCGCTTTGTGATTAATGGCAAATGCCAAATATGCGTACTTAAAATCATCAGTGGTCATCCAAACACACAATTTTAATTATATAGAAAATGTAATAACAGAAAAATATATAATATATGAATGCAACACTTCCCCCTCAAAACGATGTGCAGACTAATACCGGTGGCTTTAAAGCTGTTTCTTAAAGTTATTTAAATGGCAAAAGTTATTAACGAAACAAAGAAGACGTCTATCCGTCTGTTCCATCAGAGACTAACAACTGGTAAAGACCAACAAAGTTGTTATTAACATTTTAATTTAAATTAAGTTAAGAAGACATCAATGCCGCTTGGATCTAGTACTCCAAGAAAAAAGAGGGATTATTATTTCAGTGTGAATTAGATACTTTGATAATTTAATTAAATACAAAACTAGACCAAAATCAGTACCGTAATTACTGTAAGTGAAACGTAAACTTGTCTTAATTTTCCCTCTTCAATTGAAATTTCAGTTCATTTTACGCTGTAAATTTTATATTGAAAAAGAAAAGATGTTTTCTGTTACTCTATGAGGGAATTGATGAACATTTCGAAAAAAATATAAAGTAAATCAATCAATCAAGAATGCAATCTTCACTCTATTGTGTCTATAAAAGGCATAGCAAAAAGAAATTCATTATTTTTCCAATAGATGCGTTTAGTAATCTGTATGTAGCGTTATTAAGTGTAATGGGGTTAAACTAGATGGTGGTAGAAAGATAAGATTTCGTACTCAAAGAACTACTCAGACAGTTTTGTGATCGCTTCATTCGGTATTGTTCGATTGTATGTCAAAAATGGACACCAGCAAAGAGTAAACATACCATGTGTACAGAGGTGGTGATAGATTGATAGTTGTGATTGATATGATGGCAGGGGGAGTAGCGGGGAATTCTCTAATCAATACCTCCCTAATGATACCTCTCTCGTTGGACTGTTGGACTGTATTGTGAATTATCCAATAGCAATGATCTTTAGCAGGACCAGTTTCACAGTTGGTTTCTACCAGAGAACGGAAAATTGGAACTTGTAATTTGGATCATAAAATTTCACAGTCATCTGAAATTATATACAATCCAATTGATCGTGAAGAAATTACAAGTGGCGGTAAATAAAAGATGAGAATTAGAATTCAAAGGACGTTTATTCAGGCAACGAGTTGTGCTTACCAGTTGCGATCTGATTTGTAAGTGATTTTTTCTCATTGCAGAACTTCCGACAGCAGTTACAATTCAAAATTTATTTAAATTTAGTACACATATTCTCACTCAATGGAGTTAAGTAACCACTTTATGGGCAAAAATTTGAGTTCATTTACAATAATATCTTTACAAAAGTACATTTTAATGTAAAGGATGTCCAAACAAGAACCCAAGATTTAAATGACTGATGCAGCAATTGAATTGTTTTTCTGACTGTATGACATGTGGCGCTGTCTTGTTGAAACCACATGCCCTCCACATTCATTTCTTCAATTCTAGGCACGAAAAAACTGGTTATCATTTCACGATGCCGAACACCATTGACTGTTTGCGCTTAATATGCCTCATTTTCATAAAAAAGGTCCAATGATTCCTCCAGCCCAAAATCCACACCACACAGTGACATGTTCAGGATGTATTTGCTTCTCGTGAATCACTCGAGGATTTTCCTCACCCCAAATGAGACAATTCTGCCTATTGGCGAAGCCATCAAGATGGAAATGGGCCTCGTCACTGAAGATGATTTTTCCGGCAAAATCAGCATTTTCATCTTGCCTCTCCAATATCCAATTAACGAACTCCCATCGCTGCCCATGGTCAGCTGGCTTCAGCTTCTGAGTCAATTGAACTTTGTATGCATGAAGATGCAAATCTTTCGTCAAAATTCGCTGCATAGTGAATTTGGAGACACCAATTTGCTGAGCTCAGTGTCGAATTGAGGTGGATGGAGTTTGAGTGACATCATCACTTACAGCTGCAATATTTTCGGTCGATCGACCTGGTCGAAGGCGCGTTGTTGTCTTTACATCACTAACAGACCCAGTTTTGGCAAATTTATCCATTAATCTCTTTACAGTTAACTCTTTTGGAGCATTATGGTAACCCCAAATTGATTGCAATTTGAGAACTGTAGCCGCAAAATTTTCACCATTTTGGTAAAACAATTTCACAATGAGAATGCGTTGTTCATTCGCGCAGCGCTCCATTTTTACTAACCTCGTACCTTCTACTATCAAACAATAATAATTGTCCAAATGTCAAACAATGACAATTCGAATGGCGCCAAATTTAAATCTTGCGTTCTTGTGGGGACACCCTCTAATACTTGGTAGATTTTTAGAAACGATAGATTCACCTCATATATTTTTTAGTTGCAATGAATGCAGTAAATTTGGCAGATGTTGGGCGTTTGCCACTGTAGGGTTTAACTTCCAATTAGTACTGAAGCAGAATAGATTTTTGCCCATAGTATTGGTGGACAATACTCTGTAAAATTTGGGGAAAATCGTCAATCTTCCTTGACAAAATGACCGATTTAACCCATATATTTTTAGACTTATACCTATCTTATAGTCCTTCTGTATTCTGCCAAATTTAGCACATATCAAACGCCTGGGACTTTAAGTTCTGGGAATGAAAATGTGGTCATCGTTGCCCGTTCCATTAAAATAAATCAAAGTTACATTTTTGCGCTGCAATCCTTGATTTATAAATCGATGTAGCTGAAATTTTGTTCAATTATATTGCTTTATAATGCTAGATAAAGTTTGAAAGGAAAAATCGATCGGATAACCATGCCCTCTCTGGTAACTCCCATACACTCCTAAATTCATATCTTTTAACCAAAAGCACTTCTTCTTCTTATGTGGCGACTGGAATATACAGTCTTATCTATCACACGCCGCCCGTAGAAAATAATTTTAAGCGCTTCGATCTTCTGCGCTTCTTCTCCAATTCCTTACACCAAGCTTCGATAGTATTTCAAAAACCTGGTTCTTCCCACGGAATTTTGGTCGTCCTCTTCTCTGCCGTCCATCGAGTTCGTGCCGGAGCATTTGGGTCCATCGGCAGAACATGACCCAGCCAATGCAACCGCTGTATATTAATGCGTTTGACCACGTCGATGTTGGCATATAGCTCATACAGCTCATTGTTTATGCGACGCCGATACTCTCCGTCAACGATGATGGGCCCATATATTTTCCGGAGTATTTTCCTCTCGAAAACTGCCAGTACTGATTCATCCGCTTGCGTCATAACCCAGGATTTTGAGCCGTATAACAAGACGGGTAGAACCAACGTCTGGTACAGTCGGATTTTTGTTTGTCGAGAGAGGTCTTTTTCATTAAATCGCTTGCTTACCCTTTAAAAATGTTATCATGAAAATACCGAACAAAATAATGAAACCAAAAGCACTGAATTTAGTATAACTTTGTATAACTAGTATAATTATTCGGTTATCCGGTTGATTTATACTAATTATATTAAATTATACTAAATTTAGTGCTTTTGGTTAAAAGAAATGAATTTAGGACTATATGGGAGTTACCAGAGAGGGCATGGTTATCTGGTCGATCTTTCCTTTCAAACTTTATCTAGCATTATAATACAATATAATTGAACAAAACTTCAGCTACACCGACCTACAAATCACAGCAGCAGAAGTTCAGTAAACTTGGTCTTGCGAATAGAAATTGTTTCCATTGCTATGCTCTTTATGGTAACAGTTTAGTCAGTCACCTGGCTATAATTCTTGTACTGGTTTGATATTAATCACGTTTCGTAATCGATATCTGTCTATTAAATTAGCAGTGTTTTGCTCAACGAAAAGGTTAGCATAGGTCTCAAATTTGTCTAACAAAATTGTTATGAAATCAAACAAAATTCGTAGAAGTGAAATAAATGACATAATTTTATAAACATATCGTGTCCACTACTAACCATATAATCTTCTTTGGATCAACTTTGAGTATCAAATAATTGCAACATTTATTTACAAAGATTGCCAACGATTATCATAGCAAATATATGCAAGTACAAATTCGTACATATTTGTGATCAGACTGAGTTAACACAAAAAGTCACTTCCCGCCCCATTACTCAGCGATGTCTTCTGTATACTTTCCGTAGCCTGTGGCTTTATTCCTCATCAAATGTTTACGATAAAAGTAAAATAGACAGACACCCTCACAATCCACTGGAAACTTCTCACATTTATCAGATGTCAGCCGTGTAAAAATTGATGTCTTCACACAGTTGTTGAAACTAAAGTTTTGATAAATACTCGTACGTATAAACCAGATTTATTTGTTGAGATAACTCGCAACGGTTAGTTTAGAAATATACGTTTTTTTTTAGATAATATACAGGTACAATATTAACAAAGTCACATCTTGATGACTTTGGATTTGAGACAAATTAATCACATTAACATTTACGTTGGCTTCTTGATTCGCTAGGCGTCATGCTTCGTTGAGCGGGTCGTTGGTGCTTCTTTAATTCTTTGGCGATTTGCGTATATGATTTGTTTGACCAAATTTCAATATTATTAAAAATTATAGGATTTGTGTTTGAAGTTGAAAACGGGGTTATTATCTTTATTTGGTGTTTGTGCAGAATTGGGTTCAACTGAAGAGTTTACGTCATAAGAAATCATCGATTTACAGAGATTGATTGGCACATTATTTATCTAACAATTTGTAAGCCAATTGAAAATGATTATATCCAATAATCGAATAAAACAAATTTATAAATAAAATTATTTTCACGTTGCCGGGCATTTTGAAGCTGATTTTTAATAAACGAGTTATGGAGGTCAAGGAAGGAACGCGGAAAAACTCATCAAAAGTTACTTTGAAACTAGACATGTTAGAGTAATTCTTGACAATATTATATAGGAATTCAAGAACGTTATAAACTTTATCACAATTGGATGTACAAGGTGCGTTCAAAAAAAAAAAAAAAAAAAAAAAAAAAAAAAAAAAAAAAAAAAAAAAAGAGGTGAATTTTCATTTTTCTCAAAAAATATTTATTTATTCATCAATTTCTATGCCCTTCAAAGTAGTCCCCCTCAGATATAATACACTTGTGTCAGCGTTTCTTCCAATCCTCGAAGCAGTTCTGATATGCACTTTTTGGTATGTTCTTGCGCTCTCTCAGCGATTCGGTTTTTATCTCCTCAATCGTCGCAAAGCGCTGTCCTTTCATGAGCCTCTTCAATCTTGGGAACAGGAAAAAGTCGAAGGGGACCAAATCTGCCGAATACGGTGGCTGAGGCATGATAATGGTGTTGGCCAAATAATCTCTCACGAGCAAAGATGAGTGAGCAGGTTCATTACATTTTTTCCACAATTCCGGGCGATTTTTTCGTATTGCTTCACGCAAACGGAGCAAAACTTCAAGGTAATACTTTTTATTTACCGAACGACCTTGTGGTAAGAATTCTTGATGCACTACGCCATTGTATTAACATTTGATCGAGCTTGGCGTGCTTTTCTTGGTCTTGGCTCTCCTGGACTCTTCTATTGAGACGACTGGGCTTTAGTTTCGATGTCATAACCATATACCCATAATTCATCACCAGTTATGACCTTTTTAAGCAAATCTGGATCATCGTTGACGTCATTCAACAATTCCTGAGCGATACTCTTGCCACTTTGTTTTTGGTCAAACTTCAGCAATTTTGGAACGAACTTCGCTGCCACGCGCTTCATGGCCAAAATTTCCGAAAAGATTGCATGGAATGAGCCAACCGATATGCCGACATCCTCAGCAATTCCTCTAATTGTGATTCGACGATTCTCCATAAGAATTTTCTTCACTTTCTCAACGTTGTCATCGGTTGTTGATGTGCGGGGGCGTCCAGAGCGAGCGTCGTCTTTCACATCTTCTTCTTCTTTTTGACTCTGAATGCTCTCTTCGTATGCCACTGTTAACATTTCAAGTGTTTTTGAGCACTTAATTCCATTTTTTACAGAAAAATTTTGATGCAACTTCATTGATCCATTTTTTCGATAGCAAAAATCGCCGAACACGAAAAACACTTGTCTTATTTATGCCTCTCACAAACAAACTAAACATGCTATATGAATAAAACCGTCAACATATCTTCGAGACGAATGTACCAACATAAACAACAAATAATCGAGAGTCGAATGTACAGTCACCTTTGCATCCATTAAATGTGACAGTCTGGTGTGCAATTTGGTCAGGAGGAATCATTGGACCTTACTTCTTTGAAACTGAAAACGGCGTAACGATAACAGTCAATGGGGAGCGATATCTTGATATGATTGAAAAAATTTTAACGCCTCAATTGCATGCTTTGGGCTTGATTAAGATGTGGTATAAACAAGACGGTGCCACATCGCATATAGCCAGGATTACAATCGAATTACTCCGAGACCTATTTCCACAACAAGTTATTTCAAGAAATGCAGATGTTGATTGGCCTTCACGGTCGCCTGATTTGACTGCTCCGGACTTTTGTGGGGATATCTGAAAAGCAAGGTTTATGAAAACAAACCAGAAACGCTGGAGCAATTATGAAATTAATGAAATATCGCGTGATATGTGTGAGAATGTAATGAAGAATGTTCCCCAAAGCGTTCGAATTTGTGAGGCTAACAGAGGCGGTCATTTATCTGATATTGTATTCCATACATAATTGCCCACATTAAACAAAACATTTATCAATATAAGATCTATTATCTTTCATTTAATGTAAAATTATAAACAAACAATATAGTATACCTTCCCGACAGATACTCTGTATATATTTCTTGATGTCTCAGAAACGATCTTATTAAGTTTTTAGTGCTGCACTTGCATTTTATCTAACATGTAAATATAAAAATGAGACAGTAATGAGTTCAGGAAATATTATATTTCAAACTTAGTCCCCTTCATTAAATCAAAAAATGGAAATAAATCTATTGAAAGACGGGCGAAAAATTCCCTTTGTAAAATTATTCACAACACATCAGGCCATAAAAACCATGTTTTTTTTTTATACCAGTGGTGCGTTTTGGGAATCTATTTTTGAAAGTTGATAGTGCTATTAAAAATAAGTCCTATTTCAATTTACATATAACTTTTGGCAAAGTTTAGCTTGTTTTAAGTTCTTTTTTTAAGTGGAATTTTGTTGTTAATACAACAAAAAATAATTTCAAGAAATTTGGGAAAAATTTGTTTCTGCTATTGGCAAAAAAGTGAACTAAGATAGCCAAAAAAAAAAAATTTATGTTAAAAAATTTACTATTTTTGTGAAGATCTTAACTAGGTACAGGGTAAAATTTTTGAAATCCGATAAAAATTTAAGAATTTGTATCGTTTTAAAATGTTAAAATATCCGAGATGCCCTATTTTGAGGCGTTTTGGGGGTAGCCCCTTTAGCAATATAGGATCCAAATTTAAAACCTAAACTCGACTACATCTCCGTTATAGCCATATGACATTTCATCAAAATCGGATTTGCTTGCATTTCTTTTGTTTTTAAAACCACACATTGTGTGACGTCCCTTTCTTTTGTTGAAGAATAACGCCTTGAATGTAATTAAAGCTGTTGTGCCTTTTCGGGTACCAGCCCTCTAACTTGGTTTATGACTATAAAATTGCTTTGTTATATTAACTTCCAACAAGACATTTATGTGCTTGTTATTGATCTTTTGTAAAACGGAAAAATATTTTTTATTTGCCTAATCGTCTACTTAACAACAAATATTGATTCTTTGTAATAGCGGAAGTAGGTTTTTTGCTTGTTGTTGTTAGCATGTTACCAATGTATTGCGTGTAGACTAGGCTAATTGAATTCGTATCCGAAAACCAGTTAACTATTTCTTACATGAACACAAAATTGGTTTTTTTAATTATGATTTTTGTTTAAGCAGTTTTTTGTGTCGTTTAATTTAATGAATAAATCATCAATTATATTATTCTGCTCAATTCAATTTCGTTTTTTTATGTATTTATTGATTTTGAGTGATTCAAGTTATTGAAAATTAAGAAGATGTGTTGAAAAAGAGTTTTCGAGGTGGACATACTTTTTAACAATAAGTTTTCATTTGTATAACAAAACTGTTTATAAAAAAAAGCTATGCTATATCTTAACTTGATCAAGAAAATCGCTTCAATCAACTCTACAGTGAAGTTTAATATATGGTTAACAAAATGGGTATTTTAATCAAATGGCTTTTTCATACATTTTGAAAAAAAAAAAGAATCGAATCGATGATTTCGGTCCTAAAATATTGGACAATTTGCTATATTTATTTTAATATTCACTATATAGATGAGGATTTACCAAGCTACATACGAATTTTACGCTCAGAATTTTGTGTCAAACGAAACTGAAAACGTATTGACGGGTCAATTTTTATTACTGCGTTTGTATTTACCTTTATCTGCCATAAGCCCCTGATATTCAGAAATTTTTGGGCGATAGAGATACATGATTTTACAAATTACTGATTAAGCAGTATAACTGTTTATCCGGCAGCATCGAACGTTATTGTGCAAAACAAAATAAATGTTATGAGTACCCAGCAAAATTTTCGGATACAAAAAATCCAATTGCAGAAGAACTTATTTTGGTGGAGAACTTTCGATTATAATCGATTATTTTTGTTCGAGTTTCTTCTACAACCAGCAGATTAATAAAGCAAAAGCAGAACATGAACATACTACACGAGTATACCAGTTGTTTGGAATCAGTCAGCCAATGGTTCTAAAATACCTATCATAATTAATCCAATTTGCACAATAAACAGTTCGTTTCAACTGGATATTGCAAGACAATCTTATGGAGCTTCTGTTTTGGATGATTCCATAATGAGAAACAAACTCCCTTACATCTTATGAATGAAAGATGGTAGAGCTTCCCACGTTCAGCAAGCTTACACGAATTTTATTCTAAAAGCTGATTCAACGGAATTTACAGTTTAATGACGATTCCAACATAATTAGAGAAGCATTTGCAAGACTTGTCGATTACTCGAAGTTTTCGGCAGACGCATCGAGGTGATGTCCGCTTAAATAATGATAGGTGGCTGTATTGGGGATTAAATCAGCGATCATGCGGACGATTGTCGCGTGTGCTAACCATCGCGCTATGGTCGGCCACAATGTCTAGATTCGCTTCAATCGTTACTCAGTTGTCACATAGGGAATAATTTTTGACATCTTTTCGACGGAAACTGTACTCACAGTAGGTGTGTACTCACAGTACACCACAATGTATATACTCGTATATCCTTCGCCTGCTACAAATCACATTTTCAAAGGAATTTGATTTCTGATAAATTTTTTTATTCCACGGCAGATTTTCCACAACAAATTATGCTTAATCGATCGTTAACCAGGAAATTTTTTTAAAACATGTGCCATTTACAGCAATTTCTAAAAAATGTCACTCGGTGGTAATGACTAAATAGTCCCACGAGAGATGTTATCAATTTTAGACTGAATACGAGCATTGCAAGGTGACAGTGCAATATTAGAGCTTTCAGATCCAATTGGGATAACCTTAAGGTGGACTATTACGAAATACAGGATGGCGCAATAATCGTGCTACTGCAACTGTCAAAGGGGGCCGTTACTTGAATATGTCGAAGGAGTTTTTTTTCCCCAGAATCGCGCCGAAGACGTATCCGTTTCAACAACATTTGGTTCCAGCAAGATGGAGCAACTGCATACATAGCCAGACCCGTTATGGCGGTGTACAAAACGAAACCACGGAATTTAACTGAATTGAAGCAGTCCAATACAGCTATAATTGTGGCAATCCCGCAATAATTTTCTGATCAGGTGTCCCATATGCGTGAATGAGCATGGAGGTCATTTACGGTCTATCATCTTCAAAACTAATTAGTTATATAAAAACAAATTGCATTATCTATACAATAATAAAAATAAGTAAAATACATTGATTAAAAAAAAAAATTACTTGATTTTCTTATTGTATTGCAATTGGTGCGCTACCCTGTATTTTACGATGGGGTGCAATTCAGTTGTTTTAAACTGACGTATCAGGAGGTTAGTGTCTGAACAGTTTCAATGCTCCATTGCTTTTGTAAGATTTATACTCATAGAACGGTTATTTATATGGGTTTATACTCATGATTTAGCTAGCAGTATTTGTAGCTTTTCAGTCCGAGTTTTTCCCCTATCTTTTATGATACGAATATATCAATCTATTTGCGAATAATTTTTTCAAATACCAATTTTCAATAACGTCTCAGAACTATTATAATAGTTCAAGTGGTACTGGTTTCGGCCTAAAAGCAATTCGGTACGCGTCCTTTACCACATCACATAACACATTCATGATATTCAAACTCTTAGCGAATAAAAGAAGAATTTTTATTTAAATGCTAATTTCATGGTTCATTTTGAACAAATTCCCATTGTGAGATCAACTCTAAAATAATGATTTACGGACGATTAAATTAATAACTCGTATATTTAAAATACCCAATTTCTAATAAACCGGGAAATAAGTTTTCCCAAGATGTCGGAACGGGAGGCTTAGCAGAGTAGTTTAAAAAATGTAATTTAGCTTTCAATACATTGTAGTTCTTCTAAAACAACATTGGCGTCATTTACACATATTTCGGGAGGTTGAGTGTCAACACACAACGCTATTATAACATCGATTTTAATGGTCCAATTTACGAAGAAATGTACAACTATTTCATTCTTTCAGCATGTATGTTGTAATATACGAGTATTCACAATGCATTAGTATACATTTTTACGGAACCCCTCACCAAAAAGAATTGAATACCTCCTTTTTGGTGAGAAGTTCCGTAAAAGAGCATAATAACCACTATTTGGGATATGGAAGCGATTAAAATTGGATTAAAAATATGCTTATCATAGGACAGACGCTTTTCATTTATGCTGACTTTTCACTGCTTCTGTGATGCTTCAAAGTCATTAAAAGTATTTAAAAAGCCGAATACTGTTAGCATTATTGCGACTTTCATGGAAGTCTTTTGAAATGCCTTCTATTTAATTGGAGAATTATTTCGGAGCAATTTCTGAAAACAAGAAGATTTCTGAAAACAAGGAATAACTTATTCTTTGAGTAGTGCTTTAACTCGACGAATCTAATGAAGACTTAGCTAAACGGACCCATTTCAGACAGTTTATTACATAATTCCGTCACTGTTTTCACAAATTTTCAGGGCAAATTTGCCGTAAAAATATGGAAATATTACTTATATCTGTATATTTTAAAGTTAATATTTTATTTTAAGAGAAATTAATGAAGATTCTATCTAAATTGTGATTGCTTGAGGTTAGAGTTAACGTTGTTTTTTAGACCGGTGCCACAGAAAGACATAAAATTTGCCTTTCCAAGTTTAGTTTCTGTGGCCTAGAATAAATCTCAAATATTACCCATACAGCTGATTTTGAAACACAATTGTCAACACTTATAAAGTTGCTATATAGGTCTAAATTATAAGCGTTGGTTTAGTTGTCAATATACAGGGTGGGCCATAAGGGTGTTGGCGGTTTAAATATTCAATTTAAAAAAAACTACGAAACATAAAAAAAAATATATTTGTAATTTTAAAAAGTAGAAGCATGGGAATTTTTAAGACTTAAAAATAATGTTGTCCAAATGGCTTCCCTCGGCTGCTTGACACTCTTGGAACCGAAGTCGCAAATTTTGGAAAACTCGTTGAAAAGTTGTTCTCGTTATTTTGTTACTTTCCTGAATAATGTTCCTCTTCAACTGCTGTAAATTGGTCGGATTATTCTCGTAGACCCTTTTCGAAATGAGTTTTCCAGGAAAAACATTTTTCAGCAGCTCTATGGATACCCTAGCCGTATGACATGTGGCCCCATCCTGTTGAAACCACATCCTCGAGGTATTGCCTTGAAGTTCTTGCAAAGCTGGCACCAAAAAGTCTGCTAGCATGTTGCAATAATTGTTCGCTCTAACCGTCATCGCATGCCCTCTTTCGTCCTCAAAAAAGTATGCTCCAATAATACTGGTTGACGTTATCCCAGCCCACACGACAAGCTTAGGGCTGTGAAGTGGACGTTCATGCAAGCGTCGGGAATTAGTTTCGGACCAGAACCGACAATTTTGCTTGTTCACATGGCCATTAAGGTGAAAATTGTTGAGCCGGTTGTTTCCAACATTCTGATCCAGTTTCGTATCATGCCATAGCATGGCATGGCATACCAAGTTGTATATTTCATTTGTGTCTGCATCACCATAAAGTGTATATACTCTATGTCGACATTTCAAAATATAAAACCCATCTCTAGAAAATTGTTTATATTTCTGATTTTTATTTTATAATTTTACAATTTATTCGTTACTAACATGCGATATAAAAAAAAGTTTATTACTACGAGAAACATCTTCCCTAAGTGATATAGTTTTCCAAGAGCTTTCCCCAACTATTGCCAAAAAATACTGGAAAAGCAATCTAATTCACAACAATATATTACACATAACAATAGCAGATTTGTGATACCTTTATTACTAAAACCTAGTATTGCAATTTCAGTTAGGCGAACTGACTTACAGTTCAGTTGCGTTGCTGCAAGAAGGGAATGGTAAGATTCTTATGAAATCCTCCGCTTAGAAATTACAGAGGGATCATAGATTTTCGCTAAATCAGTAATGCATACCTACGGCAAGGAATCTGGAAAATGCCTGACGCGTGCTAAATTATACTGAGTTTAGCGCTTTTGTGTAAAAGATATTGAATATAGGAATATATGATAATTAATAATAATTTATATTGATAATTTGTAGAGAGCGATATTTTTGATAATTCACCAAAGAGGCTTTGTTAATCCTGCAGATTTTTTTTTCAAATTTTACACAGTCATTATAATGCAATATCATAAACAAAAATTTAAGCAATTCTAGTCCATGAATAAATCGAAAACTTTGTAGGTTAGTGACCAGAGGGAGCTGATAAGGTTTCTCCCAATCTGAATAGAAAATTAAAGAACAATGTATTGGATAAAAAGCTACGCTACTATAACGTACTACTTTGAAACGACAGAAGAAAGATTGTATTTCAATTTGTGTTCAAGGAAGTAGAAACTGTTTGGCAGTAAGCTCCATTTTCATTTCAGGACCGTATTTTGACAAATGTTCAACGTGTGCCAAATTTGACTAAATTTAGTGCAATTAAATAAAAGGTACATAAAAATATACGGATTGAATTGCACATTTGTATGGGATGTATCAAAAGGAATGTGTAGATATAATTTGCGGCTATGATCTAGCAAAATATTAGGTTAAGTCTAGCTTTCCATAAATATTTATGACAGTCCATGTGTCTACCAGTCATTGAAAGTGATAATCTTATATGTCCGTCCAACGACATATACCTTCATTCCTTCTGGTGAAAGTACTCGTATAGTAAATATATTGATAAAAATTAATAAACACAAGAGGGAAATATTTGACTTCATAAGACAGCGGTCTCAAAACTAGCCAACATGACGTATAGATGGTGTCAGTGGTTTAAAAAAAATTATTTTGGTGAAAACTGACAATATTATAAAACATATGTTTTAAGTTTTAAGGCGCCACCTCGGTTTGTATTTTTATTTGAGTCATCAAAATTAAACAATCTCCGTAAATTTGTAAACTTGGGGAAAATAAGTTACCGTTATGTAATTCAATATTTCCATTAAAAAGTTATCGCCCCAACTAATATTAAAGTCCAGCTAGATTCTACTCTGAGGAAGTCTGCTCCTTCGTTTTCGACTGTAAAATATTGGGTAGCAGAGTTTATAGCAGGCCGTACGAGTTGCCAAGACGAACACCGTAATTATCGACCAATTGAGGGGTTCATGCCAGACACAGTCAAGAAAATCCACTAATTGGTATTGGATGATCGTCGGCTAAAGATGCGTGAGTTAGCTGAAATGCTATACATCGTATTTTGACCGAAGATTTAAAGATTTAAAAGCTGTGCGCAAGATGGGTGCCGCATTTGATTTCAATAGAGCAAAAGCTGCTTGGTGAAGATGTGTCAGTAGAGTGTTTAGTGATGTTTCACCGCAATATAAGACTTGGATACACCACTTCACCACTTCATGTTAGACAAAGGAACAGTCAAAGCAATGGATTGGGATGGGAGAATCGTGGCCAATAGAAAGCGAAGACGGTTTCATCTGCAGGCAAGGTTATGCCGTCTGTTTTTGGGGTGCTCATGGGATTATTTTTATTGACTATCTTCAGAAAGGAAGATCCGCCAGTGGCGAATATTATGCTAGTTTATTGCAGAGTTTAGGCGATGAAATTATGAAAAAAGGCTGGATTTGGCGGATTCCGATTCACAATCCACTATTGCGATGGCCAAAATTAATGAATTAAAGTTCGAATTGCTTTATTGAGCACCTTATTAGCTAGATTTATATCCCTCGAATTATTTTCTATTTCCAAACTTCAAAAAATGGTCCGGAGGTAAAAGATTTGCACAACAATGAGGAGGTGGAGTCTGGGGTTGATGGCAATTTTAAGGAGTTTGACAGTTCTTACTATAAATACGATATAGAAGCTATTAAATATCGGTGGCAAAAAGTGTATCGAACTAAAAGGAGATTATGTTGAAAAACAAAAAGACATTTTTCCCAAGTTTTTGTGTCTTCTTTGTAAGGTCGGCTTATTTTGGGGCTGCTCTCGTAAATTAATTTAGTTGTTGAAAGAACGTATTGGAAGTTATGTAAAATTGTATTTCAATGTATGTCTTGAAAAAAGAATTAAGTTTCGTTTCATATTTCATGCATGAATATATTAGCCTAATCATATGTTAGCCTAATCTTATAATGAATCACTTTATCGAAATTGTGGACCACAGTTAATTGTGGAGGATTCATATGCTTTGACATGTGCACATTTTTGGCGTCTGTCTGACTTTGCGCTAAAATTTCAAAAAATAATTATATTTTTATTAAAAATACTTACAACAGCTTTAAAAAAGTGGTGCAAATTTATTCGTCGTCACTACAACGCGCATTTGCGTAATCAAAACGTTCATTTGGTTAACTTTGCTGCATAGAATAACCGAAAACCGGATTATTGAAATATTACATTTTTCGAATAACTCGAAAACCGAGTTTCTGAAAATGTCATATATTTGATTACTCGGGATTACTCATGTTACACTTAAAAACCAGATTTTTTATGGTTGTAAAATTGTTTTTTTATATCGAGTTACAATAAGATATTTATTTTTCATTATTCTTTTGTAACGGCAGAAGATGATTTGTTTATCCATTTATCGATTTGACTTCCCGTATTGAATTTTTGTAATGGCGGAAATAAGTTTTTATTTTTTATTGTTTATTGATAATATGGACACCCCATTGTGAACGAGATAACCGAAAGATGGTGACAAAAAATATGACCACTCTGGCCTAGCCGGTAGCCCGGAGGTTCATAATAATATATTTTAACGTTTTATAAAAGAATACCAAATTCCATAATTTAAATAAACAAAGCAAAAACCAACGGTATTCTACATAAATCGGAACACGAATTTGATGCTGCTAAGCGAATTTTAACTGTTTTGTATAACAACATTAATAATAGTCGATCGTTTAGATTAAATGATTTTGGAGGGCAACAAAGAAATTCCCTTCCCACACCAACAAGTTGACGTTTTTTTTTAATTTTTTAATATAGCCGGCGCCCAAAGCCCTTTGTTTTGAGCCAATGCGGCGGCTGTCAGACTGTAATCATTATAATTTAGTTGATAACGTTGGCAGTTATTGAAAAGATCAAGCCGATTTCTAATTATCATCACTACGATGATAACGATGCGTTTTCTGCTAAACTCGTAAATACTCCATCGCATATCATTTCCATAGAAAACGTTGTTGGCACAATCTGATTATAAGTCTGCTGCTGTTCGAATATAAATACAGAAAAGACACAAAAATACAACAACTTTCGTACAGCCATCAGCAATTAATGTCTGCAAGCTCATAGATCAAGGTATTTCCCTAATCCATTAGGTTTTGTTGTTTTTTTCCTCTTTTTTTAATTTTAGCGATTTCTTTTATAGAAAAACATTTATGAGTTTGTCCTTGTTTTTTCAATATTTCTATATTGTTTTTATTTTTTTCAAAGATGATTAAATTTTCAAACAAACGATATTAATTGAAATATGAAATCAAATTCCTATTTTACTGATGATAGTTGGTTGTTTTATTACCACCGGTTTCACGATATTTATTGCCAATTTGGGAAGATGTCCCCTACCACCTGCAATGTAGTAGTATTCTGCAATTTACATAAAATATCGAATTTTCCATTTTTCGGTTTCAAAAGTAAAGTTAAATAAAACACACATAAAACTATGATTTCGATGAACCTTTTAATTCATTATAATGCTTGGACATTGCCATTATGTACGACATACAACGTCATTTAAATGACCGCCTCTGGATTGGTTTGATTTTTGAATTTTCATCACGTCTAACGCACTCATAAATATGTAGAGAAGAGGCATCATAAAATGGTGTTCCTCTCATATGACAACCGTATGTAAATTTCCAATTTGTCACCACTTCCCTATCACAAAATGTGATATTGTGTGAATTTCAACAATTGAAAACACTACAGATGACTAAATAAAGGGTGTCCCAACAAGAACGCAAGATTTAAATTTTAAATAAAACACAGATGTTAAAAAAAAAAATCGTGAAACTTTATTATATCGTAAAGTAGACAGAATGAGGTTACACATCGGGCAGATGGCCGCCGCGGCTTTGCTGGTACACACGCGATCTTTTAATAAAATTTTCAATAACCGTTTCGCATAAATGCTGCTGTATTTCATTAGCGTAGCGTAGAATTTCCTCTTTTAAGACCTGAGTCGTCGTCGGCTTATTCGCGTAAACCATCGACTTCAAAAAATCCCAAAGAAAAAACTCTAATGGTGTTAAATCGCACGATCTAGGCGGTCAATTCTGGTCTCCAAAACGCGAAATAACAAGACCGGGAAATGACTGATGCAGCAATTGAATTGTTTCTCTGACTGTATGATATGTGTCGCCGTCTTTTTAAAACCACATGTCCGCCACATTCATTTCTTTAATTCTAGGCGCGAAAAAACTGGTAATCATTTCACGATACCGAACACCATTGACTGTCTTGCGTTCTTGTTGAGACACCCCTTATAAGAACACAAATTTAATATTAGTCGTTTTGAAGCCGTTTTATATAATTTGAGAAATTTGAAACAAATTGTTGTACAAGTAAAAGCTTATTTATATATGCATATTTAGCGAAATCGAACTATTTTATAATAATTATATAATTTATGAAAATATGGCAAATGAGTATAAAATGAATCTATGTTTGAAACAGTGATTAAGCGTTTAACATAAAAAACCAAATTCTCTTGCTTATCACGATTGAGAAAAAAGAGAGCATTTCTCATAGTGAGCTTACCCTTTTAAATAGTGATAAATGGCGGAATTGAACTCGCCATCAAGCGAACGATAGTCGTGTGTATAATCATCGCTCTACGTCGGTTAAAAAGCATTTAGTTTTTGAACTCAGTAGCATAGTGTGGGTATCGCCACGTAAGTGGGATTGCCGAAAACGTACTCTTCTCGTGCACAATATATCAACTTTGTCCGCTTTTGCTGTAAAAGCTTGCTTTTGTTTAATATTTTCCAGTAACCATGTGTGCAATTAGGGCTATGCCTTAAAAAGTATACAATTTGGGCTTGGCCATTGTTATAATTATCGCCATAAATTTCATTTATTTATGAAATAACTACTTCAAGTGTTAGAAAAACTGTGAAATTTTCCACTGTTCGAGAGCTGGTCCAATACTTACGTGGAAAAGTTTTTGTTTGTCTACTGCACTAATTTCTTCCTCTTCTACCACCTGTGGTCCCAATTGTGGATTATGATATACCAATCTAACGGAATAAAATTGGACTCACCCTGAACGTTAACATCGCATATAATAATTTAGTTTTCCAGTGAAAATAGTTATTACACCCTAACCAGAAGGAATGAAAATATCCTCGTATATTATAATCCTGCGAAAAGAAAGCAAGCGTTAAAAGTGACATGTTTTCGAATGTGTTTCATGACATTTTAAGTTGACTGAGCAACGTTTGTCTGTCTGACTAGGCGATTGAATAGTAGACACACCATAAATCATTATGAAACTTGGCCCAACATAGAATTTTGTCTGAACGTAGTTGGGATTGCAAAATACCAAGAAAAATTATAAATTTATCAAAATTTAAATTTTTAACCTGAAGATCTTCATTCGTAGGCTTCAACAACTTAAATTTTTGTTCATTGTATTGGTTTGTAATGCGATTAACCGCGACCTTTCCGGTACCTCCCAACAGATGACTCATTTAAACACATATTCTTAGATTAACATCCTTTATTTATTTCCACTAAATATAGATAAATTTGGAATAATTTGCGAGTTGGTTGCACTACAGACTCATAATAAAAACAGGGCGCATTGTTATACCCTTTAAGATATCTTTCAAACAAATTACACGATTTTCCGAAATGAAATCCTTGTAAAACAAAATTAGTAGGCTGTAGTCATCTAAAGTCATCCAAATTTGAGAAAAAACCCGATCAATTAACCACCCCTACTATTAACATGAAATTATATGTATATATTCTTCACTTCATATCTTTCAAGTAGTTGCTCTGAACTCAGTCAAATTTGGCACGAATCAGCCATTTGATGATGCCTTCAACATAAATTGACCGAAGTATGGATATTCAGTTTTTCCACTATAATCCTAAAAATCACTAAAAAATATCACTTAATCGAAAACTGAAATTAATTAAATTTTTGTTAATTGTATTGCTTTAATATTTATACTTATTATCCATTTTTCAGTTTCGAAAGTAAAGTTAAATAAAACACACATAAAGCTATCATTTCGATGAAACTTTTATTTCATTATAATACTTGGATTTTGCCATTATGTACGAAATACAATGACATTTAAGTGACCGCACCTAGATTGGTTGCATCAATGGATTCTTTTGAGGTAGTTTTCGACCACTTTTTGCATATTTAGGGTAGAACGTTTGAGGATTGTCCGCGTTAACACGATCAAATCGTCTCGGTTGTTAAGCAATCCATATTCGTAAATGGCAAAGCTTTCACAAAGTAAATAACACTTCAGATGACTGGTATTTAACAGCTGACACCCTTGAAAGACCGATGGTTTTGAAACCACTATTCCACTCAATTGCACTGAATTCAGCATTAATCTTTGCCACGCCCCTTTGGGTATCTCACATAAAAATTGGCTGGTTTAATAAAGATATATAAATTCTGAAAGGAGAACTGTAGGAAGGGATAATTTTTCTTCTTATATTGTGCGTCAATTCAGGTTTTTTTTTATAAAAACATAGCGTTTTGGCTTGTATCTTCTGTAACCTCTAACACATTTGTGCCAACGCGAAATGACATTATGTAAGACTATGTAAGTCAGTTCATTGATTGAAATTTTTGATAATTACGCTTAAAACTTGTGCGGTTCACTGAAAGATTGTGTTTATGAAAGTGAATTACATACGTAAGTTTTTTTTTTTACTCCGCCAGTTTTTCTCAATATCGAACTTAATCTGATTACGAAAATATAAAATTTTAATATTAAATGTTGAGAGGTGCAAATCACATCCTGTTTTCAACAAACAAACAAACGATTAAACTGGCGTATGGGCGATCATATTTAAATCGATGCCGCTTTTTAGAACTATGATAAATGCGTTACTTTATGGAGACTCAGGTGAACATTTCTAGTTGATACACACCGAATGACAAAGTCAGTATATTCAAGAAACTATAATATTGAGCTTAAAAGGAATAAGGAAGGATGTTTCACATAGAAAAACAGTTACGACTGAATAAAACTTGAATTATTCTGAAATTGAATAATTAACTTTTTTTTCCAAAACTGTTGGCTTTTGCATGCGAGAAACCGAAAGTCTGGATTTCAGAAAGCGAACTGGTCATCAAAGCTTTTTTGGATAGTGCTTATTATTGGACAATATTTAGTATTGTGTTATAAGAAAACGCCTTTAATAAAGATTTGTCCCCTCACCAAATTCTTCATCAATCTTTATGACAAGACATTCATTTTAGCACTCAGCTGATGAGTAAGTTGTTTCTGCTTCCGTGATTTGTTAAAACAAATTCTATTTTTTATTATAATCAACCAATAATCCGCATTCTTAACCAAATATAATGTGTAGCTGTTAACTGCCATCAATAAAGTTTTATTGATTTATAAGGTAGTTTCGACGATTTATGATATAGCGTGCGAATAACGCTCATAAACATTTTTGTTGGCAGCAGCTCATTAAAATATCTACTACAGGCAGAAGCAAACGAGTTTTAAGTTGCTTACATTTGTTATATTTTCTAATTTAATAAAAAATTGTGTGAAAATAACATGAATCAAATGTGTACCGATGTTGTACAAATTTCGCATAGCTAATCAAGATTGATCAGAGAATGCTTCGCAATATAAGCATAATAATTATATTTTATAAATAGTAACGCTACGGCGAAATCCAACATCAAAGTGGTCCAGGTAATACGCGTGGAGCAGATAAATGAGATAGAAAAGATCTTGACATATTGAATTTTTGCGTAACTATTTCAATTTCCGTGAAAGTGAACAGAATTGTGTATGAGTACATCTTATTAGCTGTGAGGAAGGCTGAAAGCAGTCAAGACTACTGACAACATTTTTAAACTTTGTTTTGGAATAATAGCCAATTTAGTAATCACCTACAAGGATGACACGCTAAGGACTCCATTACAAGTTCGTCGTCAGATTTATTTGTGACTGAATGGATACTATTGATACAGCATCAGTTGTACGAGCATGTGCAGGGTGGCTCATCAATTGCACTAAAATAAGGAATTAAATAAACTTTTTTTAATTTATGTATCTCGTCTTTTTTTTGTCGTGTTTAAAATTCAATTTTATTTTATATAACTAATTGATTTTGAAGATGATAGACCATAAATGACCTCCATGCTTACTCACGCACCTGATCAGAAAATTATTTATTACGACCAGAAGGGTTGAAGTCCAGATCGTCTCAATTATTGTTTTAATGGGATGCTTCAATTCAGTCAAATTTCTCGGTTTCATTTTGTACACCTCTTGCTTGGCATAACCTCGTAAAAAAAAAGTCTGGTGCAGTCAGGTCAGATGATTTCTGGAATTTCTGGATATTGATTTGTTTGGAAATTTTCGTTGGATCTCCGCCATAACCGGTCTGGCTATATGTGCAGTTGCTCTTGCATCTCGCTTTAAACAAATGCTGTTGAGACGGATACATCTTTGGAGCAGTTTTGAGTAAAAAAATTCCTTAAACATCTTTAACTAACGACCTCCATTGGTCCTCGTTTTGTGTTTGTTGCGCGATTCGTTCGCCACCCTGTGCATCATCAATTGTTTATATATCTATATATAACCGATTATGCATCTGTGAAGTGTAACAAATACCTTTTCACTGAAAATTCCATAACTCAGTTAAAAAGATTGATAATGAAAAGCAGAATTGTGAACGACCTTAGAAGGACGGATGACGAAAGTGCAATATAAGAAAATTGCACTCAAAAAGTTTAGTTGTTGAGAGTTTCTTCTTAAAAGCATTTAGTTTACCAATGACTTAATCCAAAGATGAAAACCCAATCCAAATTTAATTTATAGAAATAGTTTTTTTTTGCTTGGTCCCCGACAAATTTTAATGTACAGCAGCCGCACAATAAGACGGGTAGGACTAACATCTGTTGCATCTGGATTTTGTTTGCCGTTGTTATCGTAGCTGTAGCAGTTAGTTGCATATTATCTAGTAGCATATGCTTATAGGCAATACCGTTGTGACATAATTTGCTGTAATTTGCTATTTATTTTACCTTTGCTTTACATTTTATATACTTGATCACCCAGCGTCCCAAATAAGTAGACAACGTGTTCTTCAAAACAGATAACTTGTTGAGCTTTCGCTTACCGACTTCCTATCAATTCTTTAGCATTCATAGTTTTCGAAAAAAAAAAAAGAAATACATTGGTTAAAACAAATTATTTCAATTTCTTATTGTAGTGCCATTGGTGCGCCATCCTGTATATATAGCATAGTGGATTTGGATGTTTGTTAGTGGTCATCAAAATTACGTTAATGAATAAATAATGAATTTTAAATAAAAAAAGTTAATAATGGCCAAAAAAAGGCTTTATAAAAGCGTAAACCATTCTATAACCAGTAGAGAAACTTTAGTCAACGAACCGCTTCGAATTTGTAGAAGGAACATTGATTTTTGCTAAATCAGCCAACTTTTATGCTTGATACTCTAAGAGCATTGCGCTGTAGTCCGATTACATTCGTAATACTAAATGCGTGACGTGAGCTAAATTGCATTGAATTTAGTCCAGCTAAACGAAAGGTACGAATCTAGGAACATATGGGTTAATTACGTAAATTGTGTTTGAGTTACCAAAGCGAGTGAAATGTTATTTATTTAGTGAAAGGTTGGCCATTTACGAATATGAATTGTCTAGCAACCGAAGAACACGTAAAAATTGGTAAAACTTATTACAAAAGTGATGATTCAATCTTTTAATCGAACAAAATTTTCTTGTGGGTTGAAGCTCATTTATCATTCAGTGATTACGTCAACGGGCAAAATTGTCGCATATGGGGCCATTGTACCCAGAAAAAGTAACTGTTTGATGCGCATTATAGTCTGGAGATGTCATTGTGCTGTATTTTTTCGAAAACGGAGGAACCGTTACCGTCAATTCTGAGCTCGTTGGCCGTATGATAATGTTTCAATGGTTTCAACAAGACGGTGCCACACAACACGACCGATTTTGGCTTTATTGCATGAGAAGTATCCGAAAAGCGTAATTTTACGTTTTGGCGACGTCAATTGGCCAGCAAGATCATGCGATTTGAAGCCATTAGACTTTTTTAGTGGGTTTTTAGTCAAAGATCGTGTTTACATGGATAATCCCCAAATGCTGGGGTATTTGAAAACCAGCATTTGCCAAGTAGTCGGCGAAATTCCGCCCGAAATGTACGAAAAAGTGGTCGAAAACTACCTCAAAAGTATTCACATCTGCAACCAATCCAGAGGCGGTCATTAAAATGACATTGTATTTCTTACTTAATGGCCATGTCCAAGCTCCAAGCATTATAATGAAATAAAAGTTTTATCAAAATCATATCTTTATGTGTGTTTTATTTAAGTTCACTTTTAAAACCGACGGGTGTAGTAAAAATAAATCTTTTATTTTTGCATGGCATTTACGATTTCATTTGTCGTAATTCCATTATGCCTCTCTCTCATAGAAACTTTCGATCCTAATGGAAATATGTTGGGACGGTCGACTTTATCGAGCTTCTCTTGAGGCCAATTTTTCACCTGCAAAATCTTTCGCTATGGACAGGAATGGCTTGTAGTCATTGAGTGGCTAGCCTGGACTACAAGGTGGATGCGGATAACCTCCCAAACAAGCGCCCGGTGTTTGTGGCGATTCACTATCGATAGCCAAAGCAGGCCGCTTCTGAGCGATGGCTTTCTTCAGAGATTCCTGATAACATATATAAGTGTTTAGCTTACCAGCTTAGGACCAGATCATAGTATTGAAAAAATTGTAAACTAGGGCGTGTTCTTTCTTCGCTGGTGTCCATCTTTGACACCCGCTAAAACAATTTTGAGTCGAGCAATTATAAAACTCAACAGTTTTTGTATGTGAAATGTCATCTTTTTTACGCCATCTAGCGGTACCAAATCATACTTATGAAACGCGAGATAAAGACTACAGAAGCCTTTTTGTTGAAAAATTAATTATTTATTTTTATCTTTTATTATATCTTATTTCATTAAGTGAGCCTAAAAACAGAATGCGAATGTGCGAAGATCTCCCTTGTCTCATTCAAGAGATGCAAGGGATTTTTTTTTCATATTTTCGTATCTTGTTTCATATTTATGTATTTATCAACATTTGTCATACCATATGGTTGATGAGTGAAGTTTCTCTACTTCCGCAAGTTTTTTAAACAAATTCAGTAATTTTTATAGCCGGCCAATGATCCGCATTCCAAATCAAGTGTTATGTGTAGATATTAATTTCTGTCAATACAATTTTAATGATTTATAAGGTAATTTCGATGATTTAAGATAAAAGATGTGAAGTATTCGCATGTTTTATTTGTCGCAGCTGATTTATTAGGTAGATACAAATTGGCCGTAATGACAGGTTTTATATTTCTTATGTTTGTTATTAAAAAATTGTTAGGAAAAACATTTGTTAAATGTGAATCCTCGTTGTATACGTTTCTCATGGTTTATCAAGATCTAAGGTGTCGTAATAATTTCGAATTTATTTAACAAATAGAAACAATTTCCAATAGCATAGGTGGATCAAGGAATAGCTGATAACGCACAAGTAAAAATCATCCAAAATTTAATGTGAACACAGGACCAAACAATTTGTATTTTTTATTGCATGTCGAAAAACCAAAAAAAAAAAAAATAAAGCAAATCACATAAAAACAATACAGATTCGCTTCAATGTCCAAACTTGTTGTGAACAAGGGCAAAGTAGCCACAGCCAGAAATCCAGAAGTGTTGGACAGGAGATCTATTATTTTTGCATGAGATTGAAGGGTTTATTTAGCATGCATCGAATGGTCTGAATTAAATCAGTTACAGACTGCTTTGTTCGACAAAGTGTTGTCATTTTGAATGTGGAAACTCTCACCCTAATGGCAATAAATTGGGACAGTTGATCTACACAAGCTTATTTTTAGGAGAATTTTTCACCAGCAAAATCATTCGCCATAGACAGGAATATGTGGTAGTTACTTGATGCCAGGTCCCGACAATAAAGTGGATGCATGGGAATCTCCTAATCAAGGTCATGGAGCTTCTGGTGAGTTGTTATCATAATGCGTAGCCTGGCGTTATTCTGATGGAACAAAATTCCACTCCTATTGCCTAAAGCTAGCCACTTCTGTTTCCTTATAACGGTTCAATTGTTAACAGTACAAGCCCAATTTAGGAGTTTGGCTATAGTATAGTAGAAGCAATGCTACCCGACACACAGCAAAACCTTACTTACGAGGGGGATCCCAAAACTAGCCGATGCTGCAAGTAGTTTCAAAAAACGTATTTTGGTGAGGCGCCACGTTGTTTAGTATCTTTATGTTATGTAATTTATGTTATGTAATTCAATATTTTCATTTTAAAGGTCTCAGTCCAATCAATATTAAATCCAAACTAGATTCTACTCTGGAAGAGTCTTCTCTTTCCTTTACTACTGTAAAATATTGGGTAGCAGAGTTTACGAGGCCGTATGAGCTGCCGAGATGAACACGGTAGTAGTCGACCAATTGAAATGTCCACGTCAGACGCGGTTAAGAAAATCTACAAAATGGTATTGAATAATCGTCGATTAAAGTTGCGAGAGTTAGTTGCAATGCTAGGCATTTCAAAAAGAAATTTTGAACATGAGAAAGCTGTGCGCAAAGTGGATGCCGCGCTTGCTTTCAATAGAGCAAAAGCAGTGTAATGAAGTCAAATTTTTGCGTCAATATATAACCATGGCCGAAACATGCGTCCACCACTTCACACACAAAATAAAAGCAGTGAACTGTAATGGAAGAATCGTGTCCAAAGAAGGCAAAGACAGTTCCATCACGCATCTTATTCGCAAGATTTAGTTCTCTCGGAATATTTCCTATTTGCAAATTTGAAAAAATAGCTCGGTGATAAAGGATTTGCGAACAATGAAGAAGTGGCTATTGAATATCACTGGAAAAAGTGTATCGAGTGATTATATTGAAAAATAAGAAAAATTTTTTCCCATTTTTTGTGTGTTATTTGTTAGGTCGGCTAGTTTTCGGACCGCCCTCCCACCGTCATTCCTGGCTTAGTCACCGTTTACGGTGCTATCAGTACTGTTTTCGTGTGATGTTATCGCAATTGACACACTTTTCCCCACAAACTACTTCAGCAACCCACTCCAGAAGCGAATCGATTCAAATGTTGAGATTCAATACTGATTCACAGTTCTTGTGACACCCATATACCAAGCTTATTTTTGCATCTAGTCTTAACCAAGTGTTTCCAAAACGTTATTGTCCAATGATTAGCTTCTGGATAATCGAAACCTCGAAATCATTTAAGCAATGATGGCCGGACTTGACGATTTTCATTATTTTATTGACATTTTCGACAATTGACCCTCTAGAGCGTGGTGTGTCTTTGACATCCAAATTACCAGAATGGAAAGGACGAAACCAAAATTAGGCATGATTGATTGTTAAAGAATTGGGATCAGAAACACTGTTACTATTTTCAGCTGCCTGGCTTGCGCTTCCATCGAAGAAAAATTTTAAAATATGGTGCATTTTTCCTTTGCTGGTGTCCATCTTTGATGCGCTCTCCAACAATACTGTGTCAAGCAATCAAATAACTGTCTGAGTAGTTTTTTGAGTATGCCCAATAATCCGAATAAATAGTTGTTGTTATCTATTGGTGGGAATTTGTTCTTTGGAATCGTAGAGATCATAGCACCTGTACTAAGGCAGGTTCAAATCGTGCATGAAAAATGTTCTTTGTAACTTTGAAACGTCTGTTAATAAGAACTGTATCCCTTCAGATGCACACATTCTAGTTGTCGTGCATTGAAACCTTTATTCGTATATCACAGATAATGCTTTATTCCAAGGATTCGGAGTACAGCATCGTTTGCCCTTAGGACAGTCGAGACATTTAAAGCTCTTTTCAATTCGTTAACTGATAATTTAAAGCAATACCATTGCGAATTTGACACGTCTTTCCTAAACATTTTAAAAAGCCGTGTGATTGCAGAATTTATCTACGTAAAATTTAAAATTATTTTTAAAATAAATTTCTGTTATTGTCAAGGCTTCGGCATTGTTCGAAATATCTTCAAGTTTGATTAATTTACTAATTCAAATAGTTAAAATATTAAAAAAAAAAAACAAATAATAATAGTAGTTTATCAAATTATTAATTTATTTTCACTCCTCCTTTTCCTTCGTAGATGACAATTGAAACAAGATTTATTATCTGCTGAGCGCCGCATATAAAAAAAAATTCAAGCTTGTCGGTCTTCTGCGTTCTTTACATTTTCACCCGGAAGAATGAAATTATATATCATATGATATGACAAAAATATAACATTTAGAAGGAAGCATTTAAAGCAAGAAGTATCAGTTAACCACACGCGTTTTTTTGATTTTGAAATTGATTGAGCGATGTTCGTCTGATTAGCTGGCTGCCTGACTGCTGGCTAATATACGCGATAACTGCCATAAATCTTTATAGAATTTCTTAAACATTATGTTGCTTAGTATTTTGCCAGATCAAAGCCGGAGATTGTAAATGGCCTATATTGGGCCAACTGTTCTGATGTCTCCCATATAAATCGAACTATTTTCCAAAAACAATATAATCCCTGTAACTTCTCATCCCTAACCTGCAGTAATCTTAATTTTTAATATTGTGTTGCGTCATAATACTTTGTAAAATTTGAAACAAATCGACTGATCGATTAACCACATCCCCCGTCGTACGTCCAATGCAAATGACCGTTTTAACCCATATATTCTTAGGTTCTTAGGTTTTATTTAATTGATCAAAATTTGGTAAAATTTACTACACGTGAGCGTGAGTGAGTGAGCGTTTGTAAAAAGTAGAGTTTCAGAATGAAAACGCAGAACATTGCCACACCTATTCTGGTACCTCCCACATCAAAACTAATCGATTTACCGGAATTCAATCATTTCTCTGTAATTTCTAACTAATAGCCTGACTCCTAATGCAATAAATTGACTGACTTATAGAAATTTAATTCACCTTTGTAATCTCCATTTCGTAGTCAGAAGTTACTTAAATAAAAATATATTGCTGAACTTAAATATCCAAGATTCGTATCGTATCGTTCATTCAATTGCGCATTCTGTATAATTGAGCACGTATCGGGTCGCTTTAGCACAAATTGTTGGTCCATCTACATTACAAAAGCGGAGGTCTTCAGAAATTTCAAATTTTCTTTCCTTTTCAGCAACGCAAAATTTTTTCGGTCATGGTGTTTATCTCACTGAAGTTTCAGTACTGATTTTATTAATCATCACACCAAGTTTTGATAGCGCTTTAGAAACCTGGTCCTGGAGTTTTGGTCGACCCATTCTGCATCATTCGTTTGTAATTGTTAACGACTTTTCATGCCGGTACGTTTTGGTTCACCCACACAATATGAAACAAAGTTCAGCTCAATAGCTAAATTTTAAAGCAGTTAAGACATCGGTATGTCCCGTAAAAGCCGCCTTGGGGCTTGCCCTTATACTTAACAGTATGTTTTGTGTAAGATTGGATTTTATGCTAAACATTATAAAACATTATAAAATAAAATTCAATATAAAAAAATTCTGGCCTCCTGTTTGAGTGACATCCGTAGGCTTCGCAAAATTTCAATACTGATACAAGCTTTTAGTCATTGACAGCGAATATCATTTTACAATAATATGTATATCATTTATGTATTGATATATAGAGAAATAATATAATAAATGCGAAGTTTCAAAGAGATTAAAAAATAACATGTTAAAACGTTTATTTGGTATATTATATATTTTATCAAACGTTTTTATTCTTCTATGTAAGTGGACAAATTTACAAAGAATTTATGAATAAGCTCAATAAGCTCGAAGGCGACATGAATCAAATGACGCCGAAGCCCTCCATTGGCCACGAGAAGTCCATATATTTTATGGAAATTTTTTTTCTTTAGGGCTCCGCGAATATAACTCAAGATTCTGCGAAATGTTGGAAGTCAGTACAATCGGTGTTCTACTAAGAGAAAGAAGGCTTTGTAATCAAATGGTTTCTTTAATCCATTGTAGCAGCACCTGTTTGCAAGCATTAATATTTTTCTAATTTCCAGGGCTTCATTTTATTAAGAGAGAAGCGAAAATATATGGGTTATTCAATTAGTGGCCTCAAAACTGCAGGCTGGCTAGGCTGTCAGCTGTTATTTGCTATTTATTTGTTATTTATTTAGCAAAAGGTTTGCCATTTACGAATATGGGTCGTTTAATACGCGAAGAACGCTTAAAAATAGTTAAAACTTACTATAAAAGTGGCGATTCCAATGTGATTCTATGTGACCGATGTTGGCTTTATTGCATAAGAAGTTTCTTGAAAGCGTAATTCCACGTTGTGGCAACTTCAATTGGCTTCCAAGATTATGCTAGACTTTTTTTGGCGCTACGTCAAAGACCGTGTTTACGCGGATAATCCACAAAATCTCCATCTGAAATGTGTGCAAAAGTGGTTGAGAACTACCGCAAAAGGATTCACTGCTACAACCAATCTAGAGGCCGTTATTTAAATTACATTGTATTTCATAATGACAAGGTCCAAGCATTATAATGAAATAAAAGTTTCATCGAAATCTTAGCTTTATGTGTGTTTTATTTAACTTTACTTTTGAAACCGAAAAATGGATAATCAAAACGAAAACCCTAAATATATCACACGTGGAAAATTGGAAAATGACCACAGACTAATCATTATTAAGAATCGTATCAAATGAGGTCTTACTAAGGGAAAAAAGGATAGTAACTGACCCACCATAGAGTGATGGAATGAAATATCGATAATTGGAAGCTTCTAAAACATCATGTAACTTCCGGCCAAGTGAGTTTCAGACTTTTTAATCTATTTTTGTCACGAAGTAGAGACGTGGCAAATTTATTATAGAAAAATATTCGACAAACTAACGTGTTTTAATCGTTAAAACATTTTATCAAAATCAATCATCGATTACTGTGACGATGAGAAAGTTAAGTGAAAATTTTGAAAGAAACAACGTGCCAACAAGACACACTATTTATCGTGTAGTGAATGATTTCGAAGAAAGGGGGCCTGTAGGTGATAGGGCCAAGCATCGACCACAACGTACTGCAAGATCGACTGAAAACATTATTGTTGCTGAAGAAAGTGTTCAAAACAATCCATCAACCTCAGTTCGACGCCGTGCTCAGGAGCTTGGTCTTCAAAGAACAACTTTGGTCACAATTTGCACAAGAATTTGCATTTGTTTCCATTTAAGATTCAGTTGACACAAGAGCTTCTTCCACAAAACCATCGACAGCTCGCCCATGAGAACCCCGATTTTCATGAAAAAATCATAATGAGTGACGAGGCACATTTTCATTTGAATGGATATGTGAATAAACAGAATAATCAGTTCTGGGTCATGGAAACCCCTCAAATTATTTATCAGTCACCTTTGCATCCATTAAAAGCGACAGTCTGGTGTGCAATTTGATCAGGAGGAATCATTGGACCTTACTTCTTTGAAACTGAAAACGGCGTAACGGCGTAACTGTCAATAGGGAGCGTGATAGGATTGAAAACGTTTTAACGCCACAACTGCATGCTTTGGGCTTGATTAACATGTGGTATCAACAAGACGGTACCACATCGCACACAGCCATGATTACAAGGGAATTATTGCGAGACATCTTTCCACAACAAGTTATTTCAAGAAATGCTGATGTTGATTGGCCTCCACGGTCGCCTTATTTGACTGCTGCAGACTTCTTTTTGTGGGGATATCTGAAAAGCAAGGCTTATGCAAACAAACCAGAAATGCTTAAGTAACTCAAACAAAATATTCGTGATGAAATTAATGAAATACCACGTGAAATGTGTGAGAATGTAATGAAAAATGTGCTCAAAAGGGTGCACATTTGTGAGGCTAACAGAGGCGGGCATTTATCTAATATTGTATTCCATACATAATTGCCATAAATAAAACGTTTATCAATATATAGGTAAGATCCATTCTCTTTCATTTAATCAAAAATTTTAAACAAAAAAAGCAGTATACCTTCCCAACGGACACCCTGCACCTACATTACCAGATTATTACACAAATTTGTTCACATTTCAGGTATTGCAAAACATCTCTATTTTTTATTTTTTATCAGTTCGTCCAATATTTGGCTGTTGCAAATTAAACATAATCTTTGAGCATTCTGCCCCAATGTTCAAAAATTGGTAAATCGAGGCTTGAACCTGAGGTGTCAAGGACAACATTCGATTATACTAACGATTGTGTCACCTACGCTTAACACTTAACCACATAAGCCATACGTTTTGTTGCCGACATCACTTGAAACATAATATGAATCTTCTAAAAAATTACTCACAATACAGCAAACAATACAAACTATTTGACCCATCCCAGTAGGTTCACTTGCGCCTTTTGCTAATATTTCACATGCCATGTTGTACGTTTTAAAATTTAATCTGAAATCTGAGATTTGTATGTGCTTTTGATTGACTGATATTTAAAGCTCCGCCAATAAAGTTAATAAACATCACAAATTAATTGAAAAACTCATATAAAACAACAGCAACGAGAACAACAACAATAAATTGTAAGTGATGGAAATAATATATTGAATTAACAAAATCTAAAAACTTACATCAAAGTAGTCACCTCTAAGCAGTGCTGTCTCTAAGCCAAGTTAAGATATTAACGATAATGCTGTGAGAGATTATGCAGAATAATTTTAGTGAATATCACAAAATCGCAACCGTAACAACCGAGAGTGTTCTGCTTTTAAAAATTGACTACGTACTTCAAATGTAAGAAAAAAAGCTAACTTCTTTGGTGAACGCAGCACCGCGTACGGCTCTTGCTGTGTCTTTTTCACACTTAGGTAGGTCGTGTGTCTGATGGACAAAGTGAGTGACATTTTTGGCATGAACTTGTCTTGTGGCTGGCGTCTACGCTAACGTCCACGTAACGTTCGACCATCCGTCTAATAATGAACGTTCCGCACTTTGCTGTAGCCCAAGACTCATTAATCGTTCGGTGTTACCAACAACTGTATTGGGTAAGTTAAGATGTGTGTTCTTTAGTATCTTCCATTTCTTATGATGCGGCTTCTTCTCCTCCATGGTTGGCTCTCCTACCCCATTGTGCCGGCTTGTGGCGACGAGACATCTAATAATTCAGAATTTCGGTTCCACCTATAAATGCGTGAGTTGTTGGCCAAACATTTAACAGTTCTAAAAGTTCAACCGGCAAACGTTGTTGTGGATTAGTTTATCTCTCCGTAGTTTGCATACAGTTTCATCCAGCCGTCCATACATCCGTTGGCGTTAAAAAATCATAAATTTGATACAAACTGACGCGAATTTTTAAACTATTTGTAACGTAGTCTTCGACAACAACGCAATAGCTGAACAATAAAGCGACAACTAAAATGGTCGGTGGTGTGAATGTAATCTTGTACATCTAAATAAAATTATATTTGAAAACTAAAACTAAGTAATGAAAACCATTAAAGCTAAATTACGTCTCACAAATGCAGAGATGTGACAAGTGTCCTTAAAAGTAATGGCATAATTAATAAAACTGTGTGAATTATTTACATAACAAAAACGTGTGCGATCAGAATTGTCTGAAGAGGTGTTCACTGAAAAGCAAAGTTTTTGTTTTTAAAGGTGTGATTGCCGACTGTGAGAGTATGAAAAATGTAACTCAAGGTTTTGTGTTGTTTTGAAGTTGAATGTTAAGAGTGGTGTAATGTAATTTGTTGTATCGCATAGAGTACTTAATGTGTTGGTTCAATTGCGTCACCTACCATCTCTGAATGCTTAGACCGCAGTCACCTTAACCTCAGAGAGAGTGGAGAGGATTCCTTTAAGGTGTTCCTTTCGTGAGCAATCTGGTTAAAACGAAGTGCAAACTGTTAATCACTGTTAAGCAATCACTTTAAATTTTAATCGAAAATCGATTTGGTTGATTTAATCTATTAATCTTTATCCTTAGTATTGTTTATATTTCGTTTTGCTTCAAAATTTCTCGTCCCTGAAAATTCTGATATTTTTATAATTATGCTTATCGCGTAGAAATTGTGAATATTTGTTCGCTAGTGAATTGTGAATACCCATTGCCAAAATTTTGCAATCGCGTATTTCCTGTGAGCTCGCATGTTTCGAACAATCAGCTGTTATCATTCGAACATAACAGCTGTTGGAAATTGGAAGAAAATAAATTTTTTCTAATGCTCGAACCATCCTTTTCATCATTGTTTTTATTTCTCCATTGTTCTCCTTTATGACTTCCACTAGGTCCGATATTTTGTCGTTGAGCTATATTTGATTTTTTATCTCACTCTCTATTAGTTTTGAGGTAAAGTCAGTTTTTTTCGGCGTTTTTAATGCTTTTTGTACATTTGAATAAGACGGGGTGGGATCTTCGTCTATTTTAGTAATATTGATCGTCTCATTTAAATGTACTGAGTGTACCAATGGAGCACCAAATTTGTTGGAATCTGCAACCCCCTCAACAGACTCTTTCATTTTAACAATTTCAAATATCATTTCTTCTGTTGAAGATAGTCGACTTTTTTTGTTAGGCCCACCACCTGTGCCTTCTCTATATCGACAATTTTCTGCAGCCTTCTTACGTATATGGCGCTTTTGGTCTACCCACACCTGCATTCATATGGGAACATTTAAATACAAAATATCAATCTAATCGCACTGATACACAAGGCCATACGGCTTTCTGCACTCAAAATAAATTTGATTTAGTTCAATATCTATACTTTCCTTTTTCCATTCTGCCAACGTTTTTATTGGTGGTCCTGCAGTATTTAACTCCTTCACGGTTCCAGCCCAAAATACACCTACAGCTTCTCTGGAGTCCTTGGTGTATCCACCAACAATGTTTGGGGTTTCCCTCATCCTCTCTATTAATATGGACAGTTGAGTTTTATTTACCGCGGTCCTAAAAAAAACAGTAATTATTAATCTATTTTTCACTTCAAATTGGCAATATCAAGACTTACATTGTCCTTTTTTTTATTTTCGCCGTCCACAATTCAGGCAAAAATTTTAAAGAATTTTGTGAATGCAAATTCACAAAACATGTGTACGCGATAACGAAATATTTTTTCGAAGTTGCCACTTTTGTGAAAAAGTCTAAATGATTGCATTTTGGATAACGGTGAAAATGTTTTTGGGAAAATTTGGTACGCGATAAGGGTGAATATCATTTGATATGAAAGCTTTGAGTTTGAGTTGGGTTAAACGACTTACATATACTTTCATCCAAAGTCATCTTGCGTCGGTGAAAAAGTTTGGAGGATGCCAGAAGGGGAGTGGAAAATAGTTGAAGAAGATACAGAATTATAACTTCCTAAATTCGGCCTAAAGATAGTGGCTATGCAACAGCTTTCCAATCGCAGAACAAAGTTGCTAAATGTCTGATTAATTAATTATTTTACACTGAATTCAGTGCAATCGAATAAATGATATAAATTTAAGAACATTTTTTGTAGACACTGCAAATTTATGGAAGAGTTATGTGAAAAAGAGTGTTTATTCAGTCTAGTTTTTCAAACATTACCAAGCTTTGTAATGCAATACAGTTGACAAAAATGTAAGAAATTTTAGACAGCAAATTAGGCATTACATCGGGAAAATGAAATTTCACTATATCGCTCAGTTTGTAAGTAAGTAGCAGAAGGGTTCATTCTCAGAAACTACTTTATTAAACGCCTCAAAAAAAAAAAAGGGGAAGCCATTCAAAGAGAATCACATAAGTTTGTCATTCCATTTATAAAAACTACAAATACTCAGAAACCAAATGAAGCATATAAAGGGTGATTTTTAATCGTAGTTTTTTTTTTTAATCGAATAAAAAACACTCAAATTTGCATTATATATTACAATTTTTTATTGGAATTGGTAAATTGGTCTTTGCCATTTAATTTTTAAAGATAATTTCATTTAATGTTGTCCGCGGCTCCGTCCCAAAATGTCCATTCAGAAGGTCCAATTTTTCGTCACTTCGTGTTATGTTATCCTGTAAGGCTTTAATAGTGTCCGGCTTTTCCACAAACAAACAAACAATTAAGAGACGTTAAATCGCAAGATCTTGGGGCCCAATTCTCAGAGCCAAATCGGGAGATAAGCTGCTCATCAAATTCATCCCTCAACATATCCATTGTTTCAGGAGCAGTGTGGGCACATGCGAATTGTTGATTCAGTAGGTCGATTATGACGACCATAAAATGGTCGTATCAAACGATGCACACTTGTCGCAGAGCACAAATTTTGATAATAAATTTCAACGATTTGCAATAGTTGCTTGTTTGTTAGCCTTTCCATGATGAAATGGCGTTTGGCCGCCATTACCAACCAATGCTGCCAACCTGAAAAACTTAAATCTTAAAAAATCAGCCTGTATTAGGTGTGCTCTTAATTCGATGCATGTCTATCAAGTTTTTTTTTTATAGAAAGTACCCAAACCCGTCGGGATGTGCAGCCAGTTTTTTTTTAAGAAGCCGACATTTAATATAAATAAAAATACAAAATCAATTTTTTTGAATAATGGAAATTTGTATTTTTATTACATCTACTTCAGTTATGAATATGTAAGGAAGAGGCATCATAAAATTGTGCGTCTCTCCTATGACAACCCTATGTTAATTTAATTGGTGTTTACTCAATTTTTCAACAATTACCTATCACAAGTTGTGATGCACAATTGCTTGTTTGGATGCACTTTTTTGTTGAGGCATTGTACGATACATGTCGTCGTTGGATCAAATATAAACCGATTAGGAATTAATATAAACCGATGATATAGAGAACAATCTAGGCTACCGTGGTCTAATTATTAAAAATTTGCTATAAAGTTTAAAAGACTTTTTTTACGCCTCGCATTTTCCCCCCTCTCTTAGTCTTCTACCCTATGATGGTTCATTTCATTATATCAGTTAGTAATATTTATCTAAGGACTATATAATTTTATTTGATCTATTAAAAATTAAAAAAAAATGTTTGTTTTCCCACATATTTATTATTTTTTTAGGTAACCAAAGAAATATTGTGTATTAAGAAACTGCTCTAACAGTTCTAACTAAAAATAATGAATTTTCATTGATTTGAACCATCATATTATGTGTGATAACAGGGTGGTTTTGTTCTGCTCACGATGAGTCAGAACGTAGACTATGGTAAGTAGGAAGAGCCTTTCCATACAATCATTAAATGGGAAATGGTGACTTTTTCAACATTTTTTAATATATATCATCTATTTGTTAGTTAAAAGTAGTAGTAATTGATAGATATGGGAGCGACGCATTTCGATTTATGCTTTTTTATTTGAACCGCATTAATTGCTGACGCAATGGAAAAGAGAAAATTTGTCAATATGTTATGTATGGAAAGGGAAGGGGTTTATCTTGTTCTCTTATAGGTGGATGAACAAGCATTTTGGCCGGACGAAATCAAAGATGGGGTACACATAAGCTTCGGTCGGACTAAATTTTTGACCTGATCGAACTTTGCGTGCCTTTTATTAGCCAAAACATAGCACACTGAGTTTTGTTTGATAGCTTAGGTGTAGATGTATGTCATTTGCTAGCTCATCGCCACATCGAGTTAGAACAGTTTTTCCGGTAGTTTCTTTGACTTTTGCGATACCAAACTTTTTCTTAAGCCGAGAATTACTCCTCATAGAATTCAAATGGAATCACATCGCTATCATCAGTTGTGATTTCATTTTCAATAATCACCAACTAATAAAAGTGAGATCTATAATCAGCGCACTCAACGTATCCACAATCATATTACTCAAAGACTTTTAATATTTAGCACCTGACAACTATAACGTCCACACGCCTATGTAAGCTAGACTATGTTATGGCATCATTCATTACGGAAATATTCTTATTGCTCCATGGTCGATTGTTTCAGACACAAAACGTTAACACGAAACCTAAAAATAAAGTCGATAAAATTAACACAGGGGAAATAGTCTTCATTTGAGCACCAAATAACATGTTAAATGGGCAAATGTTGACAACGTTGTCATGCACGTTTCACAGCTATTAATTAAAAATTCCTACATTGATTGATGAGGTTCTAATAATTTATCAATAGCCATTGTTAATGTGCGTGGAGGTTGGTCTTAATGTCCTACTCGTGTGGGAAGGTTGAATAAATCGTTTGTCATTAACAAATTGGTTAGTTACTATTAAAAAAGATTTTGATATTGCCATCGATTTAAGATGTGGCTAAGGGTGATTGCAGAAATATGATTGATTTTATTTGACAAAGCAATTACAAAATTCTTAATATATTAGGTGCGTTATTTTTTTGTGGAAACATGTTCACAAATGATTCATTGAAAGTATTGCCCATCGCTAGCTATTACTTTTTCCCATCTTTGTGGCAAATCTCGAATTCCGTCATGGTAAAACTATTCATCTTTTGAGGCTGTCCGCGAACCAAGCCATTCCTTGATGTCGTCATATGAGTGAAACTGCTGCTCAGCTAGACCGTGTGCCTTCGAACTGAACAAGTGGTAATCGGACGGCGCAATATCTGGAGAAAATAGCGGATGAGATAAGACTTCCTATTTCAGCGTTTCCAGGTAGGTTTTAACGGGCTTGGTCACTTGAAGCCGAGCGTTGTTATGTTGAAGAATCACTTTTTCGTGCCTCTCCGCGCATTGTGGGTGTTTCTCGCGCAGAGCTCGGCTCAATCATATTAATTGAAGTCGACACTGATCCCCAGTGATGGTTTCGCTTCGTTTCAATAGCTCGTAATAAACAATACTTACTTCACTATGACTTTATTTTCTTTGGATTGCTGTAATGCATTCATTTTTCATCACACGTTACAATACGATGAAGGAACCCCTTCCACTTTTGTCGCTGAAGCAGTTGTTCACAGGCGAAAAAACGATGCTCAATGTTTCAACCGATAACGAACACTGGTTCCTTGCTTTTGAATCATTTCCAACGCAAGTAATCGCATGAAAATGGCTTGACGGGTAACTCCTAATACTTACAAGCTCTACCTGCGTTTGACACGGATCCCCATCAAGCAATGGCACCAATTCGGTGCCTTCGAAGGTTTTTCGTCTTCCTTTACGCGAACGGTCGTCAACATTAAAATCACCATCTTTAAAACGACGGAACCAATCTCGATATGTTGGTGCACTTAAAGCAGCATATCCGTAAACGTTTTAAAGCTTTCGATTAGCTTCAGTCGTCGTTTTCTTCGATTGAATGAAGAAAATCAATACGTCCCGCATATGATGATTATTTGGCACAAAATCGTATATATTCACACAACAAAAAAAAAGTGACGTCAAAAGAAAATCACTATTGTGTCGCATGTTCACATATGCCTAAGTTAGCAATTACAGCTGGCACCATCTGTTGGCAACAAGCGGGAACAAGGTTGCGCGCCTAATATGTTCAAGCGCCAAACGGTCATATATTTATAGTTTTAGAATACGATTATCATCTTAAGGTTTGTATTGACCTCAAAGATAATTTAATTTACAGTACAAGTAAGTACCTACAAATAAGTGCTGCAAACGAAATTCCACTTGCACAAATTTCCTGTCACCATTCCGTGACCCCAAACTGATTTTAATGCGTTTCTGAATTACCTTCTACAGATTTTAGTACCTTTGTTTAAACAATTTTGATGTGTAATGTACCACATGCTGAAATATTTGCTCCGAACAATTCTCCATATATTTATTGTATTTCAGGAAATTGAAAAATTTAATATTGTTTGACATTGCAAGTTTCAAACATTGCCGTAATAACTTCACACAACAAGTTTTCCATTTGCACATTCCATTTGAGGTCAATATTGCGATGCGGAATGATGACGGAAAATTTGTGCAAACATAGAATTCGCATGATTTTGTATGATTAACGGAACTGCGCTTAAGGTCAATACCGGCCTTAATGAGTTTTGCTTAAGTTGCCGGCGATTGTTATGAATTGACAAACACTTTAATATTTTGCAAATAATTTTTTTTTTTTTTGCAAACATTTGGCTATCATAAAAAGTCATCGTGTGGCGGAAGCTATAAATTTGTATACCAAGAGCCATTAAATAGACATTAAACGGTATACCTCTATATAATAGTTTGTAAAACAAAAAAGTAGTAACTAATAGTGGATCTTAGAAACATCCGAAACGCTTACACAGAACAACAGCTTTTTCGTTGCTGCGGAATGGTTGTCATTATGAGCGTAGATATAAATATGTTTGCCAAGAACTGTATGCCAAATAATCGATAGTAGATAGTGCTAATACTAATGGATTCCAGAATATTTCGTATCGAATATATAGGGCAGCAACAATTCGAATTTTGTGTATTTTGCGATTTCACATAATTTATTTACTTTTCAAAATCTGGAACAGAGTTCAACAAACCAAAAACGCATTCGTAGTTAGCCTTGCCATACACTCAAATCGATAACAATTTCGATATCATTTGCAGGTTGAAACAGGTTACTTTACAAATATATATGTTCTTTAATTTTCTTTATTAGCATCAGATTGTTTTACGCTTTTTGCGTTCAATGTATGTTCTATACTTTTGTACTTATATGTTATTCGTTTCTAATACTGTACGACTTAAATCTGGTTGCATAGATTGCTATAATTATTTGTATCAAAATTTGTGTATAAAAGGCACAATATGGAGTTGAGTTGACTTCGAATATTTGAAGAGCACAAGTCTGGAAATACCAGAAATGGCTTCAAATAAAGAACAACCAAAAAAATTAAAGTAGAACTAAATAGTCTTTCAATCCATGAATTACAAACTATGGAGTAAGACTCTTTCAAGGTTAAAATTGATTCATCCAAATTATTAAAATGTGTCTTTAAAACACTATCGGTGCAAACAAAAGCTGGAAGTCACTCAAAAAGGATAACATTTTCATCGCTTCCAATAGTGCAATATGGGCATATTTATCATTTCCAATGAAACACTTTTATACCGCTTCCAAATCTAAACAAACTCGACAATTTTATTAAATTGAATTACATTTAAATATTATTAATTTGTTGTGATTCGACTGCCACATCATCACATTTGATAGAAACACTATTTTGCGATCTTATCTCGGTCTGAAAACTTAGAACCAAAAACTAAATTTCTTTAATCAAATGAAAAAATTGCACCAAAATGATAATAACTTTCATGAAAACGTAAAGAAGACACACCATAAAAAACTGCTTCCATCCTATGACAAGCCTATGTTAAATTCATTGGTGATTACTCAAAATAATCTCCCAGTTTGCTCCAAAAATTGCGGTGAATTTCTATTTTCGCGAATGCTCTTCTTTTACTGGGTACATATGAGCATAATTGTTGCGTTATCCAATGACTAACTCATTGACTGATCATCGATCCAAGCAAATAATTAAAGCTACAACCAAGAAAATTGGGATATTCATGCTCTTTATAGAGTGCGTAGTAAGGAGGAATTTTTCAAAACTCGTACTTTTAGACGTAAAAACAGGGTAAAAAGGAGCAAATAAGGTACCAGTGCCCAGCTAAAGTGGCGGAGTTAGAGTAGTGAATATTAGTGTCCATATTCCACTTCACGAGAGTGTATTTTTCAAAATTAATGCCACTAGGGTAAAAACTGGGTACAAAGAGACAAAACTGGTACAATCACCCAGCTCAAACGGCTGAAGGTAGAATCATGAAAATTGGTAACCGTACGAGTATTTCTTTTCCCGAGTAGGCGAAGAATTTTCTGAAATTCGTAAAGAAATTCGCGACAGGCAGAAAGTTTTCAAATTCGCACATTTAGGGATAAAAAATAGGTTAAAAACGATCAAAATTAATGGCATTGTACTGAAACCACCAAAATTGAAACTTTACTTTCAAGGTAAAATGACACAAAAGTGATAAACTGATCTGGTATAAACATCTGAAGTTAAATTTATGAAATTGAGACAGCAGGTTCTTCTGTCAAAGTATGAGCGCCATGAACAAGAGTTTACGAAAATTTGTACTCGTAATGCCGTAGTCACATAATGTCAAGACGTATTTTGAAATTCGTTTTTTGAAGCTGAACTAAAAAAAATTCTAATTTTCCAATACTAACTGAAAACAAATGGGACAAAAAGTTAACCATTGAATAGATCAGAAGGATGAGTCTGGAAAGACTAAACTTTAAAAATGAATCTTCTCAAAATCTCCTTTTCAAACTAAAACCAGATGTGAGGGAACGAATGATGACATCATCGAGTCTAAAGTGCAGCAGTGATAAAATAACAAGTTGAAGTTGAATAACAAGTAGAAGCTGAACCGTGTGTGGGATAAAAATTATAAAATACCCGATTAATCCGTTTAAGTCAGAATCATAAAAATTGACGGGGAGACTCTACTAGTAGTGCTAAACAAATCGCAAAGTAATTCTGATCTAATTTTTATTTAAAATCTATGAGTACGAAGTAGTGGGTTTTTACTGGTGTTATTAACAGATGTGTGAAGGATTTGAAAGATGGGACCGTTGCTTGTTGACCGTTGAAAATTTGTTTATTGAGCGCTCACTAGTATTTACAATGCAAACATTTGTCAAATGGTCAAATTAAAAAGAAAAAAAATAATTCACAGTTAATTATGAGCTATTTATTATGAGCTAGTTTATTTTGAGCTGAAACTACTAATTTTTTTTTTCATAGAATCACATAATTTTTCAGTATTGATGTATTTAAGCACATAAAAACACAGCATTTATGTTGACTTAGCCATTTCGATATCTACTGAGATCTTTAGCAAAAGATCCCGATATCATTAAAACTTCTTAACCTACGCTGACATTCTTATTAATAACTGGGCAAAATTAAAGATACTGTAGTTGCAACTTTTTAATTGTCATCTTCATTTTCATTTTCATAAGGTTGTCATCATTGTAGAGTCAAATATATCACAAACTATTTCTGATAACTTTATTAATCACCTTAATTCGTTACCCTTCTGGCATCAGTAACATTAATTCGCGAAAAGTGTTTCAACCAAGGAGATTGGAACATGTTACAGTTTGTTTTAAATATTACTAAAATATATTTTATGTATTCCCTTTCTAAGATTGCAAATAAAATTTTAATGGTTTTTGTGAGTCCAATTAATTCTCTCCACATTGCGAAAATTTCTCAAATTCAATTAAAGAAATTGGTTTGAAAGCTAATAAACGAGTTTGACATAATTCGAACACGGAGCGTTAGCGGGTCGTAATAGAATTTACTGTCAACATGATCGATATTTTTATATATTCAATCGCAGAAATGAAGGTATATCTGATACCGTGAAAAATATAACAGGCAGCAGCGCCTAAACTACCAGATATCCAAGCACCCAAGACCAAACTTTGCTTCATGATTTTTATCTTGATTGAGGAACGTCTCTTTGCTCGGCTGGCTGGTAGAAATTATAACTACCGTAAACCTTAATGTACATGGCATAGCTTATTACTTTGCAATATCATGGTCGGAAATTGTAAATGGGGTATGTCGATTTGTTTCTTCTGGTATTTCCCACAAAATTGGATGATTTTTTGAAAATCTATTTTTTCCTCATAATACCTAATTTTTAACCTGTTTTTCTCTACAGAGCACTATAAAAAGTTTGAAAAAAATCGACCGATTAACCTTCTCGAATCTCCCATATGAAAGACCGATTTAAATCGTATATTCTTAGGTTCATATTTGCTGTTGAATTTTATTAAATTTAATAGAATTTGGTACACTTTAAGGGTTAGCTAAGGCAGGGCATGAGGATTTATATGGTCCACTTTGTCGTGCCCCTTCTTGTACCTCCCATGCATAATGAGTTTCTTCCAAAGTTCAATTCTTCCCCTGTAACTTCTAATTTGTAGAGTGCAGAGAATTCATTGATTCACACCCTTCAAGTAATTACAATGAATTTATCCAAATTTGACATATGTATATCTCGCATTTTAGTTTGGGAATAAATATAGACCACATTGCCCCGTTTGTTTGGGTACCTATCAAATTAAACGATTTATCGAAATTAATGGTCCCCTGTGAACATTCATTCAAGAATTGCAGTAACTCAAATTGTTGTCAATTGCATTAAATTGTAATAGTTCGTAGAATGTAAAAATTGACAGTATAGCCCCGAACTTAGTGGTTCTAAATTCTCTATAATGGGGTATGCATCAAGTTCTCATTAAATATAGTTGTGAGAATGAAAATAGGCTGTATTGCCGCAGTCCTTAGGATACCTCAAGTATAACCTATTCCTTATTTGGAAAAAAAATTAATGGTTTGTCCACAATTTTTAGATGTCAGTAAGTTATAATTTTGTCAGCATTTATTGATAAAAATTTCATGATTTATCACACACTTTAACGATTCCGAACCCATTTGTGCCATTACAAAAGGCGTTGGGTGAAGGTGCATATAAGTTCAGTTCAGTTCAACTGAATGAAATTGGTTTTATCTACGATGTAGAAGAGAAGGTGGAGTTTTTTTAAATAGTTTCTTTAAAGTACGGAATCATTTAACAAATTTTTGACGATCCAACCGCATCAAAATCTTTTCTGAGGATTGGAATAATAAGACGGCTTTAATGACTTTCTATTGCCTGTTTTAATAACCTTGTGGGAATTTTTCTCATGTCCATATTTTGTTGTTTTTTCCAGAAATTCTTCTTGACTCTAGTCGCCTTGGTGGTCTGCGCTAGCGGTGATGTATCTCATCTTCCCGGCAATACCTATTTGCCTCCACACACTGTGGGATCGCATTCGCGTACAGTGAATTTTACGCCTTCATCTGGCTACTCTGCTGGTAATGTGGGAAGCAGCCGTTTCAGCTTAGGCTCATCGTCATCAGGTTTCTCTGCTGGCGGCGGCTTCACTGCTGGCTCTTCGTCCTCTTCTGTCGGTGGTTATCAGCAACAGTTGGTAGCTTCCGCACCAGCTCGTACATCTTATAGCAGTGGTGGTGGTGGTGGTGTTAGTTTTAGTTCATCGTATACTGCTCCAGCTAGTCAATCTTTCACTCAAACCTATAGTGCTAATACCGGTTATAACAGTGGTGCCAAACAATCCTATTCTGCCCCAGCTGTGCAACAAACCTATCATGCTCCAGCAGCTGTTGCTGTTTCGGCTCCAATTGTACAACAGACTT
>JAHXMU010000096.1:985539-1011477 GCA_019455685.1 Philornis downsi
AGATGATGTAAAAGCCCACCTATCCAACCATGAAATTGAAAAAAAAAAAACTATTTGTGATGCATAGGTGGCAACCCAGCGGTGCACGGGGGTTTCGTAGTTGTGGTCGGCAAGAGAACGGGTCTCTTTACCGTTCAACAACCACCAGGACCACGTCACAAGCCGCCTTCAGCTTTTGAATAATTAATGTAAGTCTTAAATCCCTAACCTCTTTTTTTGCAAAAAAAAAAAAAAAAAAAATATACCGTTTCCCTAAGTCAGTGAAATACAGAGTACGAATAGGAACTCAGATCTCCTGGTTTTCCAACCTCCTCAATTGAGTCTAAGCTCCTCCCAAATCGCCGACAGTGAATTGGAACCTGAGTTCCAGAAGGAAAAAGGCAAACGATTTAGCAGGATCTATGAGCCTTAATTCGATTGAAATATACATATATTGGAAGTAATATATCTTTCCTACAGTCAAGCCGGAAAAAATGGGTTATATTGACCCAAGTTTTAATGTAGTGTAGAATGAAATGAATGAAAAATTCGAATCTAGTTAAATCTAAGTTAAACAAAGTAATTTGTATGGGAGATGCCAGGGAACACATGATGACTCTTACTCGATTTCTTCATATTTTACCCAGTATTATAGAGCGATACGATTGGCTAAAATTTAGGTTTAAATAGAAAATTAAATTTTGATAAATATATCAATTTGTATAGTACCAGAATAGACGTGGCAAGTGCCTCCTTTTTCGTTCTCAGAACTTAGTTTACCAAACATATGATATGTGACACATTTGGTTGAATTTGGTACAAACACTTGGAACTTTGAGATTATGGATATAAAAATAAATGGCTTAAATCGGTTAATTTTATAGGGAGTACCAGAAGGAGGGTGGTTAATTGATCGATCTTTCACCAATATTCTAGAAAATTGTAAATCAATTTAGTGGATAGAAATATAGACTACCATAGTCGACAAGTATAAAATTACAGAGGATTGATTGCGTTTCAAAAAATCTGTCAATTTGCATGAATAAAATGGGTACGGCAATGCAATACGTTTTTTTTTTTGAATTAATATATATTTCTGTTTATATCTTTCCATATTTTTAAACGAATGTATTTCTAATTTAAATTTGTATAACGGAAATAAATTTATTGAATTTTATATATTTGGTAGCTATCACTTGTACAAGTGTATAACAGTTAAATCACTTAACTAGCTGGTAACTATTCTAAATAGTAATTTCGAAGTTAAACTGTCTTTTGTTCTAAAAAAAGACGATAGTCTTCGTGGTTAAGCCACTATTCTCAGCAGTTCAATAAAACTATGTAACTTTTTGAAATCGAATCGAAACTCTTTTATTTCCCTCACCCTCAAAAGTATATTTCCCGGCATCGATATACAGAGCCAAAATTTCTTGACTTTGATATCGCGCCATCATAAAAGGGGAAAGCAAATACTTTCTTCAACGTTTTCATTCCGAAACTTCACCTTGGCAAATGCTCTTCCGATTGGAAGATATGAAGTCAAAAATACATGGGTTTAATCGGTCATTTCTGCAGGAGGCACCACAAGTTGTAGGGTTAAATGGTCGTTGATTTTCAAATTTTACCAGGAATTATAACGCGATGCAATGGACGAAAATACGTGTACCTGCAGCCTACGAAGAGTAATTACAGGCAGAAAATTGAATTTCGGAAAATCGGTCAGTTTGTTTGGGAGGTACCAGAAAAGGAGGGCCGATATAGTTCATTTACTACTCCCAGTTACAATCTGGGAAGTTATTAAGAAAGATTATCAAGCGCACCAGGCAACCAGCCAGCCGACTGCTCAATTGACTTAAAATGTCTTGAAACGCATTTGGGCAAAAGCTATTTGGTACTTTAAATGCTTCCTTTTGCCGTATCAAATGATAAATAGCTTCATTCCCCCGGGCGAATATATAACAATAACCAATTTTGGATAATGTGTTGCCCAACAAATTTGAAAACAATGTAGCCACAGGCAATTGAGTGCTAAGTTTTCAAGCCGTTTTGGACTTTTCCTGAAATAAAAACAATTTCAAACTTTGAACTGTCATAATATCAATAAAAATAACTTTTTCCAACTACTGTAATGTTTTTTAATTAACTTGAAGCTACAGTTTTGTAGGGAATTGAAGTAACTTTTGAGTATACTACTGTATCCATAAAACAAGACCAGTTTTAATTTTTTGTTTTTAATTTTTATTTATTTATTTCATATCATCGCCTTCAAACGTTGTATCTACTCTACGAAGCATTCCAAATAGTCGCCCGCCGATAAGGTCTTCAGAGCGAGGTGAAGTTTACACTGAATCTCTTCAATCGATTTAGAACGGTTTTCTCGGATATAGTCTGAAGTCGTACGCAGCTAAATCGGACGCATGTTGGCTATTGAGTAATATTGTTTGAATTTTATACACATTTACGTGATAGAAGAGCTTAACACGAAGGTAACAATCCACATTTGTAGCACGAAATCTCGAATTTGTTGCATCTAACTGATGGTAGAGGTTGATCACTATTCGTCTTCAACTCGTTCTAATTTTATTTTGAGTAGATTTACCCAAATTCACATGCTGTGCAACCGAGATGATTTTATATGTCGTTTGAAACCAAATGTAGCTCCAACATTTATAATGATGTAAAATTTGGCAGAAATATCTGTCACATTGGTACCAACATAAAAAAATAATAATAATAATGACAATCTAAATCAGGGCTTCCCAACTTATTCAGGCTTACGCAAGTGCAAATCACCATGCCCCCCACAAAATAAACTATTTTGTATATAGTAACCAATAGGTACATTTCCAGGAATTTAAAATAATGTATAAAAACAACTTAAATGAATTTAATTCAATAAATAGTGAGATCACATATTATTCTTGTGATTAACATTAAAAAATAGTAATAAGATTAACGTTTGAAAGAACTTTGTAGCACATAACACACTGTGGTAGTTGTTCTTCTTCCTTGATTATAAATGTGAATCCAAATGTCATATACGAGTATAAATATAAATAACCACCTTTTGTTTTTTGATGTCATTTTTATTAAAACGAACTATGCAACTCACTGCTCACCAAACTAAAAATTATTAAAACAAACAACAGATGATTGATGGCAGGGCTGGTAATCTTGAGCAGGAATGGGAAAACAGTACAAAACCATAAAATTACTGAAACCAGAACATATCGCAACAAGTTGGTTAAAAATAACTTGCGTGCTTTCACGCCCCCTGACAATCTCTCTGTACCCCCTGGGGAGGCGCGCCCCCGCTTGGACGCCTGATCATAACTGACCTTCTTGGACGTTATAGCACTTTCCAAGTTTAGTGCTTTAAGATTTATGAGCCTGTGCAATATCAAAATATACTATTTATTTACTATTTTTACTCCCAAAAATAAAGAGAAATTGGACATGAGAAACTTCCCCCTAAATGCTCTTAGATGTGTAGACTTAATATCTTCCGGTTCAGCTGCTACTAACTACTAATATCATTAACAATTATTACACTTTTTTCAAACTTCAAATAGAATAAAATTCCATCAAATTGGGGTTTTACGTGGACTATACCAACCTTGGTAGATTTTCCGAAATTCTGTTCGTTTCTTCCAGCTCCATATTCGTAGACTATGGCAATTAAAATTTTTGACCATTATGGCAGCGCCTCTCCTTATTGCATCTTCCATAGAAATGACCAATTTAATCTATACATTCGAAGGTTCATGTAATTTATTTAGTTCTACTAATTTTAATCAAAATTAGAGTCTCAGAATTAAAGTGGGGCGCGTCGCAACACATTCAATACAAAATTGACCAATTTTCCGAAGTTCAATCTCTACTCTATAAGTTTTATATAGAAAACTACAATATCTTAAATTTATGATCACTTTATTAATTTATAATTCTTAAACTTGATAGAAACCCATTCTGCTACTTCTCATACATATTTTCAGCTTTATATATTTTACGTTATAATCACCAGTTGGGCGAATGAAGGTACTAAAATTTTTGTCAATTGTAATGTATGATAATGCTTTATAAAATTTGAACCTTAGAATTAAAACAAGACGTGTCGCAACACATTTTCTGGCACCTTCAATACAAAATTGACCGATTTCCCGAAGTTTAATCTTTTCTCTTTAAATTCTATTCAGAAAACTGCAACGTTTATCACTTTATTGATTTATAATTCTCTGCATAACTTGACAGAAGCCCACTCTGCTACTGCTCATAGAAATAAGTGATTCATTACACATATTCTTAGTTTTATATATTTCAAATAATTTTACTGATTTCAGTCAAATTTAGCTCACACCTTTGAGTGCTCGGAATGAAAAGAGGATCAAATGTCCTCTATTTTCATTCCCATTTGCACATTTTGTCTGCAAATTGACTGATTGATAGGAATCAAATTGTATGCTATAATCACAAATTGTTCGAAAATGGTTACTTAAATTTTTGTCAATTGTAATAATACAGGGTGACACATCAATCGTGTTAGAATAAACAATGGAAATATCTTTCTTAATCAACGTATTTAATTCATTTCTTTTTATCATTGTATGAAAATTCAGTTTTATTTTATGTAACTAAATGGTTTTGAAGATGATTGACCGTAAATGATAACCATGCTCATTTAGGCATATGCGTCACCTAATCAGAAAATTTTGTATTGCGGCCTGAAGGGTTGAAGTCGGGATCGCCTCAATTATTGTTTTAATGAACTGCTTCAATTCAGTCAAATTCCGTGGTTTCGCTTTGTGCACCTCTTGCTTGGGATAATCCTATAAAAAATTCTGGTGCAGTCAGGCCACCAGGTGAGCTTGTGGACCAGCAGAAAGTGGAGGTCCTGGATATTCTTTTGTTTGGGAATTTTCGTTAGAGCTCTGTCATAACCGGACGGTTTGGTCTTGCTAGAACCAAATGCTGTTGATACGAATACGTCTTCGGCGCGGTTCTGAATAAAAAAAAAAACTTTTTCAACATCCTTAAATATCGCTCCCCATTGACAGTCACTTTTACACTGCATTCTTCAAAGAATTATGGCCCACAATTGCGGACCACACATTGACTCGTTCTGGGTGCAGTTCATCTTATGGGGTATTTTTGGGTCAGGTTCACTCCATATGTGGCAATTTTGCTTGTTTACATTGCCGCTCAGATCAAAATTGCCTTATCAGATAAAAACGAACAATTTATTAAGTTTTGCTTGTTTACATTCCCTTATAGATCAAAATGGCCTCATCAGATATAATCAATCAATTTATCAAGTTGTTGCTTCCTTCGGCCATTCCAATCATTTTTTGGTAAAAAACTAAGCGTATAGACAAATCCAAAGGGTTTATGTTGAATGTAATTTGGACTTTGTAAGGAAAAAAGTTTAAGTCATCATGAATAATCTGGTGTAATAACCGCCTGCTTACTTCAATTTGTTCCGAGTCTAGTTTCAAGACGAAACGCTTGGATTTGCCTGAATTGACGATTCTACAGCCGCGATTATGTCTTGAACTCGAACATAGGAATCTCAATTGCAGGGTCTTTGTGCGATGTTTCCAGATTCGGCAAACATGGTCCATTTCTTTGGGGGACTGCCGCCAAAATCCCGCCTAAATTCCCTTTGAACGAAAATGAACGACTGCAAAGTATGGTACCGCTGCGCTATCCAAGTCCTCTTTTCGGTGTCCCAAGCATTCATTTTAATAAATCTAAATAGTGAACTGCCAAATAAAAAAAAAAAAAAAACAAATAAGCGAATTATTCACACAGAAAAAGTTATTACGATTTGTGTTTGTAGCAAGATTCGTGTGCCACCCTGCATATTACAATAATATATTACTTTACAGTGCATCATAAAATTCGAAAAATTGGACTAGATAACAACCACCCTCTCTCTCGTAAGTACCATACAATATCTGGTAATTTATTTCATGTAGTTAAAGATTCACATTGAATGGTATGAATCCAGGTTATACGATCTAATGATGTTAATTTTCTTGTTCGTTTCTTCATGTGTGCTGCTATGTAATGAAAGCATGGAATCCAATATTTCAACAAAAATTGGTAAATTCGCCTTATATTTTGATGTAATCATCATCCATGCCGATTACCAAAACTACTTAGCAGAGGATTGAAGTAATTTTCTTCTGCATACGTTGTCTGATTCACAATGTACTGTATCAGTCCGTGTTCTCATATATGTGCAATACTAATCGAAATTTAGATGTGTGGCTTAACAAAGCCACTCTTTTTTCGAAATTGTATTACATTGAGCACGAACGATTTAGTTGTGGCAAGAACAAACCTTAATGAAAATTAATCAAATTGACCGTAGTTTTGTAGATGAAAATATTTATTCGTAAAAATTAGATTGCAAAGTTTAATAGTATCATTTCTATACTTTGTATACTGTAATGTTTATAATTTTCACTATAGTTTTTTTATATTTAGTGTCTGGTCCATGTTTTGATATAGCCCCTACATGAACGGACTCTCTAGCTTAAGTATATCGCTTCCACAAGCCAAAGTTATCATTGAATTTTTTTCATATTTCTCAAATGATATTCAGTTTAGTCTGTAAAACGAATTGGTCTAATTGGGTAAAACGTCAATTAATTTTTTGTTGTTCCTTTTCTGAGGAATTTATAATAATAATAATAATTTATATGCTTGCATTATGTATTAATGTTTCTCACTCAGCCGTTTCGAATTCGATGATGTAGGCTATTTTATAATGTGCATACTCTATTAATTTGTGAACGAGCAGCTGGGTGCATTAGCAAATTTGCTTATTTAGGGATACTACCATTTAAAACCCGAAAATGTGGGATGGCGCCACTAATCGATAAAAAAGATATTTTCTCTTATGAGGTTAGTAAGCATTACTTACTAATAATCTTATTTGCTAATAATCTGCGATTCATTGCAATTGGTTCAAATAAGCTGAATTGTTGGTAATGAAATGTCAATGATAATACTTTTTTTTAATAATCATATCATCATGTGAACGAGCATATTGGTTTGAAAAACTTCGAATTACTTGAAGTTGAACTGAATGTGTTGATTCTGCTACAGATTTGAAAAGAGTACACAATACTAGCGTGCCCAATATACTTTTATAGCAGGTATGTATGAAAGTCTATTTCATCAAAAAATTTTGTGAACTCATTGTGAACTCATGGAATCAGAAATCACAAAAATGTGGAGGAGCAACTCAAATAGCTTTATTTATTGCACTGCTATTACCATTTCATCTGGTATAGCAAATGATGATGCAGTAGCCTAATGGCCAAAACGACCTTAATCAATGCTCAAACCTTATATGGCTAAGGCCCCTGAGTTTATTATTATTAGGCTTGCGTTTGTGATGTAACGAACTACTTTTGCCAAACAGAACTAACATTAGTATTAAAAATGGATTTCTTTATAACTTAATATAAAATTTTGCAGCACCAAAAAACCGCAATTAACAAAGTAGCAAGCCTCAGTAAAGGTTTTGGCGAACTCAAAATTTTCTAAAAAATCGACAAACATTGGTACGGTGCAAAATTTTATTTAAAGAAAAAATGCTGCGTACTCGTACATGACAATGCTGTAGCCAATTGTAAAACGGGCTATTGGGCAACGCTTTAATCAGAAGGGACCACATTTTGAAATGAAGTTGTTAAGGTAATATAAAAAGTTACAAAGGTAAATGGAAATCTCAAAATCTTGCCACAAAATGAAAAGTAACCAATGAATTTTTATTGAAAAACGCTCTGAATTAACGTACAATAAAACAACCAAAACTATAACTTAGAGTGGTATTAAAAGAAAACAAAATGACAAATTCCCTGAATGACATCTGGGAGAGTTTCCGGCATTTTACAGTTAAAGTGAAAAATTAGAGGCTTTTGACTTGAAATGATTTTAACCTATTCTCAAGGTTTAAATGGATAAGAACGCCACCTTTCTTGGTATAAAGGTTGTGGTTGTGATATAATGCGCTGTGGGATGAACCAAACGTAATGTTACGGTGGCCAAACTTAAACGCTATCGACTACTCGTCAGACACATCGAGGTGATTGCCGCCCAAATAAAGATAGATGGCTGTATGTGAAATTGTAAGCGAGATCATGCGAAATATAGTCGCGTTTACTAACCTTCGCGCCACGGTTGAAATATGGGTAGAAATTTTAGAACTTTTTTTTATGCAAAATCGGCTATGAAGCATATATTTTTGTCAGAACTAAGTTTATGAGAGTCTGGAGAGAACTCTGTACAACTGCTTGAAAGATATGAAGCTAAGCATACATGGAATAAATCAAACAATTGTGTGGAAGATAGCAGAAACGGCGTGGTTGGAGAATGTTTAATAATCGGTCGATGTTTTGAAATTTTCAAAACATTATGAATCAATACTAAAGGTAAAAACGTAGGTTAATGCAGTCTACGAATTAGGAGCTTCCAGAAAGGGATGGATATTGTGGCCCAGTTACAATATCCGGTAAGAGTTTAACAAAATATTAGGTTTTGTTGAGAGTTCATAAAGATTTACGGGCCTGACAACCAGGAAGACAAGCAGATAACAATCAATCAACTTAAAAATTAAGTAAAATGTATGGTCAAAAGACACTTGATGCTTTATTTTTTTTGTGTCAAGTGGAATATAACTACATTGCTTCGGGTGAAGGTATGAAAAGGAAACTGACTCTGTCGTAGGGACAATGGTGAAAACCTGTTCCTATATTCTCGAAACATGCAGCAATTATGATAGAGGTTAGAATATAAATATTATGGCTTAATAACAGCCAAGCTGCTTGTGTCAACGGCCAGATGGCCTATATTTTTTTGATACAGTGCTGAAAGATTAGGTGATAAAAGAAGGAACTTGGTATAGATTGGAACACTATGATAGGAATCAAAGCGCATTGCATTATGCTTTGTAAAAGAGAATCCGGGCTAGTATGCAAATTGTCGCGGGATTAATCCTTTTCCAGCCGCATCTGAGAAAAATTCGACTACATTGAGCGAAGGACCAGCTTCTGTTTTATCTAATCTGATTGTAATAAGTCACGACAGAGTGACTGGTATTCCTGTGAAATTGATAAGTCTTTGTAGAATGGCTTTGACCAGCACGAAGCCTTCAGTAAAGGTAAACAAAAAAAAATTAACGATATTACACCAAACTATTTTATAGATAGCCTGTCATGAAATTTTTTCATTTAAACTAAATGAATACAGCATGCGCCATCTTCAGCACATTATTTGCATTGATTAATTATGTTGTCGTTATAGACTCGAGATGTTTCTTAAGCGATCTCAAGATTATAGAAGGACTCAGAACACAGTTCGTTTAGTGAAAAATATGAACAAAATTAGTTTACTTATTACTATAAATAATGAGTTTATCCGGTGTGAACGTTGAAACTACAACTTCGGAGTGGAGGCTGATTTTATTTACCTCGGCTCAATCGTCAACGAAATGAATAGTTGGAGCTTGTAGATTACAAAGAAAATAGAGTGTTGCTTGCAATCGGTGTAATTATGGACTAAGAACGTTTTATGACAAAGCCTCTTCTCGGCGAACAAAATTAAGATGAACCATAAAATAAGCCTAAGACGTTGCATGGCACTGAAACCTGAGATATAAGTGGATGAATCATCTCTAGTATTGTCCGAGGGAAAATACTCAGTAAAATATATGGACCCATCATCGCTAATGAGGAGTATCGGCATCATATGAATTATAAATTGTATGAGCCGTACACGGATATCAATATGGTCAAGCGCATTAAAATACAGTATTTCTGAATGGATGAAAATGCTGTTGTAACAGAAACTTTACAATCTCATGAAATATTAGATGTAGTTGGATTTCTTTTCTGTCTAAAATTGATTTAAATTGGCATCTTGGTATACAATAAAAATGCAAAGATAATCGAAAACATTTTTTTCTTACATTAATCGAATCAGTGGCTTCAGGAATCCATATTCGCTACAATTTGTTATATTTATATATATAATGAAGGTATATATCATATGATACGTCCAAAAATGTAACACCTAGAAGAAAGTGTCTTTTGGCCCATTTGATTTTTTGACTTTTTCAATCGGTTGAGCGATGTTCGTGTGTTTGCTGGCTGGTGGACGCGATAAATGCCGTAAGTCTTTATGGAACTTCTTAAAACTTCTGATCGTAGCCGGGGACTGAATTATATCGACCCGAATTTATCCAAATTTGTCGATTTTCCGAAATTCAATTTCCTTTCCTATTGCCATGTCTTATTTTCTAATAAAATTTGAAAAAATTGAGCTATTAAACTCACTGCTTTTGATACCTTCCATACAAATAACAAATTTATCCATATATTCTGCGCTTCATATCTTCGTATCGGTTGCACAAATTCAATCAAACTGGTAAACACTTTGCGAGAATGGAAATTGGCGGTGTTGCTATGACCATTCTGGTACCGCTCACACAAATTGATCGATTTATGTACATTTGATTTTTCACTGTAATCCCTAATTCATAGCCTAAAGGTACTTGAATTCTCGTCAATTATATGAAGTTATAATACTGGGTAAAATAATCGATGGTACTTCCCATACAAATTACCCCATTTAACTTATATATTCTTATATTTGTATCTATCATGCTATTGCATTATATTATATTCATTCCAATTGAACATGTATCAGGCATTTAGAGAAAAAATTGTTGTAATACCACGCCGATTAGGATGCCGCATATACAAATTGGAAGATTTAGAAAAATCGGTGGTTCTACTACATTTCCCAACCGAACGATTTTGGTAAATTTGCTTATTTTATTGTGCTTTAATTCTGAATATTTTTTGCTGCAACATAAAGGGAAGTTGGGTAAAATTTTTTTATTATTATTTATTTACTATCATCACAGCACGTAAAAATATTTATATACAAAAGTTTGAGATTGTACGTAATGTATTGCAGCAAATATCAACTAGAGTATACATTCAGATATTTTACGACATTTTAAGGTAAAAAGATAGGAAAAAACTTTTTAACATTTAGAGAAATTTTAATAGAATATATTTATAGAACTTCCGGGAAGAAGTTGAAAAATATAATTAATTGTATAAATTTCTCATTTCCGCAAAGTGTGAAGATCTGCAATTATCTTCAAAACCTTGGAATACGATGATGAACATTTTGTGATTGTAGTTATCATGTAAATTATTAGTAGAGTATCTCCGATGTAGGTTATGGTTTTTATTTTGAATATTCAAGTTTTTATTTCGAATAATTTGCAGTTTTTTGAGGTTTATCTTTGCAGTACTTGGATACCAAAATTGGCATCCATACGTCATTATCGGCCTTACGCACATATTGTAAATAAGCGTTTTATTTTTATAGTTTAATTTAGATTCTTTATTTAACAATAGAAATAATGCTCTTCCACATCCAATCGCCTTTGCACATATGTAAGTAATATGTTTAATAAAGTTCAATTTTTTATCAAAATAGTAGGTAGGATAGGTAGTATTAAGAACTGTAAGCGGCTGTGTTGGGATTCTCTTTGGTGATTTGTTAAAAGGAAATATTATTGCATGTGTTTTATTGTGGTAAATTTTAATTTTCCAGTACTCAAAGTACTTTTGAGCTGACAGCTGTATGCTGTATGAAATTTCTATACTGACAATACCATTATCTTTATGATGGGGGTTGATGATTAAGACGTAAGCCGTCTCAAGGTTATTGTAAATCTATTGTTTTATAGATCAGATTTAAGGATGAAAGAAAAGTATTTAAATGGCGAATTAGATTCGATAAAAATTATAAGTCCGGTTGGCTTCGATATTACTTGGCAAGTGCCGTTTTTATTTTACAAAAATGGCAATTCAATTTACAACAATAAAATTTCTCAAGCGTTTTGACGTTAACAATTAAGAAAAAGGCTCAACTGGCATTACTTTAGAAATTCAACATGCCAGAGAGGACAATGTATAATACGAAAAAATTCATTTAAAAGATGACATTGAGGGACGACTTGGGAATACAAAAACAATTAACAAAAAACAGGAAACAGCCTAAACAGTTATTAAGACAAGTATTCATCTGTCTCCTGGTCGAAAGGCTAGTGGACACAGTTACTCGATTGAATCTACAACGATTCTAATGAAATTCTGGTCGTGGTACTTCTCTTACAAAAATGACAAATTTGGTAAAAAATACTTTTATCGACACATTTGCAATTGCTACACTGGGTTTACTAAAAAATTTGCAGAACATAACTTATCGTTGATTAATATAATTTATGGCATTGTAACGATTTAACCCACCTCTTTTCATGTCCTTGATATTTGTACACAAACTCGTATGCTTTCCGTTTTTTTTTCTAAATAAAATAGTGTTAGGTTTCTTCTCATTGCGGCTAACAAAATTTTGCAAACATTTCTCTTTGAGTGTTTCGCCCGCGCATTATATGGTAATTTCGTATAATTTAATGCTGCCATTATTCGTTTTCATTAAGTGCAATTAAAAGAATTTTTTTCTCAACAATACTTTCTATGTATGACAATGATTTATAATAGCTTTTATTATATGTCTTCTATCTTGTGGTCTTATACTTAATAACGGCAGCAAATGATTAATCACACCTATTTATTTAGACAAAACATTTCGACGTTGTTACTAAATCGCTTAGAATATTTCAGTTTTCTTAACTAAACTCAAGTAAGTTTGCAGCTTTATAAGTTTTACCAACACATAAATGGAATGGTATGAAAAAAAGTGGACAATTCAAAAAGTTAGAACACAAAGAACAATCGTCATTGCCTTTGTGACAACTAGACATTTTGATCTGAAACCCCATGAACTATTTATATTATTGATTGCCGTAACCTATTTCATTCTAAGCATGCCCATCTATTCTGCGAGTCTTAAGAAAACAGGATGAAGTTAGAGGTCAAGCTGTGAAATGATTTGCGGGTTAAGTTTGAAGTTGCAGAAAAAAAACTGCTAACCAAAATTTATGTTAATGATCCAATTTGAAATATAATATACGGCCATAAGGCGAGTCTGACAACTGTACCATTTATTGATCACTTAGAAGCTTTATATGACATCTATAGTTGTAGCTAATGGTTAATGTTAGGTGTAGTAGAAAGAAATCCAGTAGTTTTGCATGATATCGAAAAAATTATTTACCAAACTTAGAATGATATGATTTAGGCCAAATATACACAATTTTGTTCAATTTGCTGTCATTTTGAAGATAATTCTAGTATGTCTCTCTCATAGAAGCCCTCGTCTCTTTTGGCAAAAAACTGGCACGAATGATTTTGGCAAGTGTCACTTGAGGCAAATTTTTTCAAACTCACCGGTGGGAGCTGCACAGCTAAGCTATGATTAAGATTGTGATTAATACGCTGTAGTTCACGGGATTGGTCGTCCTGCAGCAAAAAAGGAACAGACTGGAAATTTTTACATACCTGCTGGTGCTGAGACCGCAGGTGAATATAACGGTCGATACTACATTGCAAGGACGCAGTGTCCCCGCCAGATGAACAAGGCACTAACTCGAAAACTTGTCCGTGTTAATGCCCATTATCTTAAGTACCGGAAAAGGACTCTAGCTAGCACCTGTAGCTGACCTTATCCTAACTTCAATCCCATGCTAGTCCAACAACTGGTGCCCCTGCAACGAGCAGCAGCTGCCGTCAATCAATCTGAATAAGATTGTAGGATTAGCGCGATCCGAACAGTTTTGCAGCCACTTAACCCTCAGGTCAGGCTGCATCGAAAGACCGGCAGACCCACTTCCTAACACGTCCTGGGTAGAGAGTACGAGGTGTGTTCAAAAATAAGGTGAATTTTCATTTTTCTCAAAATATATTTATTTATTCATCAATTTCCATTTTATCTTCTTCAAAGTAGTCCCCCTCAGATATAATACACTTGTGCCAGCATTTTTTCCAATCCTCGAAGCAGTTCTGATATGCACTTTTTGGTATGTCCTTGAGTTCTCTCTGCGATTCGGGTTTTATCTCCTCAATCGTAGTAAAATGCTATCCTTTCATGGGTCTCTTCAATCTGGAGAACGGGAAAAAGTGGCAGGGGGCCATGAAACCGTCAACATATCTTCGAGATAAGTGTACCAACATAAAAAAAATAATAATAATCGAAAGTCATGTACGTAGCCCGCAAATTTGAAAATTCGCCTTTTTTTTAACACAACACGTATACCCTTTTAATATACTAGCCCATTGACGCCTGTGCTTACACTTTTTTGGTCTTGAATTCCATGGCACGAAAGTCATGTACGTAGCCCGCAAATTTGAAAATTCGCCTTTTTTTTAACACAACACGTATACCCTTTTAATATACTAGTCCATTGCCGCATGTGCTTACACTTTTTTGGTCTTGAATTCCATGACACGACGAATTACAACAAGATTCAGTGCTTATGGATGCATCTGAAAGGCATTGCTTGATACCGTGTGACATAGTATTGGCATAGTAGCCAATAACACCACTCTCTGACAAGAGAGGGCCTTACGATACCCGAATGCAGATTTTACCAACTCATACCACACAGGAGACGCATAAATTGTCTTGGCAACAACTAGTACCTTATAAACGGTACGAACAGCTCATTTGCTAAGCCTCCAGTTACTCCTAAGCACACGTCTAAGCTGGGCAACAACGCTGACCAGCATGCCTCGCAACCTATCCAAATGAGGAATAGTTCTTTCGCTCTCACATGACAACACCCAAGTACTTCACCTCGATGACGCATCTGAGCACAGATCCATCAGTCAAGCAAACTAACGGTTTGCGAGTTACAGATGTGGTCAGACCTGTGGGTCAACGTAATGTGCGCTGTGCCGAAATTATCGCTTTTAGTTAGCGAAAGCGTAGCGGATAATCCAGAGCGCTATGGCCATATGATCACTGACTTGCTTTGGCCAGCAATTAAAGATTATTTACTGAACGAAATGTGGTTTTAACAAGACGGTACCACAAGTCACACAACACGACCGATTTTGGCTTTAATGCGTGAGAAGTTTCCAGAAAGCGTAATTTCACGTTTTGCCCACGTCAATTGGACGCCAAGATCATGGCACCATTAGACATTTTTGTTGGGCTACGTCAAACACCATATTTACGTGGATAATTCACAAACGTTGAAGCATTTCAAAATCAACATTCGTCAAGTTATCGCCGAGATACCGCCCGAAATGTGTGAAAATGTGGGAAAAGACCTTCTCAAAATGATTTACTGCTGCCACCAATGATGAGGCGGTCATTTAAATGACATTGTATTTTTTACATAATGGCAAGGTGCAAGCATTACAATGAAGTAAAAATTTCATTGAAGTCATAGCTTTATGTGTGTTTTATTTAACTTTACACTCGTACATAATGACAGGTCTCAAGCATTTTAATGAAATAAAAGTCTCATCGAAATCATAGCTTTATGTGGGTTTTATTTAACTTTACATTAATCCTTTACATTAGTGTAATCCTATATTTGGTCGAAACATTCTGCGTACTTTATGTGCTTCCTTCTACGTAATGCAGTTTTGGCCCTATATGAGCGTTTAACAGCTCCTGAGCGATGTCCACGCGACGTTGTTTTTGCTCAAAATTTGACAATTTTGGAACAATCTTCGCTGCCGCACGTTTCATGTCTAAAACATCCGTAAAAATTGCTTGGCATGAGCCGAACGATATGTCAACATCATCAGCAATCTCACTAATAGTGATTCGACTATTATCCAAAATAATTTTTTTCACTGCTTCAATGTTTTCATCGGTGCTCAGGCGAAGAGGACGAGCATAGTCATTGACATCTTCTCGGCCTTCCTTAAACACAATTGAACTTGTGTTCTGCTCATAGTAGACTCTCCAAACGCCACAGTCCACATTTCAAATGTCCTTGCACATTTAATTTCAGTTTTTACACAAAACTTAATACAGTTTCTTTGATCCATTTTTGCGAATAGTAAAAAATCGAAGAGCACACCAAAACACGACTAACCTTTTTATCTGTCAAGAACAAACTGACAATCCAAAATGGCTGATATTGTCAACATACATATATAACAGACATGTGTACCAACATAACAGAAAAAAAATGCGAAAATCGAACATACTTAACTCACGAAATTTGAAAATAACGGTTGCTTTTTGATCACACCTCGTACATTTTCCATTTCTAACCCTGAAGGTATAACAAACAGCTACTTAGATGACAGAGTAATATTTTGCAAAATTTGTCGACGATGAACTCGGTGCGTGCCACGAAGAAATTTTAGAAACCTTATCGGACATTACTGCGTTTGTTTGCAGGTGGAATCCACAGAATTGAGGAAATCCTATTCTCCCTATTCAAATCAATATAACTTACATATGCGTAAAACAAAGGCATAGATCATAATGCTAAAATTGAGTTTTATTCCTCATTTTGTTGCTAGACAAGGTGGTGGCACAGTCTTAGACAACAAGGCAACTGCTTTCATTTGTCATTAGTATATTTTTAAAAATTAGAAAGGCATTTTTTGTTTACTTCTTTATTACGGCTATATTTAATGTTTACCAATTTTGTCGATTTTCTCATTGTTGTATCTGCATTTTGATCAAAAACACAATGCAAATTTAATTTGCGACTTTGTCTTCATCTCGCCTGTTTGAATTTCAACAATCGGTTCTTCCCAATTTGAAATAATTAATATACAAAAGAATACCATAACAATTTGCATTATTGTTAATTTTATGCGTAAATATTACTTAACATTTCGAAATAAAAATGGTAATAAGCGAAAGTATTCAATGTGTTAACGTGTCTCTAAATATTTATACATTTTAACATAGTAAGTTAATTGAGCAATTTATATAGATGGAAAATAATTCTTGTTTTCGAAATAAATTAACAAATTTGTATACAAATAATTTACGATCAGTTCTATTTGTCATTGCAGTGAAATAAATTTAATTGGCATTGTATAGCGATATATGTTGTTCTAAAGTTTATCAATTTATGGGTGGACGTTCGCAGCCTTGAAAGGTTATTAGCCCCACATTCAAAATATTTCAAGTTGTCCAATGTTCTGACCTGTTTGTACAAATTGTTGTCCCAATTTTTATGCAACTACCGATGTATCAATATTGTTTAGTCTTATACGGAGTTAGTTGTTCTCAAAATTATTAATTGGACTGAAGTAAAAATAGCAAAATTTTCTCATAAATTTTAGGCTGAACTTAATAATTTTTAACGCAAAGCCGAGACGAACAGAAACATCCACCACTACAAGGTTATGATGATCAACAAAAATCAACTTTGACTTGTTTTTGTTCAACTATAAGACCGCTTTGATTGAGATGGCAACAGTTACATGTCGTACACCACATTGTACCAGACTCCCTAATCATTTTTTACACCTTCACCCGAAGCGACGGTAAACTACAAAGCAGTGGCGCTCAAAAAATTCGTAATTTATTGGCATTTATTCCATCATTTTTGAATAGAAGTAATGAACAATATTTGGAACGGGGAAAATGTAAAGCCCAAAAGCAAACATTTAAAGTACCAGGTATATTTTGACCAAATGCCTTTAAGAATTTTCAGTCCACTGAACGACGTCCTTCTATCTGGCAGCCTGGCGGATAGACATGATAACTGCCGTAAAGCTTCTTCCAACCTTTTTAAACTAATATTCGGCCAGATCATAATCGGAGACTTTAAATACACTAAATCGAATCATTCTTTTCGGTACCTCCGACACAAATTAATTGATTTTCCCAAATTGATTTTTTTCCCTGTGACTCCTAGTTCGTATACTGCAGTAACCTATATTTCTTCTGTTGTACAGGGTGCGCGCGAACCGTGCTACTGTCAGTTGACAATGGGGACCGTTATTTAAAGGTGTTGAAGGAGTTTTTTACCCAGAACTGCGCCGAATACATATCCGTTTTAGCAGCATTTGGTTCCAGCATGATGGAGCAACTGCACATATAGCCAGACCGGTTACAGGGAAGCTCCAACGAAAATTTCCAAACAAATCAATATCCAGTAATTCCACTATCCGCTGGCTCCCAAGATCATCTGACTTAGCTGCATCAGACTTTTGTTTATGGCGTTATATCAAGCAAGAGGTGTACGAAACCAAACCATGGAATTTGGCTGAATTGAAGCAGTCTATTAAAACAATAATTAAGGCTATACCGCAATCAATAAATAGAATGAAGTAATAAAAACAAAGTCTAACGGCGTCAAATCGCATGATTTTGGTGGCCTATTGACGTCGCCAAAACGTGAAATTACGCTTTCTGAAAACTTCTTATGCAATAAAGCCAAATTCGGTCGTGTTGTCTGGCTCGCGGCACCGTCTTGTAAAAACCACGTATCATCCAGTTCGTAATCTTCAATTGTAGGACAAAAATGTCGATATCATATGGCCATACCGCTCTGAATTGACAGTAACGGCTTCTTCAGCGTCATTTTCGGAAAAATTTTGTCCAATAACACCTCCACACCATAATGCACACCAAGCAGTAACTTTTTCCGGATACATTGGCTTTTCCACGCTCGCTTCTGGGGTGTCTAAGCCTTCATATGCGACAATTTTACTTATTGACCTAACCACCGAATGAGGAATGAGCTTCATCGCTGAAGACAATTTTGTTTCGAAAAATCAGCATTGAAAGCCTGTTGCTGTAGCACCCCCAATCATTATATTTACGGCGTTGTGAATGGTCCGCCGGATTTAATTGTTGCGTGGGTTGGTTTCTATATAGATGGAGTCTCAAATCCTGTTGCCAAATTCGCCATATTGAGCCGTAAGATAGGCGAAGTTGTTGAGAACGTCGTGCAATCAACAAATTCGGAACATCCGCCACACTTTCACTAAGAGAAGCGATATTTTCGCAGTACATTGCGATGATGCACAGGCCTGACCATCTCTGTAATGCTACCAGTATCCTCAAATTTCTCTAAATAACATTTCAGATGACAAGTATTTAACAGCTGACAGGCTTGCCAGACCGGCGGGTTTGAAACCACTAAATGAATAATCCTTTACTAGAGCTCATTACTACTAGCAATTTTACACAATTGATGGTCTCTGGTTTACATCACTTCATTTATTTTGCACTACATGCCAACTTTTGTTCTTCCTTTGCAAACAAGCGAAGTCTTTCTCTGTGGAAAGTATTCGAACATGAAAAAATGCGATCAAGCCTACAGAATGACAGGGCCAAAATTGGAGAATGTGGAAAATAAAAAAATATCTTAAAATATCATATATGGAAAATGTAGAGTGCACGAATCATGAAAATTAGGGACATGCGATTAATTGATTAATCAGTTAACCTGAAACCAAAATTCAGACTAAATTAATCACACATTTGGATTAATCATATTTACGATTAATTGATTAACCATAATTTTGATAATTCAAATTTCATTATTAGTTGATTTATCGAACAATAGAATAATAAAAACTTTAATACTGAATAAATTGTGTTTTATTATTATTATTTCATTTTATTATTATTATTATTTTTATTATATTGTTTGTCACTCAAAAGGTCTTACTAAATATTTTTTGGTACATAAAAAACACGTTTCTTGGATATTTCCTCCTTATTGTTCCCATATACAAGGTAATTGAATTTTGAAATACATTTTTCAAATTTGATTAACAAAAATTCAATTATTCAAATTATGATTAATCATAGATTTGAACAATCAAAACTTTCTACTAATCAGTAACTGATTAATCCAAATATGGATTAATACTTCCCACCACTGATTATATAAAACAAAATGCTCAAGTGGTAAAGAATTTCTCTTTTGTCATAAAATTGGTTTTGGTTTGAAGCTCATCCAAATCACATTTAACGAATGTAGGAGAATTCGATTTCCTTTGTTGTACCTTCACTCAAAGGAATAAAAATATACATTTTTAAAATTTAAAACTCAGAAGGAAACATTTCAAGTGCAAAGTACAATGTGTAGTAAAAATAAATCCATTATTTTTGCAAAACATTGAAAGCTTTGCCTGTCAAAATTAGGCTGATCCGATTTTTTCAAATATTTTGCTCTATAACTTCTTGCTGTTTTGAAGGTAATTCCATTATGCTCCTCTCATAGAAATACTCGTCCATGTTGGCAAAAATCTGGTACAACAGATTTTCATAAGCTTCTCTTGAGGCGAATTGTTCACCAGCAATATCACTCGCCAAAGACAGGAGCAGACTTCAGTCACTTAGTGCCAGCTCTGGACTATAAGGTAGATTCATAAGAACTTCCCAAACAAGCTCCCTGAGTTTTCGACGAGCCAATATTGGTGCATGTGGCCTGGTGTTGCTCCTATGGTTCAAAGCTGTCTGCTTCTGGGCGATTGCTTCTTTCAGATAGTTCAATTGTTGACAGAATAGAATTCCACGAGGGCTTAACGTGAGTCTCGCCGTGAAGGCCTAACCCACGGTGTGCGACACACTGGGCATATTACAATGCGATTGCCAACGCCCCCTGGGATAGCCAAGTAAAACTTGTACTATCTAGGAAAAGGGGCTGACAATTTTGGGGATACCAAATTGATTATGCTAGTATGGAACGTAATCCCCATTGGCTACTACTCTATGGGTTTGTAGCACCCGGTTGCAATGCAACTCCACATTCGAACACAATGTCTCTACCAGCGATTTTGGTATCAACCACAGTCCGCGTGATGCTCCCACTAGAGGTCCAACACCAGATGATCAGGCGGAAACTCAGTACCGGGGCCTCCTGATCCCCACGCTACCGGCCAAACTCACCGGTTGGAGCTGCGTAGCAAAGCAAATAGCAAAGCTACTACCAAGTAGTGATTTATACACCATACTTCACGGGATTGGTCGCCCTGTGGCAAATGAGTACAGAGTGGACATTTTTACATACCTGCAGGCACGGAGACCTCAGACAGATGAAACGGTCGATACTACATTGCAAGAGTCCAGTACCCTCACCGGTGGGAGGCGGTGAAAACTCCAAACCTCTTCCGTTCGGCGACGGTAAACGGCAACCATGTTGACAGTATAGGTCGAAATTAAGAATTTGGTCATAGGAGAGCAGCTCATAGCATACGATACCCTGCTAAGGCCAACAAACATGCAGCAAAATCTTCCTGGCTGTAAATCCTGGCTTTATTATTGTTTGATAATTGTTCCAAAGTGGGTTGCATTTTTGACATCAAAAATGTCGAACGAAACTACAATTGCTCGTTATTAGCAGTATGGGACCACAAATACAATTCACATTTTCACTTTGGCTTGCATTTTTGTCTTTATCGGACGAAAGCTATAAATTATGGCGTTTGTTTCTCTTTGCTGGAGTACATTTTTAACGCGAACTCAAACAATGCTGGGTGAAGAAATTACAAACTGTCTTAGGTAAATTTGTTCTAACGCTATCTTTTACACAAAGTCAGCTTACAGCTTACTAAAACCATCTATTAGAAAAATAATGAATTTCTTTTTACTATACCTTTTATCTTTTGACTAAGTGTAAGTCATGAGTTTCTAAGCCAATTGGGTGATGTCCTTTTGTCAGGCTGGTTTGCTGGCAGACGCGATAACAGCCATAATAATTGACTGATTTCCCCAAATTTTTTGATTCGCTTTTTCCCGTAACCCCTAATTCGTAGAGACAGTAATGTACATTTTTGTCTTCTGTTTTGCCTTGTAATGCTCATCAAATTTGAAAAAAATCGGCCTATTGGCCTCCCATTGCACTGTATTCAGTCAAATTTGGTACACTGTAAGCACTTGGTAAAATTTGGTCTGGAAGTGAAAAGGGCCTGTGTTGTCAAGTCCCTTCTGTACTTCTCATACACATTGCCCGATTTATCGAAATTCAATTGTTTCTGAATCCAATTTTATACCAAGGGGGTTTTAGAAAGACGTAGTTTGCAAAACAAAAGCAACAAATTTAAGTGATTTAAAAAAAAGTATTGTTATGAAAATGCAGGCTATTTACTTTGCAACTCACCAGCCAATAACCGATGACAGTGTGGAATATGCGTCGCATCTCATGGAAAGAATTAAGATATAAGCATTTTTAAAAGCTCTTTAAAAGGCTTAATAAAATTTTGTGAATTTATTTGTATTATTCCTTGTTTTAATTTATTCATTAATTTATGTGATTATGAGAAAAGTTTTTTGAATCTCTTAATGTTTCAATTTTCTACAACCACCATGTGTATTATGATGACATCCTTCAAACTTTTTGACGTTTTGACAATTGTTACTATTGAATAATAAAACTAACCAGGGCCACCACCGAAACGAAACTAAATTCGAAAATATTTTTGATTTGTTTCAATTTCTGGAATAAAGAACAAAATATATAAAATTTACATTCAGATTCCGACAACAGAATCAAAATCGTACAGAATTTTTTTTCTGTTTCATATAAATAAAACGAAATTACAAACAATTTTGAATCTGATTCTTACATAGGAAAAGGAATTAAGAAAAATTTGGATTCTTATATAATTGTTTTCTTGTATTTCAATTCAAAAGGACAGACAACATTTTTGAGCAGCTATGAAAATTTCTAAGAGAAAGGTACGTAATTTCAAAAAAAAATTTTTTTTAATCATTTTTACCTTCCGAAGTTTTACACCAGGTCTTTTCCTTCGCCAACAAATGAAACTAGATCAGGTTTCATTCCTGATTCAGACTAAGAAACGAAACTGCATAAAAATATAATTTCGTTTCAGGATCTCGAATCACTGTTTTATTACGTTTCAATAGAGAAATAGAATCATTATAGATTTCTAATTTCGTTTCAGGTAAAAAAATGAATAAAATACAAATATGAATCAAAAACAAAACTGAACTTTCGTGAAGGCCCCTGACACTGAGTATTGCAACTTTTAAGAGCGACAAAAATAAATATCACTGGTAAATGAAATGACAACTTGTATTGCTCTCATAATGAATTTTGCCCTAGAAATGTTGCGCTTTTTTCTTCGAAACCAAGTGAATAGTTATCACATTATCTCAATTTTATGCAGCCGTTGACGGCTGTCTTTATTACCTATTAAATCGCAATATTTGCATTGTGGGTCTTGAATATTTGTATATTTAATAGAATAGTTGCTGTTGGAAGCACGAGATGAATATTTGCAAGCTGTTTAGTTTAGATAGCGGGTTTATTCACATTTATGTAGAGAACCACATTTTCAAAGTTCATTGACCACGTTAACATTAATATACAGCTCGTTATTCATACGACAACGGTGATGAGTTCAAATATTTGTTTGAATTACTTTTCTTCCGAACACCACCGGAACGAATTTATTCGGATTTTGTCATAACCCTGCGGTTGTGCAATGTACAGACAGATTGGACTACTATCTAGTACAGGTAGATTTCTGTTCGTCGAGAGAGAAGTTTGTCATTAAAAAGCTTTACTAAGTCCACTGTGGCAAGCGAAACTCTTCCCCAGTTTTCAAGACTATAATTTTTAATTTCACTGACGATAGTGGCGGGGCAGGTGAAATTTTCTACTGCTTCAAAGTTATGGTTGGCAATGTTCATGTGGAGTTCCAAACGGGTAGACTTTTTTCTAACGAAACTTGGTTACGATTTCGTTTGCCACCAGATTCGCTTCTGTTGACTCCTTCTCAATGATTAAGAAGACTGCAGTAATATCTCCAAGTTTTAGGAAAATGATGTGTTTGTGATTTGCATACCAAAGCAAGATATAGGTTTTGTTGAAGGTGGCGCCAGTCGTATTTGCTGGCGCTTTTTAAAAAAAATCTCCAAAGGAATGTTGAAGGGGTTGCATGATAGACTGTCGTCCTATATAAAGCTTTCTTCGGTATAAAATGGTTTATTAAGTGCTTTTCACATCTTTACTGACTATTAGTTGTCGGTCAGTTTTTTTTTTTGTATTTTCCAGGACTTTCCCTAAAATGAATATCTGGTTCGTTGCCACCATATTTAGTACCGCAAAAGTTCAATCAGGTCAGGTGGAATGGGTTTTGGTTTCTCGCATATCACGCTGAACGGGACCTTTTAATGGTATGTAATAAGTATATATATAACATGCTTAGATTCCATTCACTAAAATAAATCGTTTTAGGAGGTGATTTAAGCTCACTATCAGCTCATTGCTGTTTGTCTTAAGTAGGTCTGCCATCAGACCGTCGGCCTGCAGACCTGCTGTTGGGCAATCTAAGCCATTGTCTACAATTGGCATGGTTGTTTGGTCGTGAAATTTCTTTAATTTTATTTTCCACTTTCCCCAGAAATATGTGCGGAAATCCTGGTTAATATTAAACAGAAATAATTATATTCCAAAAACTGAGAATTTTTTCTCAGCAATTGAATGAGTTGAATATGAATTGAAATGCGATCTTTATACAGCATTTAATTAAGCATATTCAGATTTAGAGAACACAATTAGTAAGCTTGATAAATGCAAAATATTTGAAAATATTTAATTAAGTTAATTGTAAGATATTGCTCAATATATTATATATTTGACCACGGGAATATGAAATCCAAAAATGTACAAAAATTAGACCAGTTTTTATCTTTTTTTTTTCAAAGAATCAGTACCTATCCGTTCAAATCAATTTCATCGCTTTCTAATTATCTGCCTCGGATATCAAATATGTATTTATTGCGTTTTACGTAATACGTTTTTTACGTTGTTTTTCCAGTTCTCGAAGCATTCTAAATAGTCACTTTCTGGTACAATCTGCAGAGCGCGTTGCGATTGATTTTGAATCACTTTTTATCGAGTTAAACGGAGTTGCCGGATTTTTACGTTCAGTAAACAGCCGAAAACCATACAATACCAAATCATACCAATAAGACATTTTTGGAGCAGTATTAGTTGAATTTATGGCGACAAACTCACAAACGGTCAAAGCAATCTGAGATTGGGCATTGTCGTGTTGCCGAAACCAAAAAATGTCTTCGCGCAAAAGAAATGGAAGTAGCAGTGAAAGAAATTCATAATGCATAATGACAGGATAATCGAAGAAAACTATCACTGTAACCTTGATTTTTGGTGCAACATTTCGGTCTTGTTTCACTTTCGGCACTATATTCAATCCACTGTTAGTTGCTTCTGAATCAATAGCTGAATCATAATGCATTTTATAACTTGTAGATAGCCAGAAAAATAGTCAGCAAGGTCACTTATTGTTAAGCGATGGCATTTCAGCACCACAATCTCTAATTTGTTGAACTTTCATTGTTAGTGGTTTCGTGGATCTTCCGTAGTGCTCTTTGTCTTCAACTCGTTCTCAGCCTTCTTTGAGCAGTTTATGTCACGTTTAAATATTTGTTACTGATAAACTTTAAAACCACTTCCGCAGCAAGAATTCCTTTTCCTAAACTAAATTCAATATAACTTCTTTGTTTAATAAAATCTGGCATTGTGCTTTTATGTATATTTTTTGCGTTATACAAACGCACGCGTAGATCAAACATTCACTTCTGGCGTAGATATTTGTGCTGAAATTCCCATATTTGATATACTGATAATTTAAATTGAAAATTTGTCTTACATATTTTTTTCGACATAGTGGTGTTTTTATGTATAAAGAAAGGTGTTAAGTCATTAGAAATGATCCCAAGTCATAATATTGTTCAGGCCAGATCAATTTACCACACAATACACCACATGCAGACGGCGTTGCAGCTTTTATGGTGAAAATCGTTATTAGCTGAAAGACATACAGCTTTGTCGGTTTCATTAAGTCTTGTCGATGCGATTTTTTTCTTTCCGTTTGCAGCAACAGCACAATAAACACTTGAATTTATAAAGGTTTAACATTTTAACTGCGTTTCCTTTCGCAATCGACATATATCTGTGGTCACAACCCGTAACAGCCTAACTCGAGTTAGGACACAATTGAGTTATTAGCACCATCGTATTCAGCGTATCTA
>JAHXMU010000097.1:0-17172 GCA_019455685.1 Philornis downsi
AAAAAAATCAGCCATGGGTCGAAAAAGTCATTGTTCTACGGGGAAGAGAAAAAAAGAAAAGACCCAAAAAACTTCAAAAACAACAGATATCCGTTTTGTAACACTCGCGAAGAAGGACCCATTTGTGTCTTCAAGAACGATTTTAGAAGAAATTGGAAATGTAATTTCATCACGAACGGTTCGTCGTAGACTACAAGAAGCACATTTACCAGGACGGATAGCCAGAAGAGTTCCTCTGCTTAGACAAAAAAAAAAAAAAAAAAAAAATAAAGGCTAAATTGGCGTTTGCAAGAAGTCACACCAATTGGTCCGGAGAAGACAGTAAAAAAAGGCGAAACATTTTGTGGAGCGATGGAACATAAATTAATGTATTTGGAAACGACTGTGCCCGGAATGTTCAACGCCCTAAGGTAAGGAATTCCAGGTTCGCTTTCGCAAAGAAGACGGCCAGGCACGGAGGCGGCAATATTATGGTCTGGGGTTGTTTCTCGTGGTATGGTGTCGGTCCGACACATCAAATTATCAACACTATGACCAGATTTTACTACAGGTACAAAGATATATTGGAAAATACGATGTTGAAAAGTATACTGTGAAAAGTATGCCTCTTGGATGGACATTTCAGCAGAATAACGATCCGAAGCATACTTCTAAGTTGGTAAAAGATTGGTTCCAAGATGGCCAAGTCAATCTCCGGCCGAAAATCTTTGGAGAGAGTTGAAACAAAAAATTGGAAAGGAGGGATCAGTTATGGAATTTTGTTCAAAAAACTTGGTGTGAAATACCAGTAGAAACCTGCAGGGAGCTTGTTGCCAGCTTGCCAAAAAAAAAAAAACTCAACAAAATAATTGAAAATAAAGGCGGATATACCGGCTTTTAACGAAACTCAGCCAATTCTGCGGAAAAAAACTTGATTTTTTTTACTTTTTTTGCTTATTTTAAGTAAATGTACTTATTATTTAGTCCAATGTTTTTTGATTAATTTCTTACTTTTTGAAAAATTCGGAATTTACTTTTTGTTTTTTGTTATTGTTTTGGCATTTATTTTATTTCTAATGTTATAACAAAAGAAATTAGTATTTGTTGTTTCTTTTAATTTAAATAAATTTTCGTCTATGAGCTTTTAAAAAAAATATAGGGTGTACTTATTATTTTGACCATAGCTGTTAGTTAGTCCGCGGACCGAAATTTCTATACTGGTTGCTTTGAATCATTCATTAAATACTTGACTGTAACTGTAATGGTTAATAACTATTTGTAATTGGATAATAATTTGGATTGTAAGTTGTAGTAAAATTTCTTTTCATACAAACGCAAGAATTAATTTCCTATAATTATTAGCATCACTTTTCTGTACTAATTATTGTAATAATATATAGTTATATTTACTAAGAAATTATTAAAATATACTTTTTTTACTACTACTATTCCACCGACTTATCGTTAGCTTGTTAGTCAGTCCTTGTTGACGATTTCAATTAATGCCTCTCCCCAAGGGGTGTCATTCAATCCGAGATATTCACCAAAAAAATTTAATCTTCCTGTCTGTATATAAAGTTTCATTGAAATCTACAAAAAAGACTATATTTTATTGTGAACATGATTACGATATTATTCATTTATTTATCTTTATTGTTATTGCTGTTGTTGCCATATAGGAAGTAAAAATTCAATTGAAATGTTAAGCTGTTCAGTGTTTGTTTTTTGTATTTCTCATGTAGAATAAATAAACGTGCTGGCACATTTGTATAGCGCTAGATTATCTTTTAGTGTGGCAGGTTGGTTTAACTTGAGAATGACAGAATTCTACGTTGACAGAGCGGGCACGAGGCAAAGGTGGTCTGCTGATACAAATTTGAAGAGAGACACTTATTTGCCAGAATTTTGAGTCATATCACCTAAACATATAACTGAAAGTAAACAATAAAAAATGCTGCAAATTGCTTCTAGTTTGGGAAAAGTACACGGACGATAGCGTGATGAAGGTGAATATCGTTCATAAGATCTTGGGATCGAAACCCCAGTATAGCCACTGTCTGTCTTTGGGCAGTGGCCACCTGAACTTGCAGACGAACACTTCAGTAATCGACAACTCTAACGAAGGTTTGACAAATTGAAGTTCGGAATGATTGTTAAGCCGTAGTTCCCATTCAGTGGGTCTAAAAATATAAAATATACATACATATATATAGGTAATATTGAATGAATATGAGAAGCTCTTGCTTGTTGGAGAAAATCTGACAAAAGACCATAAAATCCATATTTAATATCTTATCACAATAGGACTCGTAACCTAAAGTTTTCTCAACCTTCAACCGAAGGAATGAAGGCTTACATCATTTGATAAGACAGAAATGTAGCATCCAAAAGGAAATGTTTATGTTTTCACCAAATGTGCCTCCTGATTTTTTAAATCGATTGAACGACATCCCTCTCTCTGGCTGGCTGACTGGTGGACACAATAACTGTCATAAATCTTTATGAAATTTCTTATACCTTAACATAGGTTAATATTTTTCCCGAATGTAGCCGGGGACTGTAAGTGGGCTATATCGACTCAATTCTTTTGGTAGTTTCCATACAAATGGACAGATCATCGAAATTCTGTCTCTTAATTCGTAATTTGTTACGTATAATAATAATAATTATATGATATAATAATAAATTTCTTGTAAAATTCGACAGTATTTAAAAAAAATCGATACTTTTTGGCACCTCCTCCCACACAGATGACCAATTTAACCCATAACTTTCTAGATGAACATCTTTCATGCAATTATAAGGAATTCATTCAATTCACGCCGTAAACGTTTGGTAAGCCTAGTCCTGAGAAGGAAAATGGACGGCGAGTAAGTTACCATGACCTTTCTGGTATGTTCCAAACAAATGACCTATTTGGCCCATATATTCTAAGCTCCATGGATTTCAATTATACTAAATTCGGTCAGATTTCTAAGCTATACAAATAAAAATTGAAGGCATTGCCTTTCGCCCATTTTGGCACTACGCATAAATGATCAATTTAGTCGATATATCGTAGTCCATTTAGTGTAGAAAGGCCGTGATTAATTGCTCAACTTTTCAAAGGCTCGGAGAGAATTATAAATTAATTTATTGGACAAAAATTTAAGTTATTACAGCCTACCAACTAGAAATTATAGCGGAAAGATTGCATTTCGTAAAATCGTTAGTTTAAACTTGCGATAATAGTTCAGAGACAATCGATAAAATTCAATTATGGCATAAACATTCCAATAATTGCTTATCCGGCTCGAAGGACCACAAATATCAAGGCGGAGGTGAAAATAACCAATTATTTTGATTTCTGAGAAGTGAAAGGGCGTGATTACGTGCTCGATATTTCCAAGGTTTTCAGATAATAATAAATTACTTTACTGGACAAAAATCTAGGTTAGTACAACCTATCGATTAGAAATTATTAGGGGAGGCATGTGTTAGGTGCGCAACTAAGTTCTCGCTGTTTTTTTTCATAAAAATGCAACTGTATTACCAAAACATGTTTACAAATGATTCACTGAAAGTATTACCCATCGCTAGCTACTACTTTTCTCCACCATTCAGGCAAAGCTCGAATTCCACCACGGTAAAACTGTTCATTTTTTGATAATATCCACGAATCTAGCCATTGTTTGATGTAATCATATGAGTGGAACTGCTGGTCAGCTAAAAAGTGTGCCATCGAACGGAACGAGTGATAGTCGGACGACGCAATATCTGGGGATGGCGGATGGGATAAGATTTCCCATTTCAGCGTTTCCACGTAGGTTTTAACGAGCTTGACCACGTGAGGTCGAGCGTTGTCATGCTGAAGAATCACTTTTTCGTGCCTCTCCGCGTATTGTGGGAGTTTCCCGCGCAAAGCTCAGCTCAGTCGCATTAATTGAAGTCGATACCGATCCCTAGTTATGGTTTCGCTTGGCTTCAACAGATTGTAATAAATAACACCGACCTAGTCCCACCAAATACAGAGCATAACCTTCACTGCATGAATATTCGGCCGAGGCGACGACGTATAAGCATGACCGGACAGCCCCCATGACTTTCTTTTCTTTAGATTGCTGGAATGAATCTATTTTTCATCATCCGTTAGAATACGATGAAGAAAAACCTCCCCTTTTTGTCGCTGAAGCAGTTGTTCACAGGCGACAAAACGACACTCAACGTCCCTTGACTTCAACTCACAAGAAACCCAAGTTCCTTGCTCTTGAATCATTCTCAACGCATGCAATCACTTGGAAATTGTTTGGCGGGTAACCCCTAATACTGAAGGAAGCTCTTCAAAAGCTTCTTGATCAAAAACACCGCCTTTAAAGCGACGGAACCAATCTCGACACGTTGTTTCATTTAAAGCAGCATCTCCGTAAGGGTTTTGAGGCTCTCGATGAGCTTCAGCCGCCGTTTTCTTCGATTGAAAGGAGAAAATCAATACTTCCCACATATGATGATTATTCACAAAATCATACATATTCGCACGAGCAAAAGAATATGACATCAAAAAAATCATTATTGTGTCGAGACGATATATTTATCATATGCCTAAGCTTGGCACATGACGTTTAGGTTATGGCAGAAACGATTAGCACTTACAGTTAGCGCCATCTATTGGTAAACAGCAGGAACTTAGTTGCACACCTAATAATTTGTATGGGTGGTGTCCAAAGGAGTGGGGCAAGGTCGTACATTTCCATTGTGAGAGCTGACTTTGGCAAACGCTAAGCGGCTACTAAATTTAGCTCAACCAGGTAAGAGATACACTCGAGTATGTATCTAAAACTATATGACCTAAGTGGGCTATTTGTATGGAAAGTACCAGAAGAGGCGTGGCTATTTTTTCGAATCCTGCCAAGCAACATAGACCAATGTGTTGCCATAAAAACTTTTCAACTCTTCAACTCAAGTGCATTTCAATCTCGATAACTAATTAACTGCGAAACCTATGATTTTACATGCTTTCCGAAATATCGACTTTGACCTTCAATTAGAATATAAGATCACCTTTAATCATTGTTAATAAATCACTGAATTGAACAACGTGGTTTTACTTGAACTTTGGCACACGCGAATTCCACATAAGGGAATACAGGATAACTTCAACACAATGCAATAGAAAATACTTGATGTACTCCTGGCTACGAATTTAGAATTGCGGCGAAAAAAATTGAATTTCGAATATTTCTGCAATTTATAAAAGAGATACCAGCTGGGCTGGGTCGATATAGTATATTTATAATTCTAGTTAGCCAGATAGATGGACGGACATCGCTCCATCCACTTAAAAAGTCTTAAAATGGGTTTGGCCAAAAAAATACTTGGTACCTTAGACGCTTTCTTCCATGTGAAGGTATAAATAATTATAATTTCGATTACGTTTTTCATGTTACCTGATATTCTGACAGCTACTTTGATTACTAAAATTCACTAAAAACAATATATATTATATGGGGGTAGTCCCAAAACTAGCCGACCTGTCGTATAGATAATGCCAGTAGTTTGAAAAAAAAATTATTTTGGTGAAAACAGGCAATCTTGTAAAACATATGTTTTAAGTATCAAGACGCCACGCTGCGTATTTTTATTTGAGTCATCAGAAATAAACGATCTCAGTGAATTTGTAAACATGGAAATTATGTAATTCAATATTTGCATTTGAAAGATCTCAGTCCAACCAATATTAAAGCTGAGATAGATTCTACCCTGATTTTACTCTGTGAAATATTGGGTAACAGAGTTTAAACGAGGTCGTACGAGTTACCAAGATGAACACCATAGTAGTCGACCGAATGAGATGTAGACGCCAGACACGGTTAAGAAAATCCACAAAATGGTATTGGACGATCGTCGGCTGAAGGTGTGTGAGCTAGGTGAAATGATAGGTATTTTAAAAAGTTCTATACGTCGTATATTGACTGAAGATTTGAAGATGAGAAAACCGTGCGATAAATGGGTGCCGCGCTTGCTTTTAGTAAAGCAAAAACAGCGTCGTAAAGATGTTTCAGTTTTAGTTTCGTCACAATAAAGCAGAATTTTTGCGACAATTTATAACTATGGATGAGAAATGAAACCACCACTACACACCTGAGACAAAGGAACAGTCAAAGCAGTGGATTTGATTGAAAGAATCGTGTCCAAAGAAGATGAAGTCGGTTCTATCTGCAGGCAATGTCATGGCGCTTGTTTTTTGGCGTTGCACACGGCATTATTTAAATCGATTATCTTCAGAAAGGAAAAACGTCGACATTAACGGCGAATATTATACTAATTTATTGCAGTGTTTAGGTGATGAAATTATGAAAAAAGATTGCATTTGGCGAAAAAGAAAGTGTTGTTTCATCACGACATCCACTATGGCAATGCCGAAAATTAATGAATTAAAGTTCGAATTGCTTCATTACGCAGCTTATTCACTAGATTTAGCTTAGCTAGGATTATTTTCTAATTTCCAACTTGAACAAAAGCCTCGGTGGTAAAAGATTTGCCAATAATGAAGAGGTGGAGTCTGTAGTTGATGACTATTTTAGGGTGTTTCACAGTTCTTACTAGAAACAGGGTATAAAAACTGTGAAAAGTGTATCGAGCTAAGTAGAGATTATGTTGAAAAATAAAGAAAATTTTTTCCATCTTTCTTCTTTATTATGTCGGCTAGCTGTGGGACCGCTGTCGTAATTAATATTGATTAATTGTTGACTAATCATTACATCGCAGCAAATATTATTTAACATAAAACAAAATCATATCGTAAACAATTTAAAAATTTGTTATATACTTTGAAATGGAATGAATGGATGCATTAAAATAAAGAATTTCCCTTGTAAAAAGTTCGCTAAATACGTCAATGTGGAGAACCGATAAAAAAAAAAAACAAAACGCGTCACTACCTGTACTATAAATTGCATAATTCGTATTACACGTTTAAGTAAAATCAATATTGGCGATTTTGTCAGGCGCATAGAATTCATATGGCCATTGAAGAATGCCCATATTTTCCGCAAATACGCGAATTTTCTACAAATAACGATTTGTTTATCGTTTACCATGAACAATGTTAACCATAATGCCGCCAAGTGGCGTAAAAGTGCTACAAGCCCCCACAGTGATTGTTTTCATTAGAATTAAAGGTGAAATCGGGAGGCTCAATACTAATTTGAGAAATGTGCTTGTAAGTCCTTGAATTTGAAATAAAAGTTTACTAGGTTTACATGTGATTCAGACAAATATTTGTTTTTATTAGTTCATGGACGATATGTGTACTACATATGTCGGAAGTTACACAAATACACAATGTAGATGCAGGTAAAGTACACTGAAAAAAAATTTGCATCGCATGAAGGACATTACAAATTGGGCAGTATAGACATTTCAGCCAGGTGAACAGATTTACACTACCGTCACTCAACACCCTTTGAAATAGGTGCGAAAATGTGCGAAGTGCCAAAAGGGGCGTGGCAAATCGTTATGTTTATATCAACAAATGAAAGATATGAGTGAAAGATATGAATCCAGGAGTGTGTTTGGTTTGATCAGGTAATTTGTGTGGAAGGTAACAGAAATGGGGGGTTATCTCGTTAATTTTTTCACTTTTTATCAAGTATTGCAATTAAATTCTATTCACAGAAATTTATGTCACAACAATAGTTCTTTAAGGGGAAAAATTAAATTTTGTTATCATCAAACCTGGCTGAATTTAATGCTATTGCTCGAAGGAGATAATGCTAAATATATTCGTATCTTCGAGACGAGTGTAGCAACATAAAAATAAAAATAATAATCGAAAGTCGAAACGTAGCCCTCGAAATTTGAAAATGTACCTTGTTTTTTGAACACATCTCGTATGTGGACTAAGAGGTCATTTGCCTGGTACCCAGCAAAAAAAAAAAAGTGGAAGTCATTCCAGAGAATAGTACGTATATGGTTATCCATTTAGTGGTTTTAAAACCGCTGTTAAGTGTGTAATTTATTTTGTGAAAGGTTTGCCATTTGTGAATATTAAATAAATGATGTCCCAACAAGAACGCAAGATTTCAATTTGGCGCCATTCGAAGTGTCATCGTTTGACATTTGAACAACTGTTATTGTTTGCTAGTAGAAGGTGCGAGGTTAGCAAAATTGGAGCGCTACACGAATCAACAGCGCATTCACATTGTGAAATTGTTTTACCAAAATGGTGAAAGTTTTGTGGCTACAGTCCGCAAATTGCGATCAATTTGGGGTCACAATAATGCTCCAAAAGAGTCAACTGTAAAGAGATTAATGAATAAATTTCGATCAGGTCGATCGACCGAAAATGTCGCTGCTGTACCTGATGATGTCGCTCAAACTCCATCCACCTCAATTCGACACCGAGCTCAGCAAATTGGTGTCTCCAAATCTACTATGCAGCGAATTTTGACGAAAGATTTCCATCTTCATGCATACAAAGTTCGATTGACTCAGGAACTGAAGCCAGCTGACCATGGACAGCGAAGGGAGTTCATTAGTTAAGTATTGGAGAGACAACATGAAAATTCTGATTTTGCCGATAAAATCATCTTCAGTAACGAGGCCCATTTTCATTTTGATAGCTTCGTCAATAGGCAGAATTGTCGCATTTGGGGTGAGGAAAATCCTCGAGTGATTCACGAGAAGCAAATGCATCCTCAACGTGTCACTGTGTGGTGTGGATTTTGGGCTGGAGGAATCATTGGACCTTTTTTTATGAAAATGAGGCATGTCAAGCGCAAACAGTCAGTGATGTTCGGTATCGTGAATTGATAACCAGTTTTTTCGTGCCTAGAATTGAAGAAATGAATGTGGAGGGCATGTGGTTTCAACAAGACGGCGCCGCATGTCGTACAGGCCGAGGAACAATTCAAATGCTGCATCAGTCATTTCTCGGTCGTGCTATTTGGAGACCAGAATTGGCCGCCTAGATCGTGCGATTTAACACCATTAGACTTCTTTCTCTGGGGTTTGTTTAAGTCGATGGTTTACGCGAATAAGCTGAATAAGCTAAAAGAAGAAATAGGACGCTGCATTAATGAAATACCGCAGCATTTATGCAAAACGGTCATTGAAAATTTCATTAAAAGATCCCGCGTGTGCCAGCAAAACCGCGGCGGCCATCTGTCCGATGTGTTGTTCCATACATAACCTCATTCTGTCTACTTTACGATAAAATAAATGTTCACAATTTTTTTTTTTTTTTTAAATATCTGTGTTTTATTTAGAATGTAAATCTTGCGTTCTTGTTGGGACACCCTTTATATCAAAGAGGCTAGACTTCGCACAGACCTATAAATCACAAAATTTGGACTTTTGGCAACGTGTTATATTACAGATGGTGTGGCGGAAGACGGGAGAAGCCTTACAAATCAATAATGTAAAGGCAACGGTCAAGCATGGTGGAGCATCGGTTATGGTTTGATGTTGCATGTCGGCCCGGGGAGTTATAAAATTAGTCTTCCTTGATGGAATAATGGATGCTAAAGTGTATTTAAATATTTTAAAATAAAATTTCTACACCAGCGCTGCTAAAATGGGATTGCAAGATAAATACTTCATATTTCAACAACATAACGACTCCAAACACACGGCCTGGGAAGTAAAAATGTAGCTCCTTTACAACACAAAATGTCTCAAAACATCTCCCCAAAGTCCAGATACCAACCCCGCTCAAAATTTATGGTCACAAATGGAAACTAAAATCCGACAACACCTTATTACATCCAAGGCAATCCTTAAGACAGTACGGCTGGAAGAGTGTGGAAAAATCTCTCCAGAGACGTGCCGGAAATTGGTGGAGTCGATGCCAAGGCGTCTTGAGGAAATTTGTGCAAACAAAGGATACCATACAAAGTGCTAGATGCAGTCACCATATCGTACAATTTTCGTAATGTACAGAGCGACGAATACTTTCGCGACCTGAATTATTTAAGTTTTTTTAATAAATCATTACAATTAATGAATTGTTTGTTTAATATATGCTTTAATGTGTATTTCTTAACGTACATAATTAAAAATATTAATTACAAATATATATCACTATCCAAAAAATGTTATTTTACTCCAAAAAAGTAAAACGACGAATACTTCTGTGAGTCACTGTATATCTCATGAGGCAAGAACTTTATGTATAAACGTGGTCCCTAAATTTCATTTTATAAAATTCAATAAAAATTAATAAACCTCAGTATAAGTTACATAAATAAAGTTTCACGATTTTTTTTTTAAATATCTGTGTTTTATTTAAAATCTAAATCTTGTGTTCTTGTTGGGACACCATTTAGTTACAGCAGAATTTCGGCGAAAACTTTCGAACAAGATGGTTTCACAAAATTGCCCACTACTATCCAGACAGATAGATTCGACGCTGTTATCCGCTCTAAAGGTTTCTGTCTACGTTGAACAATATACTATGTTTCTTAAAATTGTAAATATTTTCACTATAAACTAAAGTTTTAAAATGAAAAAAAAAATTAAAACGTAAAAAATTATAGCATTTTTAATTGGTAACACTTCGAGTACCCATCCTTGTTGTTATAACAGAATTTGGGTCAAAATTTGCTCATTACTTTAGCCATCAAGATCTTCTGATCTCATGGTACCTTACGGTTCCTGCGAGGTTATTGGAAACCGGAAGATTACAGAATAAAATCATGAAATTTATATGCATTTTAAGGATAACTACTGTAGCTTCTGCCGCAACTCTTCAGGCAATTGTTAGTGACATTGTCGCGCATACGTTACTGAGTTTGAATTAATTTCAATTCAGTTATTTTGAAACTTAATGAAAATGTATAGTTTTTGAATTAAGTAAACCAAAGGTTAATTATACGAAGTAAGGATGATGTTATTCCAATTTCCTGATATAGCGTCATTCGTTTATTTCCCAGTATTTGGATTTTAAATAAAATAAACTGGCATATCGTCTAGTTATTTTTTGCAGTGTGCAAGCAAAAAATATATTACATCAAGGTTATAATTGGATTTGGATTGTCAAGTGTTGTATTGACTTTTGACTTAGAAGAGCACTGCATGGCATGCATGCAAGATTAGGGCACATTTACATGTACGAGGTGTGTTCAAAAAATTATGTGACTTGAAATTTCGCCGGCTACGTACATTCGACATCGTACATTATTGTTTTTTTTTTCCTATGTTGGTACACTCGTCTCGAAGATATGTTAAAGGTTTTATCCATATAGCATCTTTAGTTTGTTTGTGAGAGGCATAAATAAGACCAGTGTTTTGCATATTCGGCGATTTTCTGCTATCGCAAAAAATGGATCAAAGAAGTTGCATCAAATTTTGTGTAAAAAATGGAATTAAGTGCTCAAAAACACTTGAAATGGTGATAGGGGCATACGGTGAGAGTACTCTGAGTCAAAAAAGTGTTTACAAGTGGTACAAGCACAGAAGACCAAGAAGATGTGAATGACAATGCTCGCTCTGGACGCCCCAGCACATCAACAACCGATGAAAATGTCGAGAAAATGAAGAAAATTGTTATGGAGAATCGTCGAATCGCAATTAGAGAAGTTGCTGAGGACATCGGCTTATTGGTTGGCTCATGCCATGCAATCTTTTCGGAAATTTTAGGCATGAAGCGTTTGGCAGCGAAGTTCGTTCCGAAATTGCTGAATTTCGACCAAAAACCACGGCGCATAAGCATCGCTCAGTGATTGTTGAATGACGTCGACGATGATCCAGATTTGCTTAAAAGGGTCATAACTGGTGGCGAATCATGGGTATATTGTTATGACATCGAAATCAAAGCCCAATCGTCCCAATGGAAGAGTCCAGAAGAGCCAAGACCAAAAAAGGCAAAAAACGCCACGCCAAGTTCGATCAAATGTTAAGGTTTTGCTCACTGTTTTCTTCGATTGCCATGGCGTAGTGCATTAGAAGTTTTTACCACAAGGTCGTACGGCACAGAAGGAGTATTACCTTGAAGTTATGCGCCGTTTGCGTGAAACAATAGGAAAAAAAGTATCAGGAATTGTGGAAAAAAAATTCATGTCTTTTGCGTCATGCTCATTCATCTTTGTTTGTGAGAGACTATTTGGCCAAAAACAATACCGTTATTATGCCTCAGGCACCGTATTCACCAGATTTGGCCCCTTCGACTTTTTCTTGTTCCCAAGATTGAAGAAACCCATGAAAGGACGGCGTTGACAATTGAGGAGATAAAACCCAAATCGCCGAACAGGCAAAACACTTGTCTAATTTATGCCTCTAACAAACAAACTAAACATACTAAATGGTAAAATCGGCAACATCGAAAGTCGAATGTATGTAGCTCGCTAAATTTGAAAAATCATCTAATTTTTGGAACACACCTCGTATGGTAAGCTGCCATAGAATATTAAGGAAGCATGTCATCATAACAAATTTAACAGTGATTTTGACGTCTTTCTTTCCATTTCCATTTTCATTTTTCTTTCCCTTTAATGGTGAATAGAAAAAATATTTAACATATTTAAGATTTTTTTTTTTGTAAAAAGATTAAAACATCTTAGTTGTGGTTCTCCTTAATGGTTGCTATTACATTTACTTTTTTAAGCTTGTTATTTTGTTCTGCTATTTCTTTACATGCTGATATCATGTGTTTTTTTAATGTTTGCACCCTTTCTTACGTTAAAATAAGTTCATTCCACAAATGTCTATTAGATGGCGTAACAGACGTTACCGTGATGCATCACCAGTGTAGGCTGTTATTGGTGATGGCGCACTTGACATTTGTGGCTGCATTTGATTGTCATTGCCGATTGACTACCATTGTGATTTTATTGACATTTATTTCTTTGTCTCTGTTATGCTCAGTATTGACAGAACTGGATAACGGAAAAACAACCAAAACTTTCGCGAAGAAAAGCAAAAAGAAGTTAAAAAGAAAAACAGAAAAAAAACTTGAAACCATTTTAAAGAAAATTCAAAAGGGGAGTATGAGTTCTTATTGCATATACATACATATATATATATATATATATATATATATATATATATATATAGTTATTGAAAATTAGCACATAAGATCTTTGTTCATACTGATAGTTCTTGCGGAATCATACAAATTGGTGTCCCTGTCCTACTTCAAGATTACACAAGCGGCAAGAACACAGTTTTCAAAATGAAATCTTTTAGGGATGAAATCAGGGTAGAAAGGGGCAAATCTGGTACTATAGCCGAGCTCAAACGGCTAGAGTTAGAATCAGGAAAATTGATGCGATCATAATAAGGAAATGGTAACCCATACCTACGATTGAAAGTATATTCACATAATAGATGGTATCGGGAAAAAGGATAGAAACTCATCAATAGTATAGTAAACATTCTTCTTACAGAATAGGTGCGCGATAAGAAATATGTATGGTTTTAAGTGCACTAAAGGGTAGAAGAAGAACAAAAGTAGTATCACTGCTCATAACAGCGTAAAATCAAGAAATGGTTTTTATATACTATGAAGTACTCTGCTTTTATAGTGTAGTCTCGCTCAAAAAGGAATTTTTCGAAATTTGTATTTTTTAGGGATAGAATATGAAAGATAGGGGGATAAATTGCTACCATCGCTAAGAACAAAAAGGCGAAGCCTTAATCATCAAATTGGGTATGTAAATTCACCTACCAGCGTAGGCGAGGAGTAAGAAGAGAATTATAAAAGTTGCTTTACCTAGGGGATAAAACATGAAGGAATAGTAAAAATAATACCATCGCTCCAGAAAAACCGCTGATTCTGAAATCACCACTATTAATGTAAACATTACTACAGTGTGGCGCACCAATTGCAATACAATAAGAACCTCAAATAACTTTTCTTTAATCAATGTATTTCATTTATTTTTTTTTTTATTGTAAAGAACATTCAATTTTATTTTATGTAAGTAATTGGTTTTGAAGATGATAGACCGTAAATGACCTCCATGCTCATTTACGCGATACCTGTTCAATCAATGAATTGCGGTAATTTACATGAGTCTCGCCGTAAGACCTTACTCATGGTGTGCCATGGGACGGTTTTTTGTTTTTCTTTTCCTTTGCATCTTTCTTTTCTTTTTTACGACAGCCAGCGCCCCTTTGGGATACTCAAACCAATCCCGAAAGGATTAGTCGAAGTACCTTTGAGATTAGAAGCATGTCCCCTTGGAAAATTTCCTCAGGGTCTGCTTCCTCTCTCAGCCAAAGTACCTTTGAAGTCGCTGGTATGAAGTGAGCTTCATCCCGGTTAGGAGTGAGGCCTATCTAGGGCACTTCTGATAGACGAAGAAGTCCAAGTTCCCGCATTACCTTCAGGAGACCCTGAAGCAAAGCAAAAACACTCAAAAAACTCATGTTCGGGCAACCACAGTCAGCACGATGCTCCCACAAGGGTTCCTACGCCACGACCAGGCAAAAACAAAATGTTCTTGGGGCCCCTGGTCTCCCGTGCTATCAGAATAGAAGAACCCTCTGGTCAGGGTTTCGCAGACAAAGGCTGCTTCAGTTTTGCTATATCATATCTCGCATGGAACTGGTCGCCCATCGTATACGCCATGAATTTTTAAGGTCCGTGGAGAAAATATCGACTCAACAGTAAATGTCATGCTCTTTTAGTTCATCTACCATATCTCTCTTCGAAAGACCTCCATGGTAGTACGACTATACAACAGAAAAGAAACCTCTTCCGATGTCTCTCGACGGCTTCTTTACGGTCGGTTCTGTTGCCAGGGGAGCGATATCTGTTCAGAAAATTATTTATTGCGAAATCTTCCCAATTATTGATTTAATGAACTGCTTCAATTTAGTCATATTGCTTGGTTTCGTTTTCTTCGCCTCTTGTCATAAAAACAACGACGACAACTGGAGTTTCTGGATATTAATTTGTTTGGGAATTTCCGTTGAAGCTCCGCCACAACCGATCCGGCTGTGTGTGCAGTGTGTGCTGGAAACAAATACCGTTGAAACCGATACGTCTTCGGTGTAGTTCTGGGTAAGAAAAACTCCTTCAACATCTTTAAATATCGATGCCCCATTGACAGTAGCAAGATTCATGCGCCACCCTGCACTACGACGTAATTGCGTTCCGTCCCATTATCATAAAAGTGGTACACTGAGATGAAATGGACAATTGAAGTCAAAGCCACAAAATTGGGAGTGTAGATTTCCCCCATCTGTAATAAAACGGGGAATTAAGGAGTCAGAAGTGGGGCCGTCACATAGATGAAGTTAGAACCATCAGTGCAGCTCTCTTAAAATAAATGGCAGAAACTGAAGTTGTGAAATTAGTAATATGCATTCTATTATGTAGCATAATGAAAATGCGAACTTTTGAATTCGAAGAGGAAATAAATGGGTTAAAAATTGAACCAGACTAGATCTGAGGGCTGGAGCTGGAAAGACCATACTTAATGAGCAAGTTCTTCTAACGGATCTTACAAAAATTTTAAGAGAAAACCCATATACGAGAAGTGGTAAGAAACAGTGCCATCGTCTAGACTGAAGAATTGGCAATAAAGTTATCTGTATAGTCCGACATTTGAATAATTAGGAGCTAAACCGAACGTGGGACAAATAATAATACCTCTCTAATTAAACCATTGTGGTCAAAATCATAAAAATTTGCAAGCGTTAGCCTGGCAGTGCTAAACAAATTGTGGGGAAGTTCAACTTCTGAATGGTTTTTTATTTAAAATGTGAAACCACGCGTACGAAGTCACGGGTATTTGGTAGTAGTGCAATAAAATTAATAATAAGTTATTTTTGGCAAAGGTGTCCGAAAAGAAAACACCAGAACTACATAATTACACTACATAATTAGTACTGAATGGTTGTCAAATTGCAAGTATTTATCTTCTATGATAACCCAATCCCAGCAAAAGAAGTGCATCCGCGGAAGCTGAAATTCATCGCAATATTTGGAGCAAAGTGTTGAAAGTTTGCGTAATCACTAATAAATTTAACATAGGCTTGTCATGGGAAGGAAATGGTTTTTCATGATATGTCTTTCCCACATTTTTATGAGAGTTATTATAGAAATGAAAAAGCAGTGCAATTTTTCATTTGATCAAAGAAATTTTGTTTTGTGGATTTGAGTTTTCAGACTGAAATTTGACCGCAAAACAATGTTTCTATCAAAGGTGTTTGTGTGGCAGTCGAAACCAAACAAATTAATAGTATTTAAATGTAATTCAATTTAATAAGTTTGTTTGAATTGGCCTAGATTTGGAAGCGGTATAAAAATGCTGCCTGAGAAATTGATTTTCTTCTTAGGTGGCGGCAGGAATAGACATTCTTATCTATTATACGCAGCCCATGGAAAATAGTTCTAAGCGCTTCGATGTTCTGCGATTCTCCTTCAATTCGTCATACCAAGTTTCGATAGTACTTCAAAAGCCTGGTCCTTCCAACGGAGTTTTGTTTGCCCTCTTCCGCGCCGTCCATCAAGTTCGTTGTCGAAAATTTTCCATGCCGGAGCATTTGGGTCCATATCCACAACATGATCCAGCCAATGCCATCGCAATCGCATATACTCGTATTGCGCTATTGGAAGTGATGAAAATGTCATTCTTTTTAAATGAATTCCATTTGTTTTTTGCTGGGATGTTATATTTATTGGTGTTTCAGTCAAATTTGGATTATAATTGAATGAATAGTTTTAGTGAATTTTGTAATATTTTGTATACCACGTTTTTGCATTTAGATAATATCGTAATATTGTCTCACGCTTTGATTTCCTATGTAATAATAAATTACGTATTTTTTATTAGCGTCAAGATTGATATTAGTTTATGGAAATTTTCATTAGATATGGATCAATGTATCACTTTGGATTAAAACTATTGAAAGGTTTCCGTTATGCGCACACTTATCTATGTTTTTTCTTCCACGTATTGTAAAAAATTTAATCAATCATATTTCTAAACAATAACTAAGGCACATCAACACCTGATTTTATGCAACCTTGTCTCGTGACTGGTGAAATGTAATTTATCAAACTCATTTCATAGCATTATCTTGTTTGCGCGCCAATCAAGGAAAATCTTTGAATACACAAAATAGAACCTTTTATTTTAATGTTTATTTAGAAAACAGAAAACTTTCAATGATCAAATCAAGAATAAAGAACCAACAATATAGATATCTAATATATCTATCTAATTCTCAAATCAAGGTTGAACTAAATTTCCGTTTTTATTTTTT
>JAHXMU010000097.1:17182-32909 GCA_019455685.1 Philornis downsi
CACAGAAAATATTCTGAATTAAAGCAAAATTTCAACTTTCTGAGGTCCTTCACTTAGAATTTCTAGAAGAATCAGCAATTTTTGCTACATCGCTAATTTGTATGAGTGGTATTCTAAGGGGTGTGGCAATGCCGTCTATTTTCATTGTCCATTCTAAATACCTAATACTATACTGAATTTAATAAAAGATTCGAATCTGGAAATATATATAAATTAGGCAATATAGATAGGAAATAAATAAGGTAATTAGAACAGAAAATACTAGATATAACCAAGTCGATTTTATCACATTTTATCCTTGGCATACCCCGGGTCTGAAAAAGAAATAAAGAAGCTCCGAAATAAATACTTCAAACGTTTCATTGAGACAGGCAGCTATGAGAATAATCAAAAATTGATCCATTATCAAAGAGAATTTAATTTCCTGAACATCATAATCATAATCAGAATGTAAAAAATTTATAATGGGTGATTTTTTAATCGTAGTTTTTTCAAAAATCGAATAAAACACTCAAATTTGCATCATATATTGAAATTTTTATTGGAATCGATAAATTGGTCTTTGCCATTTAATTTTTAAAGATAATTTTATGTAAATGTTGTCCGCGGCTCCGTCTCATAATGTCCAATCGGAAGGTCCAATTTTTTGAGCATTTCGGCCTGTATTCCGCGAATAACGCATGTTATGTTACCCTGCAAGGCTTCAATAGTGTTCGGCTTGCCCACATAGACCAACGACTTGACATAACCCCACAAGAAATAATCAAGAGACGTTAGGGCCAAAGGGTCAAATCGAGAAATAAGCTGCTCACCAAATTCATCCCTCAGTGTGGTATGCTGCACCGTCCTGATGAGACCACATGTCAACCAAGTTCAACTCAGCCAATTTGGGCAAAAAAAAAAAAAAAATCCTTTGTGCTTGAGCAACACATCGCTGAGAACGGCGATGAATTGATATTTCACGATCCTCATTAAAACTGGTCGCTACGGCTGCAATATTTTCTTCGGTACGCACTCTACGCATGCGAGTCGATGGTTTTATGTCCAACAAAGTAAATGTGGTGCGAAATTTGAAGATAACGGCACGAATTGTTGATTCAGCAGGTCGATTATGACGGCCATAAAATAGACGTATCAAACGATTCACATTTGTCACAGAGCACAAATTTTGATAAGAAATTTTAAGGATTTGCAATTATTGCTCATTTGTTAGTCTTTCCATGATGAAATGGCAGAGTATACTGTACACTTTTCACTTTGACAGATGACGTTTGGACGCCATTACCAACCAGTGCTGCCAACCTGAAAACTTAAATCTTAAAAAATCATCCTGTACTACCAAAAGAAAGTGATGTAAAGGCCAACCCTAAGTCCTTTTGGTCTTTTGTGAAATCCAAACGTGGTGTTTCAGAAATTCCATCCATCCTGACTTATGATAATGTGATCTCTTAGTCGTACAGTGGCTCCGTAAATATGTCTGTTCGTTTCTTTAAATCAAATTTTGAACCTACTAAGGTGCATTCAGTAAATTTTACAAACTCGTTTGATATGCTTGATATTGAACTAGACGAGCGCGACGAATATTGGAATATATAAAATAATGTAATTTATATAGAGCTGTCAAATAGGGCGTGGTCGTTCCACCGATTTTTTTTTTATATTTCACGCATTATCACAACGCAATGTAATTGACGAGAATTTAAATAACTTCAGGTTATGAATTAGAAATCATAGCGGAAAATAAAATTTCGATAAATCGGCCAGTATGCACTCAGAATGGGCTTGGTAACATCACCCATTTTCGTTTTCAGAACTTAAATGACCAAGCGCATAATACTCGTATATGGGAAATTTGGTCGAATTTGGTGCAACCGATTGCAAGTTATGAAGATAAGAACATATGAATAAAATTATAATTTGTATGGGAGAAACCAGACGAAGAGTGGTTACTTGATGGATTTTTTCTTCGGTATTATAGAGAATTATAAACTGAAGTAATACATAAAAGCCTAAACTATTACAACCTACTAATTAAAAATTACAGAACGTAAGTTGAGTTTCAAAAACTCGGTCAATTTCTGTGGGAGTTACCAAAATGTCTGAAGCAATGTGCTCCATTTTATTTTTTTTTTTTTTGGAGACTCCACTTAGTAAACGCTTAACGTGTGCCAAACTTAACTAAATTTATTGTTAACATTTGACAGATAAAAGGCCAGGAATGTATGGGTTAAATCGGTAACTTGTATGGAAGGTATCAGAAGGGTCCAATTTGGTACAATTGATTGGAAGGCATGGCGTTCAGAATATGTAACCTATATATCGGGTGTGGAAACCTGATCGATTTTTCTCCAATATTATAAAAAATTAAAAAAACAATGCAATGCATACATACAAATCTAGACTATTACAGGCGATTAAGTAGAAATTATAGAGGATTGATTGAATTTCGGAAAAATTGAACAATTTGCACGGGAGGTACCACAATAGGTGTGGCAACAATCTGTTTCATTCTAAAACTCCGCTTTAGCAAATGCTCAACGTGTGCAAAATTTGACTGAATTTAGTGTTACTGTTTGAAGGACGTGAATCCAGGAATGTATGCATTAAATCGGTCATTTGTGTGATAGGTAGTAGGAGGAGTGAGTTTTTCTTCAAATTTTAGCAGGAATTATGAAACAATGCAACGGACAATAATTCGTTTATGGATAACAAGTTACAGGAAGGGAACTGAATTTCAGAAAATCGGTTAATTTGAATGGGATGCATCAGAAGGGACTTTGAAAAGAAAATTTTGGTCTATGGCAAGCTTTAAGAAGTTCCATAAAGATTAAGGACTCAATCGATTTGAAAAACAATGAAACGCAAATTGGTCGAAATAGAGTTGGTATTGTAATCCTTACATTTTCGCCGTCTCAAACGATATACATGTACCTCCATTCGTTCCGTCCGACTGCCTACACAATGAGATGAAGCAAATTACGCAAATACTGCTAACTGCCTTCAGTGATAAAAACTATTGCGACAGGCTAAATCTCAGATTATTTAGGCATACAAAATTTAAATTACAGGCACATAGTTGAGTTCTAAATTTGCAATTTTTTGTTTGAGATATCGGAGGAAGAGTGGTTAGTCCACTCAATCATAGTTTCGGCTCATGAAAAATGTTCACAAATTTTCGTTGAGATCGATTAAGGTTTACTTGATTTGCCATGGCGAAAAACTATCAACCCAACTCGCCGGCCAAACGGAGAGACGGACATAACTTGACTTTTCTGACTTAATATAATACAGGGTGTCCGTCGGGAAGGTATACTACCTTGTTTTGTCGCCATTTTCGTAAACATTAGCCTTGACAGTTCATATTTGGCAATCGTGAAGTAAAGACGTGGCAAATTTATTATGGAAAAATATTCGATAAACCTAAAACACGTTGGTTATACTCGATAAAACATTTTATCAAAATCAATCTTCGATTACTGTGACGATGAGAAAGTTAGGTAAAATTTTTGGGAGGAGCAACGCACCAACAAAACGCACTATTTATCGTGTAGTGAATGATTTCGCAGAAAGAGGGTCTGTAGCTGACAGGGCCAAGCATGGACCACAACATACTGCAAGATCGGCTGAAAACATTACTGCTGCTCAAGAAAGTGTTCAAAACAATCCATCAACCTCAATTCGACGCCGTACTCAGGAGCTTGGTCTTCAAAGGACAACTTTGGCCACAATTTTGCACAAGGATTTGCATTTGTTTCAATTTAAGATTCAGTTACCGCAAGGGCTTCTTCGACAAACCCATTTACGTCGCCGTAAATATGCCAATACGATGTTACAGCTCGCCCATGACAACATCGATTTCATGGAAAAATCATAATGAGTGACGAGCCACACTTTCATTTGAATGGATATGTGAATATACAGAATAGTTGGTTCTGAGCAATGGAAAACCCTCAAATTATTCATCAGTCACCTTTGCATCCATTAAAAGTGACAGTCTGTTGTGCAATTTGGTCACAAAGAATCATTGGGCATTACTTCTTCGATACTGAAAACGGCGTAAACTGTCAATGGGGAGCGATATCGTGAAATGATTGAAAACTTTTTAACGCCACAACTGCATGCTTTGGGCTTGATTAACATGTGGTATCAACAAGACGGTGCCACATCGCATACAGCCAGAACTACAATGGAATTACTGCGAAACCTCTTTCCACAACAAGTTATTTCAGGAAATGGTGATGTTGATTGGCCTCCACGGTCGCTTGATTTGACTAGTCCGGACTTCTTTTTGTGGGGATATCTGAAAAGCAAAGTTTATGCAAACAAATCAAAACAAAGTAGTATACCTTCTCGACGGACACCCTGTATTTTAGCTTAAAATGTTTAGAAATTCATTGATGGTTAGAATAAATACAGGGTGGCGCAATAGAACGTGCATATTGCATCATCTTTTTTTGCGGGGTAGAAAAGGCGCGGGCGGGGGTTCGCCTACATCGTTGGGTTGGCGGGCTCATGGAGTTTTAGTCGCTATGAATCACTTCGAAAGGAAGCGTCGCGCATTTTGCGTGCGCGCATTTTACGAGAACTCTCGTTCATATATTGCTACTAGGCGACTATATTGTGCTGAATATGGACTACGGCGAATTAGTGAAGCTCCGAGTGCTAATTTAATTAAAATATGGGTAAAGCGTTTTGAAGAGACCGGGTCAACATTTAAACCACAAGCAAATGGTCGCCCAAGAACATCTACGACCGAAGACAATGTTGAGAGAGTTATGGAGTCAGTACGAGGAAATCCACAAATGTCGACTCGCAAGAGATCGTCTGTCTTACATTTATCGCGACGAAGTTTGCAACGAATTTTCCATATAAGCTGCAATTAACACAAGAATTGAAAGAGTCTGACCTCATAGCAAGGCTCGCATTTACTAATGAAATGCTTAATCGATTTTCCAATTTTGGCAATATCCTTTTCTCTGACGAAGCTCATTTCCTTATGAATGGGTCGTAAACAGTCAAAATTGTCGTTACTGGAACAGTGAAAATCCCAAAATCAAATCCTTATTTACAAGTAAAAATGTTTGTCCAGATTTTGATTTACACACCCCCACCCCACTGATAAAGTGCATTTCATTATTGAAACGTTTTTTTTTTTTCTCAAATAATTCCAACCCAATGATTAGACCATCGTTTAGGATTTTCATATCCCCATCCCCGGCTAATAAAATAAGCGCGCACACACGCACACACAAATCCATCCATACGGACATTCTATTATTTGTCGTTGTGATCACGATTGTTCTGGTCGGAGGAAAAGAGCGATCGGTTGCTCGAGTCTGCTAGTGCTTGTTATTAATTACGAAGATGAAAAAACGGAAGTAATTCGCAAAAATTGCCTTTGTAAAGGCTTTTAACGAACGACGGCGGACGCAAACCCCACGAGAATAATAAACGGCCAAATGCATTGACGGGCAACGAGAAACCAAAACGGGAGAGCAACAAGTTTTTTTGGTTTGATTTGTTTTGTTGTTGTGAATGTGTGCAAATGTGCGTATGCGAAATGTAACGTAACCGAAATACAAAATAGCAAAACAAAAAAAAAGGTGGTAATAAACACAAAAGCCTACTCTACAACAATTCGCCAGACTTGAAAGCACCTCTAAAGCCGACAGCAACAATAACACCAACAACAGTGACAACGGCAACATCCGATAAAGCAAGCAGCGAAGGAAGCCAACTACGGTGAATGAGTAAAAAGACTGCCGCCGCAGAGATGGCAAACGAATGTGGTGCAATGGTACTAAAGTTGTGTGAAAAGGTACTTTTTTTTGGCGTATTTTTGACTGCTCTATCCGGACTAGAGGCAAACGCGTATTGTTTTTAATAGCAAACGTACTGATTTTTACGAAAATGATTGGTGAATGAAAAACACATAAAATGGGATAAGCGCTGTTTTTTTTATGTGTTGTACTGTTTTTCCATTGTTTTTGTTTTTGCTATTTCGCCAAAAATATTTTATTTTGTTCGAAAATTAAAACTACTAAATACCGTAAAAAAAGTCTGACATATTTTTGTAAAAAATAAGCTTTAAGTTTTATATCGTGTTCATTTCCATAGCAAAAGGTGAAAAAGCGCAAAATTTTATTTGCTTATAAATAATATTGAATTTAATACAATTGAATGAAAGATATGAATCTTGTAATATAGGGTTATCTGTTTCTTCGGGTTTAAAAGTAAAGCTAAATAAATCTTACTCACATAAAGCTATGATTGCGATGAAACTTTTATTTCATTATAATGTTGGGGCCTTGCCATTATGTACGTAATATAATATCTCTTAAATGACCGCATCCGGACAGGTTGCAGCAGTAAATCCTTTTGAGGTAATTTTCGACCATTTCGAGCGGTATCTCGGCGATAACTTGATGAACGGTAATATTCGAATGCTCCAACATTTGGAGATTATCCGCGTTAAAACGGCTTTGGATGCAGCCCCACAAAAAACTCTAATGGCGTTAAACGTGAAATTACGCTTTCTGAAAACTTCTCATGCATAAAAAGCCAAAATCGGTCGGCATCGGCTTGTTAATATCGTCCGGTTCATAATCTTCAATAGCAGGCCGGCAAAAATCAGTTATCATGCGGCTATGGCGCTCTGAATTGAAATTCGGATTATCCGTCACATTTTTACTAACAGAAGCGATATTTTCGGCAGTGCGTGCATTACGATGATGCACAGGCCGGACCACATCTGTAATGCTTTCAGTCTCTTTAAATTTCTTTATAATCTTGCCAATTCTTTGCACAGCAGGTCGATCATGACGACCATAATCACCCCGCAATGCACAAAATGTGCCCACGTTTCGCAAAAGGGTTGTGGCAACGCCGTTAAATTTCATTCAGAGATCTAAGTTTACTACACTCTTGATCTATATAAAATTTGCTTGAGAGTGAAATTGAATGAAATGTCCAAATGAGCATATTATGTATTATAAATCAATATAACAAATGTCAAGTGGACAGCCGAAAGGCTAGAAGGTGAAAAATCGTGTATTCGATATTAAGTGCAGGATTCTTATGAAAACCTTTAGTTCTTCGAATGCGTAGACTCAACAATTTTCTAGTTCTAGGCTCTACATGGATCCACAAAATGTACTCATATATGTACATATAAACGGTGCCATCCCCTGAGAGCAGCAGCAGCAGCAGCAACAGCCGAAAGAGGCAAACGCATTGGGATACGTACTTATTATTACAATCTCTGTGTGCACGACGGACGATACTCGAACAAAAACAAACAAAACCAATAATAACAACAACGTCGCACGACAAAAAATCAACGAAAGCAGAGGGTATTTAACCGACCTCAAATCAATTTGCAATTTCAGTCTATCTCCGTGTTGCAGCGTCGTTGCATGAACTCTGTCTGCGTTTATTTCTTACGTTAAACTCTAAAACCACATCAAACAAAAATCCAACAATAATTATTTCTAACGGTTTTTTAAACGCTTCGATTTTAAATGTGTGAATTTGTAAAATAGAAGAGAAAACAGAAATTACAAAATTTAATGAGTTGAACTTGAAAATTTAGTTTTGTGTAATAAAAACCAGAAAATAGAAAATAAAGACAAATTGTAAACGGAAATTTAGAAGAAAGAAAGGCCCGAAGAAGACCGAAAAAAAAAAACAAAAAATACATTAAAATAAACGTGGTTCATTAACTAACCAGACACCTTAGAGTGTTTTAACGATAAATTGCTTGAACGCAACACAGAAAAAAAAGATTAACCACACAGACCTAAAATACGTGTTTGGAATTTCAATTTCCATATTTCAATTGGCGCTGATTCGGTATTATCAGCAATTTCCCAGTAGTGTTATCTAAGAGTTACCTAGTTGTGACAAATTGGTGCGTGCGTGTTGAGCTTCCAAGTGGCCTAAAAACGAAACCAAACGTTGGCGGCCGCGGTGTCCACAAGCGGCGTTTGCATGCAATAAAACTGCACTTTCAATTGTCAAAGACATAACCGAGCGCCGTGAGGAGTTTGGACCCAACGAGAAATAAACAAACAAATAAACGTAAAGTGAAGTGAGTGATAGGAAAAGAAACAACAGCGAAACCCGTTGCAAGTTTAAGCACGTTCACTTAGCCAAGTTGACAAACACAACCTAAGACTTAGTAACCCATCACGGACGGCTCTAAACTCATCAAAACGGTTTGAGAGGCCGAGCCAGAAGAGAGGATTACAACACTCTGTACTGCACTCAACGACAACAATAACACAACAGCGATCGTATAGCGAACATAACGTAACGTTCAGACGTTCAATGAACGTTCAACAAGTGATTATAGTGGATTTGGTTCAATATTGTTGTTGTTGCTGCAGTTGGTGCCGTACAACGATCTTTTAAGTGATCAAGTTAAAAAATGAAAATAATGATATATGAAGCTTAACGATGAACTAAGTTAAAGCTGTCTAGCGCATGTGAAAAATTGAACAAAGAGAAGAGCGAATAACGTAGACTTTAGTTAATCGAAGCGATCAAAGAGTATTGTACTCGCGATTATTCGTTCTCTTACAACGCCGGTGTGAATGATTGGTGGCGACGGGTAATAAAAACAACAACCGTTAAATCAAAGACCTTGAAACCGAAAACCTCTTAGAAATAGAAAACAAACCAGAAAAACGCGGGCAGCCATCACGTCCCCTAGCAATTGGCACGCCATCTAGAAAGTGAAAGTACTGAAATCCATCAAATCTTAGTTACACTCCACTCACATCGATGTTCGGTTTTGGGTTTCGCTCAGCGATTTTATTTCGTGGACCACAACAAACAGCTGTAGGTTGTTGCAGTTAACTGCTGCAGTAACTTCGAACTCTCCCCTGTAACGTTGTCGTCATCATCCCCATATTGAGTTTTTTTGTTGGAGTGCAAGGCATTAGTTAGACGTTAGTCAGTTGTAACAAAAACCGAATAACCACAGAAGTGTTGCAAATTCGCATTCACACGAAGCGTCCGTATGCCCCCCATATCGGCCGTTATAACCGCAAAGAAAACGAGCAGAAAATACAATCAGTTTGCCAGCCATCAAAAAAGCCATCAGCCACAAGATACTCTAAAGATAATTGAAGTTCAAGTTTGGTTTTGAAAATCAAACGAAAATAAAGGAAAGAAAAAAAAAAAAATTGTAACACAAAAACGTAACAGCGCACGAATTTTTTTAAGCGAGAAAGACCAACATTTTGCAATATTGGATTACTAGATAAACTGGTGGTGAAGTAATCGCCAGCCAAAAAGTAATAAAATAAAGAATTTGCAAAAATCAATCAAAAACTGTTTCTTATAGAAACGTGTAACTGAAATTATACAAGACCTTTAAGGCGCTGCCTCCATCTTTTCGAGTCCCTAACATGAGCGACAAGGATACTTGCAATCATCTCAATAATATGCCAAAGCCTGAGGAAATCATTGACCTAACCATCAACGATCCCTTGCCCTCTGGTGCTGAATTGGACATTTGTGAAGTGCGTAGCCAGCACATCAAGAATGGCCACACCTTTTTGGTGACCACAGTGCACACGGACACCATCATGAGTAGTTCAAGCGATGCAAAGGCCAAAGTGAGTCAAGAGGAATGTTTAAAAGCGGTGCCTTTAGGTAAACCAATGGCCATAAGGGAAACCTTTAGCCAGACCACCATTGACGATGAAAGGCCATCTTGCTCTAGCGCAAGTTCTTGTTCCTCGCCGGAACATGCCACCAAAGCCATAGTTCCGCTTTCCTCATCACTGCCCTCAAAACTCCTAAGATTTCATGCTAAGCGTTCAGCGCAAGCTTTGCTTCATCAAGTGGACTCCCAATCTCAGTCTTTAGATTCACAATTTTGCAGCGAGGAAGAGGGTATGCAAGCCGGCTGCAGCAGTGGCGAAGAAGGTTACAATCATTTGGAGCCTTCAGCCCCGCCCATGTCGCCGCCACCACCTCGTAACTCTCCTTCGGAAATTGCGGATGAAAGAATCGATGTGGGCATGGGTTCATCCATAGAGGGCTCTGAGGAATCCGAGGAAGACGATGAACTAAAACCTTTAGCTGTTGACAATCATGTGCTACAGGATGTTGATGTAAGGCTGCAAGAATTAAAATTGGAACCTTCCTCTATCATAAGCACTACCGCCTCCGCTAGCACCCCTATCACTACCGCAGCTGTATTAAGTGAGGCTAACTTGGAAAAATTCCGCAGAAACCAATCTGGATCTCATTTCCATCCTCATATGGATAACATTTATTTACATCCCAATTTTAAATACGATCAAAACGAAGGAAATCCTGTAAGCCCTGCTGTGACGGAACCGAAAAGGGTACATCGTTCCTTCCTGACAATGAAGAGAACGGTGAGTCAGGAACAGACTGTTGAGGCGGCCAACTCCGTGGTTTCGCAGGCCACCACCGTTTCAGTTGATAAGGCTGGCGGCAACGAAATCGATACACTGGATCCTTCGTTAGTGCCTAGCGATGATTTGGCTGCTGAAATTGCCGAAGCTGTGGAATTCTATTTTTCCAATGAATCCATACTGAAAGACGCCTTTCTGCTTAAGCACGTCAAGCGTAATAAAGAGGGCTTTGTAAGTCTTAAGTTGGTATCAAGCTTTAAGAGAGTGCGCCAGCTGACCAAAGAATGGAAAGTAGTTGGCAACGCTGTGCGCCGCAAGTCCAAGAAAATCGAATTAAATGATTTGGGCACGAAGGTTAGACGCCTTGAACCGCTGCCAAACTTCGATGAAACTATGCCTTCGCGCACCATTGTGGTCTGCGATTTGCCGCTCGATAAACTGTCCATTGAAAAGGTGTCTGATATTTTTTCCAAATGTGGTGAAATTGCTTTGATACGCATACTGAAACCGGGTATGGCCATACCTGTAGATGTACGCCAGTTCATGAATAAATATCCAGAAATGCAACAGAAAGAATGTGCGTTGGTAGAGTTCCTGGAATCGTCTTCAGCCCGAGAAGCTCATCACTTGCAAGGCCCTTTTAAGGTCTACGAAATGGTGGCTCCCAAAAAGAAGACGGGTAAGAAGGCCGTAATCCAAGTCTCCGCACCGGTGGTGCGCATGGTGGAGAACTATCGCTACTTCAATGATCACAGTTATGAGCGTACACGCGGTGGCAGCTTCAGCGGTTTGGTGCCGCAGGAAATGGATTTGCGTTACCGGTTGAAGCGTAACAACTCAGATTTCTCTACCAAAACATATCCAACGGAAATGCATTCTGCCTATGGCGGTGGAGCACCTACTCACTACCATCATCCTCAACAGCAATACAGTCCCACAGTTCGTGGCAGTTTTCCTGCTGACCACCATATTCCGACTACCTATCATCAAAGACCCTACCAACCAAGGGGTAGTTTCACGCAGGATTCAGGACCTCAAACTCCTGTATCGCCAGGCAACAACTCAAATTATTTTGCTTTTACACCCAGACGCTATAGTAACACGTCTACAATTTCGGCTAGTGGGGCGGCTAACAATGCAATGGACTCCGTTCTGGCCAGCAATCCTATGCACCAGATTCCCACTGCGGTTAGCGGTGGTTCCAGTTTGCAAAGACGCCTTTCGAATTGCTCGCAGGAGGGTGGCTATGCGGAAATGGTGCGACGCAGTTCCAACTGCTCGGACAATGCGCCGCAGAGGCGTGATTCAAATTGCTCGGACAACTGTCCTTGTTCACGTCGGGTCTCAGATTTCGGACAAACAAATGAGGTGTATCGCAAGACGTCACAGGGATCAGTGGGCAGCAATGGCGAACGTCGTTTCTCCAATGGCTCCATGCAATTCGAGCGCAGCTTTTCGAATGCCAGCGATTTGGGTAATAACAATTCCAACGGCAGCAACAACAACAGCTATCATCGTCGTATGTCCAACGACTTCAATTTGGAGCGCAAACAATCGCTGGATACCCAGCCTGGTACACCGTACGACGATCCCAACGTGGGCGGAGGCGGTGGCGGCTACAACGTTTTCCCACGCCGCTACTCCAACAACTTCCAGAATATCAGCAGCAAACTGGCTGCCTACGACAATGCTCAGTATATCAATGGTCGTCGTATATCTACCGATTCCGGCTACGATCGTCGTTTCTCCTTTGGCTCCGAATATGAGGGTTCACCACGCTCACGCACTGGCAGCTTCCTGAACAACTACAAACACGGTGGCTCGGATTATGACGGCCAGCCACGCTCACGAACTGGCAGTTTTATCGATGGTTCGCCACGATCACGTTCGGGTTCATTCGCTCAACGAGCAGCCGAACATTTGGTGCGTACTCCTATCGGCCCAGATGGCAGCAAAGGCTTCGGATTCCGGGCACGCAAGTTGGAGCAGACTGTAGGGCCCGTCTAAGTGATACCGAGGCGGGTTTGGGGAAAACAGGCAAGATGCTATGGATAGGTAACGGTAAGAATTTTCATATTTATACATCATACACTAATGTATTAGTAACGAAAGTGTTCATGTTTGTAATGTATGTTATGTCACTAAGATTCTGGATTGTATTTTTTGTATTATTTTGTCTTGAGGAATTAAGTAGGTTTCTTAAGACCACACAATAATCAATGGCTGTAATCTCCTTATCCCTCCTACTACCACCCCTCTTTCTCCTTGTCTTACAAGAACGAATTAAATCTGTTTGTCAAGATTGAGAATCTTTGTTTTTCTTGAAAGTAATGTTTGTTTTTTTTTTCTTTTATTGTTAATTATTTGGTTTATCTGTTTATCTGTTATTCGTTTTTTTCTTTACATTTTAGAGGGAAAATTGCAGTGTTTAGTTTTAAGGTTTTGTTGTTTTGTTCGGCGATAGCAATTAATGAATTTTATTATGAAATAAGGAAATCGATAGATCAAAGTGACTAAATTAATTGATGATTTTAGACAGAGAAGAAAAGTTTTTAACGTAAAGTGAAAAAAAGGATAGAGAAAAAAAGGAAGAAGGCTATAGTTATAAACATTTTTTTTTTATTTTCAAACGGAGAGCTTTTTATAATTTTTAAGATTTTACTATGAAGATTCTTAAAATATTGGAGAATTCTTCAACGATGTTTAATTTAATAACTTCTTATGTAATTATTTTATTCGGTTTTCCCCCAATTGTTTACTAGTTTTCAAAGTAATTAACTAAAATTTGTCTATATTTAAATTATATGCTTCTAAATTTTAGAACATCTCAGGTATTAGTTTTAAAAAGATTTGATTGAAGAATATTTTTCAAAAATCTTCGATTAAATCGTGCCTCAGCAGTTGATTTGTAGAGAATATAAACAATTTTTGCCAATAGTCCAACACAGTCCAGTCATGACACTATGGTTAGTACTCGCGACTGTCGTTGGTATGATCGCCGGTCCAATCCCTGATACGTCCAGTATTTGAGCAGCCGTCTGCTAAATGTTTCTCAAACTATGACGTTCGGAATCGTTAGTAAATTATAGGTCTCGTTGAGTGAGTCTAAAAATATAATGCGTGTAAGCTCACTGAATGTGAGAAGCTCTTCCATATCTCATTCCTGGGATGGAAAGGAATTTGTTTGTCTGCATAGCTCAAGCAAATACAATTTTTCATGATTGTGGAATTTTTCACAGCTTATTGGTTTTATCTTATAATTTTAAACTGTTCCCTTTTAGACATTTAAATAAATAATTTACATATTTACATAACTTTCTTGAGATATGTTATGTCAATTCTTAGTCTGTAAGGATTTATTTGTCTCTTGGTTCAATTGTCAATTCTACATGAACTGATAAGTAAGATCAAACAAATTTTAACATATTTTTTTTTTTTTTGGATCTACAGGCTCCCAAAATTTCGTTTTTCATATTTTTTTATTTTTTGAAGAAATTGATGTAATTCAAAAAAGAAAAATTATTTATAAAATAAATCCGTTCATAAACGGTTTATCAAACACATAATTAAATTTATGAAACTTTGTATATTTTGATGAATTTATTCATAATATATATGTATGAAACAAATTTGTGAACGAAAAATTTGAACTCTAATTCACTTGATTTTTAATTCAGAACATACAGAATCATCAAAAATCAAATAAATTCAGTCGCAATCTGAATCTAATTAATATTTTAAAAGAAAATTCACAATTCTACGAAACTTATGTATAAATACTGACAGTTTTAAATCCAGCTGTAAAGAGCTTTAAATAAGTAAATAAATAATTAAATAATAAAATTTAATCTTAGAAACAATCACAGAGTAGTTTATTTGTTGAAAATTATGTCTTGCTATATCTGGTACATTTAAATATTTTTAAAAAATGTTCTTCGTACACAGATGTATTTTAGTTTTCTATACATAATATGATAAATTAAAAAAAAAGTTAATGGACAATTAAGTTGACGAATTTCCATAGTAATGGAGTCTTTTAATTGATAGTAATCGTGCGCTTTGTTTTATACATTTTCTGCCATCGAAGTCAAAAATTAATATCAAATTTTGTGACTTCAAAAGCCGTAAATAACTAATTTTGTCATTGAGATTGAAGTTGAAATTTCGACCAACTCTGAAGCACGATTCGTTCTAATATGATAAAATTCGACATTTGTAATCTGCTAAATAGTTAATGCATTCAATGCATTTCCTTCCAACGATATCAAAAATTAAATTAAATTAATTTAAATTAAATTTACCGACTTCCAGAATAGCAAATAACTTATTTTTCTCATTGATATTGAAGTTGACATTTTGGTCACATCTGAAGCACGATTCGTTTTAATATGATGAAATTCGACAATTGTAATATGCTAAATTTTACGATTTTAATTAGAAATCGGAATCAATTAGGAAATTCCATTCATTCCATTTTAGTGTTTTTAACAATATCAATTAATGCAATTGTGAATTTGTATGTTTTTTTCTGTCAGTGTATAAAAATCAATTGAGAAAGATATATTTAATAATAGATAATAATACTTAATAATAAAATAATAATAAATAATTAAATTAAAATTACAATTGACTCCTTAAAATATGCTACAATATTTTATTCAACACGCAGTATTTGACTTTCGATTACAATATTTAGTTGAGTTAAACAAAAAATTGTTTGATAATATTTTTGACAATAAGCAGATATAGATTCACTAAAAATATTTACACCGAACATTTTTCTGTTCTCCAAAGTTAACAGCGAGAATATTGAGGTCAATAAGTCATAACTTTGTACACATCATAGGTATTTTGATGTCTTTTGATTGAAGATTAAGTCTCTTGAAAATTGGAGAAGAATTCAAATCTTGCACTCTGCCACAAATTACTACTCTGCCATTTAAACTTACTATAATTGAAAGCTGGCATTGGCATCACATGTATAATAATTGGAGGTGTATAAATTTGTACATTTTTAGGCAATTTATTCCTATATCGCATAATTTCTGGGATTTCGTTATATTCCCAGCAAAAAAGAGTATATTCAAAGATCATAATAACTACTTTTGAGGATCCAGAAGTAGATCAAATTTGAATTGAAGCCAATGCACAAATATTGTGCTTTTTACTTGAGAGACAGCATTATTTTGTACTGGATTTTCAGTGATTCTGAATTAGCACTCGCAAAGTAATAAAAATGTGATTTTGTTATCAGTACACAATAGATAGGAAACACTGTAAGAAAACAATTTTAATTTTCAATGTTATTATAATCATTAGAATTTCTTTATGAT
>JAHXMU010000097.1:45755-70071 GCA_019455685.1 Philornis downsi
TTTTTGTATTTGGCCTTATTCAAGTGCTTTCCAATCGTTTTTTTTTTTGTCCAATTGTTTATCTCCTGAGCAATCGAAACTGCGGGAAATTGATCGATTAGGGAAAAACGTTCCTTTGCAGGATAATTTTACGTATTTTTCGCCAATTAAGGGCTAACTGGAAATGATGACGATAGAAAAGCTGTAAATGTCACCGCTGGTTGTGAGCTCTAAATAGTCATTCCGCTGGAAATTAGTCAAAGTCGATGTATTATGCATGGGGAGATGCAGGTTTTGAACTGGCTCGAACGTATCGCAACTAAGACGAGTTGGCTTAGTGGGAACAACCACTTCTACAAGGACTAAATCACACAACTCCAATATTTCTAATATTTTTACTATTTGTTCGTTATGCAATTTCATATGCGGTGATATTTGATAGATGTGGGAATGTGCAATTCCAGTTTATGTATTGGACATATGTAAGGATAGCAATGAATGTGGTCGTGGCTATTGAATAATGTCAGAAACATAATATAAGTTGAAATGTAATGTACGAGGTGTGTTCAAAAAATAAGGGCACTTTTCAAATTTCGCGTACATTAGAAGTTATGCGCTGTTGGCGTGAAGCAATACGAAAAAAACGACCAGAATTGTGAAAAAAAAATCATGGAGATAATAACCGAATCGCCGAACACGCAAAACAATTATCTTATTTATGCCTCTCACAAACAAACTAAACATACTAAATGGATAAAACCGTCAACATATCTTCGAGACGATTGTACCAATACAAATAAAAAATAATAATCGAAAATCGAAATTGTCCTTATTTGTTGAACACACCTCGTATGGCAAAAAGTCGTTTTCGAAGCGTCCAAGTATCTGATGAAGAGTCGGCACATCGTGCACTCCTCCGTAGGCCGCTATCCATGGTATTAGGTACATAAATTCGAAACTTATGGCGCCTATTCAACTTCAATGTGTGTCCATTTATTTCAAAACAAATCTTAGTTTGTCCAATTTCTGACTTAAACGAGCGTATTGCAATGAGATGCTTCAATGCGAAAATTTAGTCTCCTCACCCCTTTAGCGGGGCAACATGTTTAAATTGACATCGATTTCTAGGACAATTGAGAATTTATACAGGGTCGGCGCATGAAGTGTTACCAATTAAAAATGCTATAATTTTGCCAATTTTGTCATGTTTGATTTAAAAACTTTAGTATATCATAGAAACATTTCAAATATTAAGAAAAATATGTTATTGTTCGATATAGTCACCTTTAGCGCAGATAATAGCATCGAATCTGGACGGGAAGGTTGCCAATGTAGCCTGATGGTGTTTTGTCCCACTTTCGGCAAAGAACAATCTATAAGGTATTATCAGTCTAATATTTTTTGGCCTCCATTTCTGTGAAGAAATGAAGCTGGAAACGTTAAAAAATTATGGGTTTATGGCGTTTATGGGATAGTGTCGATTCTTGTTGAAACCTCCAATGATCTCTACCATATTATTTACCCATCCAAGGTAAGAAAAAATCGTTTGTAATCTATCCATGGTAGATTTGTTGATTTACCTTAAAGACCCGATGAATTAAAATGAGCGGTGGGCTCTCTATGCAAGTTCTCGCGGCCCAACCCATCACTAATGTAGGCATTTACTTTCGCGGAACATTTCGCTGATCTAAATTGCCTTTTGATTTGCACTCTACCCATCCATATATAGGGTGACGCATAAGTAACGTTAACGGTGACTATATTGAATGCGTCCTTGTGCATCATTTGGTTTTAACTCGTGAACCAATTGCAACTTATATGGGGAAAATGTAACATATGTAAATCTCTTTGCAAAGACTGCCTAGACATCTCTAACTGCTGAGAACGTCGCCTGGTGGAAGTTTCGGGGTTTTCCTCAATACTTGCTTTCACTCGAGCAATGTTCACTTCATTTCGAATAGCACGAATTCTTCCAGCACGCGCAAGATCACAGACAGCCTTTTGTTTCCCAAAACACTGAACCAATCGGTAAATTGTTGGAGCGCTAGGAGCATTTCGAACATGAAAGATATTTCGATATGAGCTGAATAATCGAATGCTGACTTTCAAAGTAAAATTGAACAACTTTGGTAGTTTGTTCTGTGCTGAGCCTTTCCATCATAAATTTTCCAAGTATTCTAATTCTACAAAGAGACGAAAAAAAAGACTTAAACAAAAAATGTATTCACTGATCAAATCTTAGAATTACTTATGCGCCATCCAGTACAACCATTTTGTTTGTTTGCATATTGATGAAATGGAAAAATTCAGAATTCATCCGAAAATATAAAATTTTCAAGCTCGCCACCAAACTTGAAGGTGTTTTAACACGCTTGCTCTTAGTGTTTTAACTGAAGTCCATTCAGTAATATGCTCCCCATGCTATGAGCAGACACATTGAAATCCTTCGCCAAATAAACTGCGCTTTGTCGTGGATTACTTCTGGCCCTAACTTTTCGAAACACTTCTGGCGATGTTATTGTTTCTGAATGTCCACCTCTGTTGCATTTTTTGATGCTACCAGTATTATTGTAACGTGTAGTGGTCCGACACACAAACATTTTGTTCACACAAAAATGTCTTAGCTCTTTAGCAGAGGTAAGTTGCGATTTTTAAGCCGAAAACAACGTAATAACATTATTGCTTTCGAATTCTTTTCGATAGCTGTTTTTAACTGCGATGTGAAAAGATATGCTTCCTAAGGCTTATAAACAACATAACAGACTGACGCTTGTCAAAAAATGAGCACGCTGTCGTTAGTCGTTTGCTTGCTACAGCAGCGTGAAATTGGTAACATATCGAGCGCCTACCCGTGTATTTCATCAGTTCTCAGAAGAGTATTTCTAGTTATTACAACTGCAATGACAAAGTTTGCAGTACTCATACTTTACTGATGGGTATACAAATTTCATTTATTTACACGCATTGAGTCCCACATTTATGATGCAATTTTAAAAACAATAAGACCTGGAAAAAGTTACCGAGGTTAAATCACGATTTTTATGACATCTTAACCTTCCATATAAATTACTTATCTAAACCTCATTCAATTTCACTTAATCGAAAATAAATTTGTAGCTCTTGAGGCAATTTGGTAAACGTGCGAGGGCGATCCCAAAACTAGACGACTTGACAAATAAAGACAAAAAAGTTGGGAGACATTTGCTTTATTTTTCAACATACTCGTAATCTCTTTTTTGGTCGACCTACTCTTTCCAGCAATATTCAATAGCTTCTATAGCCTGCTTATAGCAAGAACTTTCAAACACCTTAACATTGTAACCAAACGCATACTCCACCTCTTCATTATTGCAAATTTTTTACCATTTTTTTCAAGTTTCGAAATAGAAAATAGTCCGAACTAAAGGAGCTAAATCTGGCGAATAAAGAGGGTGATGAAGCAAATCGAATTTAATTCATTAATTTCACAAAGTGGATGAGTGAACTGGATCATTGTCTTAATAAAGCAACATTTCCTTTTTCGATAAATGCGACCTTTTTTCTATAATTTCATCACCAAAACACTGTAATAAATTAGCATAACATTCGCCATTGATGATATTTCCTTTCTGAAGATAATCAATAAAAATATTCCCCTGCGCATCCCTCCAGATGGAACCATCTTCGCCTTTTTGGGACTCGATTCTCCCCTTCCAGTCCGCTGCTTCAATTGTTTCTTTGTCTCCGGTGTGAAGTGGTGAAACCATGTCTCATCCATGATTATAAATCGACGCTAAAATGTGGCTTTATTGTGGTGAACCATGGCCAAACATTCTACTGAAATATTTTCATAACTCTGTTTTTGCTCTGTTAAATGCAAGCGCGGCACCCATCTTGCGCACAGCCTTCTCACATTCAAATCTCTGCTCAATATCCTATGTATAGCACTTTTTGAAATGTCTATCAACTCATCTAACTCACGCGCCTTAAGTGGACGATCATCCAATACCATTTTGTGGATTTTCTTAACCGTGTCTGGCGTGGACACCTCAATTGGTCGACCACTACGGTGTTCTTATTGGCATCTCTTACCGCCTCGTTTAAACTCTGTTAACCAATATTTTACAGCCGTAAATGAAGGAGCAGACTCCCCCCGACTAGAATCATACTCGGCTTTAATATTGGTTAAACTGAGACCTTTCAAATGGAAACATTGCATTACATAACGGTGACCAATTTTTTCCATGTTTACAAATTCACTGAGATCGATTGCTTTTGAATGATTGTTCGAAAAAATAAAATACTGAAGAACGTGGCGCTTTGAAACTTAAAACATATGTTTTATGGTGTTGCCACTTTTCGCCAAAATAATTGTTTTCAAATTACTGGCATCATCTATACGCCAATTCGTCTAGTTTTTACTATGGTTAATATAGGCGGCTATCGTTCGAATAATCGCGGGTTCAACCCCCTATGCAGCCACCTATTATAATTTAAACTGCGGTCACCACGTTGTTTCTAGCGAATATTTCGAGCAGTCGAATAATCGACAAGTTTTGTAGATGTTTCTCAAACTGTGACGTTCGGAATCGTCGTTAAACTATAAGTCCCGCTGGGCGAGTCTAAAGATAGAATGCGTGTAAGCTCACTGAAAGTCAGAAGCTCTTCCATGTTCCATTCATGAGATGTCAAGGAATTACTTGTTTTATGTTTAAAAATGAAGATGGCCACCCTATCGACGCCCATCCTTGCAGCCGACACATAAAATGACGGATTTACCGAAATTCAATAGTCTTCTTGCAATTTATACAGGGTTATTCATTTAGCGCAATGTGTGCACAGCCAAAAATATCGCTTCTGTTGGTGAAAGTAAGGCGGATAGTCCGAATTTCAATTCAGAGCGCTATGGGTAGGATAAACGACTTTTTTTTGGCCTGTAATTGAAGATTACAAGTTGGACGATATGTGGTTTCAACAAGACGGTGCCACGAATCCACACAACACGGCCGACTTTGGCTTTATTGCATGAAAAGTTTCCAGAAAGCGTAATTTCACGTTTTAGTGAAGTCAATTGGCCATGAAGATCATGCGAATTGACGCTGTTAGACTTTTTTTGTGGGGTTACGTCAAAGACCGTGTTTATGTGGATAATCCTTAAACGTTGGAACATTTGGAAACCATCTTTCGTCATGTTATCGCCGAGATACCGCCAGAAATGTGTGAAAAAGGATCCACTCCTGCAATCAATCCAGTGGCGGTCATATAAATGGCGTTATATTTCGTATATAATGGCAAGGTCCAAGCGTCATAATGATATAAAAATTTCATCGAAATCATAGCTTTATGTGTGTTTTATTTGACTTTACTTTCGAAACCGAAAAGTGGATAACCCAGTAATTGGAAGGCTGCAGCAAGTGACGTTTTGTATTCAGTGTGCAAATATGGGCATAACTTGAGAAAAAAAAATTTATAATATTAATAAACAAATTAAAATTGAATGTTTATTCAAGTAAAACACGAGATATTTAAACAAATTTTTTTATTTTTGTATGTTGTGAAAAAACTAATTTCTAAAAATTAACTTTTTGACGAAAAATTGGAAAATTGTGTTTTTGCTATTATATAATTATTACAAAGTAAACAGTGAGTCGTCTTTTAATAATTTTTCTACCAAAACGTTTGTGGTTAACGTGAAAGTCAAAGTTAAAATACTTGTTTTTTGTCTTTAGTAATCTTTCGTCTCATTAATTATTATTTTTTCTTTAAATGTTTTTTCTATTAAATTGATCTACAAATTTGATAAAAAATATTGACTGTAGAAACAAAGCACGTTTTTTAACTAAACTGGGTGCGCTGAATTCGAAGCTGGCATAAAAATTGGGCTATCACGTCTTGTTCATTTGTTATTGAATGCTGGCAATACTGTAAAACAGTCAATACTTACACTACAATTTCACAATTATTAATTTGACAGAAGCTCACATTCATTTGAAATCTTCATAATAGTAGCGTTTAAGCATGCCAAGGAGATCGTGTGTTACTGATTCAAGCTATTTTTGCTTTGTGTGTGGTGAAGATTTGGTTGGAAAAAAGGATATGCAATATTAGAATCATTAAAATATGCATATTTATATTATTAAGGTTTTGCTGTCAGAAACTAGAACAAATCGTGGATACCGACAATGTTTTGCAATAGTTGCAGAACTGTTTAATGCAAGTGGTCAAATGGCAAGAAGATCTATTTCGATTTTACAATTCCAGTACTTGAAGAGAGTCTTCGAGAGAGTCATGTAGCCACCAAACCGATTGTTATTTCTATTTAACAAAAGTTGCTGGTTTCAATATGAAAAATCTAAAAAAATATTACTTACGTGAATGTCACATCGGTTTCTAAACCAGCTCAACGTCTACTAAATGATCCCTTACCAGTCATTCCCAGTGCTATGAGCAGTGAGCTTGAAACGTCTTTCACCAGCAGTGGTGTTTGTATCAGGCTGATGATGAACGCCATTTAGTAACTCAAGCTGAGCTGAATGATCTAATTCGGGATTTACATTTAACGAAGCAAGACGCAGAATTACTAGCTTCACGGAGCAGTGCAGCAGTGTAAACATGTTGTAGTTGGGACAAAATTAACAATCTATAGAGATAGAAGCTTGGAATTGGCTGCATATTTTGAAGAGGAACGCTATATTCTATACTGTATTGATGTTGGTGGCCTATTTCAAAAAATGAACCAGCCATTTGAATGGAGATTATTTATTGATGACTCTAACTAAAGTTCAAAGGTTCTTCTTTCGCATAATGGGAATGAAAACCCGTCCATACAAATTGCTTATGCCGTTAATAAAGGGTGTCCAAACAAGAATGCAATATTTAAATGACTGATGCAACAATTGAATTGTCTCTCTGGCTGTATGACATGTGGCGCCGTCTTGTTGAAACCACATGCCCTCCACATTCATTTCTTCAATTCTAGACACGCAAAACCTGGTTATCATTTCACCATACCAAACACCATTGACTGTTTGCGCTTGATATGCCTCAATTTCAAAAAAAAAAAAAACGTCCAATGATTCCTCCAGCCCAAAATCCACACCACACAGTGACATGTTGAGGATGCTTTTGCTTCTCGTGAATCACTCGAGGATTTTCCTCACCCCAAATGCGACAATTCTGCCTATTGACGAAGCCATCAAGATGGAAATGGGCCTCGTCACTGAAGATGACTTTATCGGCAAAATTAGCATCGGCAAAATTTTCATGTTGTCATGACTCATGTCCTGAGTCAATTGAAGTTTGTAGTGGCTTTGGAGACACCAATTTGCTGAGCTCAGTGTCAAATTGAGGTGGATGGAGTTTGATCGCCATAATCACGTACAGCTGCGACATTTTCGGTCGATCCACCTGGTCGAAGGCGCATTGTTGTTTTTACATCACTTACAGACCCAATTTTGGCAAATTTATCCATTAATCTCTTTTCAGTTGACTTTTTGGAGCATTATTGTGACCCCAAATTGATCGCAATTTGCGAACTGTAGCCGCAAAAATGTCCCTTTATAAAGGAAAATTACGAATCAATGACTGAAATTTCGACATTACTCAAATACAACGATAATAAATGGAAGATCTGTGGTAGCTTTAAGGTGTGTGATTTAAATTTAGTTGTATATATAGTATGGACCATCGTAAATAACGTAAGTTAATCTGTTTCAGGTCATTGGTTTGTTGACTGGTATGCAAGGAAGTTCCACACAATATTGTTGTTTCCTTTGTCTATGGGAAAGTCAAGCTACATGTCGTCATTACGTCAGAACAAAGTGGTCAAAAAGAACTGAGTATTCACCAGGAAAACAAAACATTTCAAATACAATATTAATTGAACCAAATTACGTTGTTCTTCCGCCGCCTTGGGCCTTTTTAAGAACTTTGTCAAGGCTCTGGACAAAGATTGTGCAGCATTTAAATATTTGTTAGCGGTTTTTCCTAAAATTTCATATGCTAAAATTAAAGAAGGCATATTTGTTGGTCCTCAGATCAGGAAGCTATTGAATGATGACAATTTTTCACAATGTTTATTGGGGAAAGAATATGCAGCCTGGAAATCTTTCGAGAGCATCGTGAACGGGTTTCTTGGAAACAATAAGAGTGAAAACAGACAGACAAATTGTTGCTAAATTATTGAAAAATTATCACGAATTAGGTGCGCGGATGTCACTCATAATGCATTTTCTTCATTTGCATTTACATCTTGTTTCCACAAAATCTAGGTGTGGTGGGCGACGAACATGGGGAGCGTGCTTACCAAGATTTAATGAAAATTGAAAGAAATTATCAACGATTTTGGGACAAAAGCATGCTGGGAGACTCTTGCTGGACTCTAATACGCGAAACCGAACCCACAAATACAAACGATGTTCAAATAACGCCATTCACTTTTGAAAATTCCATTGATATTTAAATAAACTAATGATTCTTTATGTAACAAAAAACGAATAAAAATATTTTTTTTGTATCTCAAAAACCTGATAGAGAAAAACTAATTACAGATTCGAATTCAGCCCACCAAATTACCCTAGGAAAGATACATATTTGGTTGCTCCAGTCTAAAACCTTGTTGGTTAGTGTTATTTAATGATAGCAAGATGAAAATTCGGAAATAATTTAATGCAAAATAAGTCAACATCGGATAGTTCAAGGTCTCTGAGTATCGATTCGAAATAATCCAGCCGACCAACAATAGAACGTGCATATTGCATCATCTTTTTTTGCGTGGTAGAAGAGGCGCGGGCGGGGGGGCGCCTACATCGTTGGGTTGGTGGGCTCATGGGGTTTTAGTCGCTATAAATCACTTCGACGGGAAGCGTCGCCCATTTTGCGTGCGCCCATTTTACGAGAACTCTCGTTCATATATTGCTACTAGGCGACGATATTGTGCTGAATATGGACTACGGCGAATTAGTGAAGCTCCGAGTGCTAATTGAATTAAAATATGGGTAAAGCGTTTTGAAGAGACCGGGTCAACATTTAAACCACAAGCAAATGGTCGCCCAAGAACATCTATGACCCAAGACAATGTTGGGAGAGTTATGGAGTCAGTACGGGGAAATCCACAAATGTCGACTCGCAAGAGATCATCTGTCTTACAATTATCGCGACGAAGTTTGCAACGAATTTTAACATTGGATCTTAAACTGCATCCATATAAGCTGCAACTAACACAAGAATTGAAAGAGTCTGACTTCATAGCAAGGCTCGCATTTGCCAATGAAATGCTTAATCGATTTTCCAATTTTGACAATATCCTTTTCTCTGACGAGGCTCATTTCCTTATGAGTGGGTTCATAAACCGTCAAAATTGTCGTTACTGGAACAGTAATAATCCCAAAATCAAACACCAGAAACCATTGCATAGTCCTAAAGTGACAGTATGGGCAGCAATCTCTGGCAGAGGAATAATTGGTCCTTTTTTGTTCGAAAATGCGAGGGGCCAGAACGTCACGGTTAATACGGAACGCTATGTTGAGATGTTGGACGGTATTTTGGTTCCAGAAATTGACAGTTCAAGAATAGTGAATTTCAGAACTTGGTTCCAACAAGATGGAGCTACTTGTCACACATCAAATGACTCCATGGCGGCGCTGAAGCAGATGTTCCCTGACGACTGATTTCGAAAAGAGGTGATATCCTATGGCTCCCACGTAGTCCAGACTTGACGCCTCTTGACTTTTTTTTGTGGGATACCTCAAACACAAAGTGTACAGTAATAATCCAAGAAACATCGTTCAGCTCAAGGAGAATATCCGTGGTGAATTGGCAGCCATTACACCAGTATTACTGAAGAAAGTTTTCAATAATTTTCGTTTGCGGTTAGAGGAGTGCCGTCGTAGAGAGGGTCACCATTTAGATGATGTTATTTTTAAAAAATAAACTCCATTTATTACTCTACAATGCCTTAGATTTATTTTAACCATACCTATTGTATTTATTTTTTAATCTATCTTTTAAATATGCACGTTCTATTTCGCCACCCTGTACTTTAGCAAGAAAATAACTTTCTCTTAAGATAAAGTCAACGTTCTAGAGGAAAATATTCGGCAGCAACAAATTTGTCATGATTTCATTCGTCGTTGCTTTTGGGGGGGGGAAAACACCCGCTTATCCTCAGGCATTAATAAGATGTTGATTATCTAAAAATACTTATAGTATTCCATTCTTCAAAAGTCATTGAAACCGATTCAAACTTTATGACGGCGATGCTTTAAAACATACCCGAATAAATTATCGCATAATATCAATCATTTGTTTGAATTACTTATTTTATTTCTGATTTGGATTTTTCTTTTTTGAATATTACGGCTGTTTTACCTTGACTATTTCTCATACATAGAACATGAAATTAATTATGAATGATTTGGTTTTGTGGATGTTGATGTTGTTGGTGGCTGTGCTTTTCAAATTTGCAAAAAAAAAAACAAAATGTGAAAGTGTTTGTTGTTGTTTCTGGTGCGTTACAAAGAAAAAGAAAAATAAAATTGTATACAAATCGCCCCCAATGAACATCATGACGCATTCCCCCAAGACTAATAATTTGCTTAACACATTTGTACGATTGTCTCTCCATTGGAATGAGAGAAAAAACCCAATCTACATTTGAAATCCAAGGTGTTTAGTAGAGTGTTATTTTTGAAAAACCTCTTTTTAAGAAAAAAAAAACACCTCCTCTCTTCAAAACAAAAGTTAATAATAGCTTAGAAACAAAAACGCACCGCTTTAACACCTACTTTTTTAATTAAGCTAAATTTTTTCGCCACGACAAATGAATCAGGCGTAAAGTACTGCAATGCTATGCAATACAGTGGAACCTGCATTAATCATTATGAGAAAATTGAAAAGGGAAAAAAGTAAAAAAAGTACAGTATTGAACTGCCAGAACAATTATGAATTTCGATAGTTATCTCCGTTAACAATAGAACGCAACTAAACAGCTTAGCGGTTGTTTTGATGCTTCAGCTGTGAAGAAATGTTAGTTAACCTGGACTAAGTTTTCGTTAAGTGAGGTATGGCAGGACTGAAATCAACAACCAATTAATTTGATAGTTGTTATAATGCAAAATTTACGTTACGCAAATATTGCAGAAAAAAAATTGCTTAAAACTAATTTTGGTCTAAATTGATTCCTTGAGTGCGATTATATTTCCAATTATATAGAAAACATTTTAAAAATATTTCTTCGGGTGCTAAAATAATGATAATAATATAATAATGATAATAATGTTAAACAACATTTTCCAACACATTCTGGTTGAATGAGTCAAATTTGCCACATCTTCATCATAAAATCAAAGTCTAACCATTTTGTGGACGCTGCTTCGGAAGTGGTGAAAAAGAAAGATACCCTTCTGAATAGAATAACACTCATCCGCGATAAAAACCCGCATAAAATTTGTAATATTTCTAGAGATTTATTACGTTTTTTTTCTTTGAAAATGCTCTATGCAATTATAAATTTAGGAATTCCTCACTTTCTACTGCTGAAATTTTGGAATAACGAAAAACAAGAGGACGATAAGGCTGCAGCCCGATAGTAGTCCAATGCAGAAGTCCGCGGGGGTTTTACGTGAGTCTCGTCGTGAAGGCCTTACCCACGGTGTGCGACACACTGAGCATATTACAATGCGATTGCCCAAAGTTGACTTAAACTATCTATGGGCTGCTCTATGGGTCTGTAGCACCCGGTTGTATAAAGCAACGAACACACAGCAACACCCTTCTAGCCGTAAATCCTCGATTATCCACCAGTTGTGCCGGTTCAACGAGATTCAATCTTCCTTGAAGAATCTCCTACTAGGCGTCAGAGTCCACGACGATGGTTTAATGTGAGTCTCGCCGTGAAGGCCAATGCGATTGCCAGCTCCTCCCCAGGGATAGCCAAGTTAACTTGGACTATCTGGGAATTGGGGCTGACAATTTTGAGAGCACACTACCACAATTATCAGCTCTTTCTGCCAGCTAAAAGATATCAAATTGATTATGCTAGTATGGAACATAATCTCCATAGCTTGAGGTGAGGCTTATCTTACCACCTCTGCTACTCTATGGATCTGTAGCACTCGCTCGCAATTCCACATTCGAGCACAAAGTCCCTACCAGCGATTGAGGTTCCAACCAACAATTCGCATGAAGCTTCCACTAGGGGTCCAACACCAATTGATGAGGCGAGAAATCAGTTCCGGGTCCTCCTAATCCCCACACTACCGACCAAACTCACCGATGGGAGCTGTGCAACAAAGCTGCTACCAAATTGTGATTTACACATCACACTTCACGGGATTGGTATCCCTGCAGCAAAAGGAGTGCAGGCTAAGGATTTTTACATACCTGCAAGTGCGGATACCCCAAGTAGATGGAATGATCGATACTACATTGTGCAGGGATGCAGTATCCTTACCGGTGTGAGATAGGGGATAGATTTGGATAAAGATTTATTACGTTTTTTTTTTCTTTGAAATGTCCTATGTAATTATAAATTTAAGAATTTCATGCTGCTGAAATTTTGGAATAACGAAAAAAAGAGAACGAAAAGGCTACAGCCCGATTGTAGTCCAATGCAGAAGTCCGAAGAAGCGAGACGGGGAAAACTCCAAGCACCTTCCGCTCGGCGATGGTGAACAGCAACTATCACATATGGACATAGGATAATCCATGCCTGCCCATGACCCCCGAGAGTTGAAAAAGACACAAATGGCCATACCCACTCTGGAAGGCGTACTCGTATGTCGTCTCTTCCAAATGGCAAGTTTCTAGGAAGATAGCTTGAGAAGATCTCTAATTTTCAAAATTAAAATAAAATCCTGGTGGATATTATAACATTGCAGCGCATTAAATTTGGTATTATTTCTACTTGGAGGGATGAAGTATTAAGTTAGTCTTCTCTAATTCCCAAAATTTAAAATAAAATTATGACATTATAGTGCATTAAATTTGACATGACCTCTACTTTGAGGGACGACGTATTAAATTCGGCTTCACAAGTTCCAAAACAAAGCAACAGTCATTTGCTGTTCTTTGTCTCAGGCATGATGTGGTGCACCCATGCCTCGTCCATGGTTATAAATCGACGCGAAAATTCGGCTTTATTGCGGTCGAACATCGCCAAGCACTCTACTGAAACATCTTGACGACGCTGTTTTTGCTCTATTGAAAGCAAGCGCGGCATCCGTCTTGCGCACAGCTTTCTCATCTTCAAATCTTCGGTTAATGTGCGATATATACCAATTTTTGAATTGTCTATCGTTTTAGCTAACTCACTCACCTTCAGCCGACAATCATCTAATACCATTTTTCGTATTTTGTTAACCGTGTCTGCCGTGGACATCTCAGTTGGTCTCGGTGTTCGTCTTGGCAGCTTATATGGCCTTGTGTAAGCTCTGCTACCCAATATTTTACAGTCGTAAACGAAGGAACAGATTCCTCCAAAGTTGAATTTAGCTTGGCGTTTGCGTTGGTTGGACTGAGACCTTTCAAATTGAATTATTGAATTACATAACAATGATCAATTTTTTCCATGTTTACTAATTCAATGAGATCGTTTACTTTTGATGGCTCAAATAAAAACACTAATCAACGTAGCGTCTTGAAATTTAAAACATATGTTTTATAAGGTTGCCACTTTTTACGAAAATAATTTGTTTCAAACTATCGCCCTCGTCGTAAGCATTTTTGGAAATTTTTTTTATTTTTTTAAAATAAGTTTCAAAACCTGACTGACAATTAATCAAAAAATGCAGCTTTTTTCAAGTGGTTTTGTTAACAGTGAGACAGTGTATTAGCTAACTGAAATGGACATTTCTTTGCTTACAGTTAAATACGTTTAAAACCATAACTTAATAACTTAATAACTTTCTAATGTGCCGATAAAGCATATTCGAATAGTAGTTTTCCCTGAAAATCTAAAGTGTCAGGCATATCTTCAGGTTGACATTATGCTTATTATTGACGGCGGTTGGAAACAAGTCGACTTCTTAGTCGTGTAAAAAATAACTTGACGTTTTCTCGCTTATAAATAAACCCACTCTTATCATTCTCTTTTTAATGCTTGAGTGGACTGCAGTAATATCTAATTATTGTAGGCAAATTACATTTGATATTTGTTATACAGGGCGGCGCGCCAATTGTAATAATAATAAGAAATTCAAACATTATTTTTGTTTGTAATCAATATACTCGTATTTCATTTGGTTTTGCTTTGTTGTATAGAAAATTAAATTTTATTTTATATAATTAATTGGTTTGGAAGACGATAGACCGTAAATTACCTCCATGCTCGTTCACGCATACGCGTGAACTGATTTAATGAACTGCTTCAATTCAGTCAAATTCCTTGCTTTCGTTTTGTACACCTCTTGCTTGATATAACATCATAAATTTTTTTTTTTTTGGTGTAGTCAGGTCTGGTGAGCTTTGGAGGCAAGCAGGAACTCTACATCTGGATATTAATTTGTTTTGGAATTTTCGTTGGAGCTCTGCCATAACCGGTCTGCGAATGTAAACAGCTCCATCTTGCTGGAACCAAATGCTGTTGAATCGGATATGCCTTCGGCGTAGTTTTGGGTAAAAAATCCTTCAACATCTTTAAATAACGGTCCCCATTGACAGTTGACAGTAGAACGATCCGTACTCTGCCCTGTAGATAGCTCCACTTTTCCTCATTATCGTCCATCTTTCCTCATTATCGTCTACATAAGTACTTTGTAGAATAGGCACAATAAACCGCTGCTCCGACTAACGCGTTGTTTGTTGTAAGAAAATTCAGTGCGATCGCTGTAATAAATTTGAAATATGGATAGAATCCGCTTAAGCTTTCCGCACAATCCAAGCGAAAGAATATGATATATGATTACAAACAGGACTGATCATGTGGCAGTTGATGCTCATTGTTGAATCGAAAAAATCGACAAAACACACAGTAAAGGTACAGTGGAACATCGCTAAAGAAGTTGTAATCTAAGTATGCCATTAATACCAGAACTCATTTATAATGCTCACTCAATTAATCCTAATTTAAGTAGGGAATTTGCGCAATAATTCACACTTATCACAATTATATTAGGTGCGCAATTAAGTAATGGATGGCGCCAGCTGTAAGTGCCAGTCGATTCTGTCATAACCTAAACGTCATGAGCCAAGCTTAGGCATACGGTAAACATACCGCCTCGACACAATAGTGATTCTCTTGGGACGTCATATTCTTTTGGTTGTGTGAATATGTATGGTTTTGTGCCAAATAATCGTCATATGTGGGAAGTATTGAGTTTCTTCTTTCAATCGAAGAAAATGTCGGTTGAGGCTCAACGAGAGATTCAAAACGTTTACGGAGAAGGTGCTTTAAGTGAAACAACGTATCGAGATTGGCTCCGCACCTTTAAAAACGGTGATTTTGCTGTTGACGACCGTCCGCGTTAAGGAAGACGGAAAACCTTTGAAGACACTTAATTAGCGCCATTGCTTGATGGGGATCCGTGTCAAACAAAGGTAGAGTTTGATTCAGTATTAGGAGTTACTCGCCCAGCCATTTCCAAACGATTGCATGCATTGGGAATGATTCAAAAGCTACGAACTTGGGTTCCTTATGAGTTGAAGCCTAGGGACGTTGAACGTCATTTTTCCGTCTCTGAACAATTGCTTCAGCGACCAAAAAGGAAGGGTTTTCTTCATCGTATTGTAACGGATGATGACAAATGGATTCATTACAGCAATCCATAGAAAGGGAAGTTAAGGAAGCTCCCTGGTCATGCTTCTACGTCGTCGCCTCGGCCGAATATTCACGCTGTGAAGGTTATGCTCTGCATTTGGTGGGACCAGGTCGGTGTTATTTATTACGAGCTGTTGAAGCCAAGCGAAACCATCACTAGTTATCGGTATCGACTCGGTAAATACGATTGAGCCGAGTTCTGCGTGAGGAATGCCCACAATACGCGGAGAGGCACGAAAATGTGATTCTTCAGCATGACAAGGCTCGGCTTCACGTGGTTAGGCCCGTTAAAACCTATCTGGAAACGCTGAATTGGGAATCAATCAATTGCGGTAATTTACATGAGTCTCGCCGTGAGGCCTTACTCATGGTGTGCCCTCATACATGGGGCTGTTTTCTATAATTCCTTTCTTGGTTACAATTCTTTTCTTCTTGCGGCAGCCAGCTCTCCTTTGGGGTACCCAAACTAATCCCGAAAGGATTAGTCGAACTACCTTTGAGATTAGAAGTAGGTCCCCTTGGAAAAACTTCCTCAGGGCCTGCTTCCTCTCTCGGCCAAAGTACCTTTGCAGTCAATTGGTATGAAGTGAGCTACCTCCCGGTTAGGAGTTGAGGTAATCTAGAAAGACCTCGATAGACATGAACAGTATTTTCGATGCTTCCGGCTTGCTTCAGCAACGCAACCTGAAGCAATGCAAAAGCATTGAAAACACATGTCCGGGCAACCACAGCCAGCACGATGCTCCCACAAGGGATCCAACGCCATCGACCAGGCAAGAACAATGTTCTTCGGGCCCCTGGTCACCCATGCTTCCAGAAGAGAAGACCCCTCTGGTCTGGGTTTCGCAGACAAGCTACTCCAGTTTTGCTTTATCATACCTCGCATGGAACTGGTAATGCATTATCTACGGCATAGATTTTCAATGTCCGAGGAGAAATACCAACACAGGAAATTAATGCCATGTTCCTCTAGTCTATCAAACATATCTCCCCACGAAGGAACTCCATGGCCGTACGACTATTAAAAAGGAAAAGATAAATCTTCTTATATCTCTCGACAACTTCTCTATGTCCGCTCCTGTTGCCAGGGTGGCTGAAATGGGAAGTCTTATTCCATCCGCCTTATTCCCCAGATATTGCACAGTCCGATTATCACTTGTTCCGTTCGATGGCTGATGATGGCCGATCCGGCTGACCAGTAATTCCACTCATATGACGACATCAAAGAGTGGCTAGATTCGTGGATAGCTTGAAAAGATGCATAATTTTACTGTGACTGAATTCGAGCTTTGCCAGAAAGATGCGAAAAAAGTAGTAGAAAAGTAGCTAGCGATAGACAACACTTTCAATGAATCATTTGTAAACATGTTTTCATAATAAAGTTGTATTTTTATAAAAAAAAAATAGTGAGAACTTGGTTGCGCACTTAATAAGTGCTTTATTATGTCACTGGCAGATTTAGATTGCGATTAATTTAGTGATGTCCCACTGCACCACCTGGTTTATTTAATAACATGCGTTTAATGGTGTCTTATTATACGGTAGACACGGGGCTAACCAACAGGTTTTTTCGTTTTTTTTTTTATATTTTTGATCGGTTTGAATGGTACAATCCGTACATATAGCTATGACTACGCGTATGTAAAATGAGTAATTGTCGCAGAAACGAAACAGAAATTGTTTGAAACAAATAACTATTTGCAAATTTCAAGTGAAGTTTCAATTTGATGTCGACTCGTTTTGTTATTGTTGCGGTTTGCTGCCGTTCCTTTTTATGTGTGTCAAGTAGTTTGTGTTGCTGCGTTATCGCTGGCCGTTCGGCTGGTTTTCGAAAGAAGCCTTCATGGGGACCGCCGACAGACCATTCGATTGCTCGAATGATCGCTCAGCAATACGTTCAGTACATAAAATGTACATTAAACGTACACATATCGTCTGTATGTTAACACGTACATACTTACTCGTAGATTCGATATGGGAGAGAGGAGAATGTGCGTATGATGTAAGCATTTATGGTAATCGGTTCATAATACTTTAATACGTTAATACGCTAACACTTATGCTCATGATCATATCTAATTGAAGGAAACTGATATATTTTGTAAAGCTCGGTATTTGCATTGATTGGCCTGTGTTGGGTCACGATTTTATTTGCAGCATTTTTTTTTATGTTTACACCGTTTAGACTATCATTAAATAGTGGTATCAGTTAGTTGACTTGGGAAAATTTTGTTTTTAGTTTTGTTTATTTATTGTAGGTTTTTTGTTTCAATGTTGCAAATTGCTTCAAATTGCTCGAATGAGTTGTAATGCTTAAATCAAATTTTGCTTTTTATAAAAAAGCGAAAAAATTACTGCTTTCATTAAACATTGGAAATTGTCCCAAAAATTTATCTATTTGTAAGAAAAACTGTTGTGTAGGTTTCATAAGTTCCGCATTGAATATTAGTTTTCTTACGGCACACAAGATATGAACATGAAAAACATGTGATCAAAAAATAACCGTTATTTTGAAATTTCGTGCGTTACGTATATTCAATTTTCGCATTTTTTTCTGTTATGTTGGTACACATGTCTGTTATAAATGTTGAAAATATCAGCCATTACAATCCAAATTGTTTTTGACAGATAAAAAGGTTAGTCGTGTTTTGTTGTGCTCTTCGATTTTTTACTATTCGAAAAAATGATAGATCAAAGAAACTGTATTAAGTTTTGTGCAAAAAATTAAATTAAATGTGCAAGGATATTTGAAATGTTGACTGTGGCGTTTTGGCGAGTCTACTATGAGCAGAACACAAGTTCGACTGTGGTATAACCAGTTTAAGGAAAGCCGAGAAGATGTCAGTGAGGATGGTCATCCTGGTCGCCCGAGCAAGTCAACAACCGAAAAAAACATTGAAGCAGTGAAGAAAAAGATTTTAGATAATCGTCGAATCACTATTAGAGAGGTTGCTGATGATGTTGGCATATCGTTCGGCTCATGCCAAGCAATTTTTACGGATGTTTTAGGCATAAAACGTGCGGCAGCGAAGATTGTTCCAAAATTGCTAAATTTTGAGCAAAAACAACGTCGCATGGACATCGCTCAGGAGCTGTTGAACGTCGTCAACGAAGATCCAGATTTCCTCAAAAAGGTCATAACTGGTGACGAATCATGGATGTATGGCTATGATATTTAAACCAAAGCCCAATCATCCAAATGGAAGCTTATAGAAGAGCCAAGACCGAAAAAAGCACGTCAAGTTCGGTTAAATGTGAAGGTTTTGCTCACTGTTTTCTTCGATTGCAATGGCGTGGTGCATCATGAATTCTTGCCAAAAGATCGTACGGTCAATAAGGAATACTATCTTGAAATTAAGCGCCGTTTGCGCGAAGCAATTCGTTTGAAACGCAGAGAATTGTGCAAAAACCAATCATGGATTTTGTACCATGATAACGCACCAGCTCACACATCGATGCTTGTGAGCGAGTTTTTGGCCAACAAGAAAACCTCAATCATACCTTGATTACCGGACTTGGCTCCCGCTGACTTTTTCCTCTTTCCAAAACTGAAGACACCGATGAAAAGAAAGCGTTTTGCTACAATTGAGGAGATAAAAGAAAACTCGAAACAGGAGCTGTTGGTGATACCAAAAAGCGCGTTTCAGAAGTGTTTCGAGGATTGGGTAAAACGCTGGCATAAGGGGGGCAAGATAGTTATTGATGAATAAATAAATACTTTTTGAAAAAATTGAAAGTAACGATCACACCTTGTATACAAAGTTGTGATTAGATTTCAGTTAGCAAATTCACATATGAGACAAATTTTCTTAATTCCCATGAATGAGATATTGTAAAGTTTCTCACATTCAGTGAGTTTGCACGCATTCTATTTTATTAAACTCACTCTACAGGACCTACAGTTTAACGACGATCAGCATTTAATTATTATGCCGGCTTATCCGTTTTTCGGTTTCAAAAGCAAAGTTTAAGAAAACACACGAAGATATAACTTTGATGAAACTTTTATTTCAGTATAACGATGGGATACGCCTTAGGACAGTAGGTAATTTCAGTTACTGAAACTTAACTCACCAGCTTGGTGGTCGTTGGCAGCCCCAACACTAGGATCGGATGCAGTGGCCTGATAAGCCGCTCATCTTAAATAAAATTTATCATGAAAACTCCAAAGAAAATAACAAGACGAACCTAAAAAACGCCTAAATGTTGACAACCCCCGCAAACGTTATAAGGACCATGACTTAAGGATATGTACCTGGAATGTCCGCACTCTTTACAGAGAAGGTGCCTCTATCCGACTAGAGTATGTCCTTGATAAACATAAAGCTGACATTGCCGCCATCCAGGAAACGCGATGGACAGTACAAAGACGTACGAGGTGTATAAACTGTACACGGTGTAAAAATTGTGACATCTACTATAGCTGCTACGCAGAAAGGCATGAATTCGGATTTGGATTTGTTGTGGGAGTCTGAGACACCTTGTCTCGCAGTTTAACCCCATAAGTGATCGTACAGCCACTATCCGCATCAAAGCGAAATATTTTTTCACGACGTTGATCTGTGCACATGGCCCGACGGAAGAGAAAGATGAGAAGACCCAAGACACATTTTATGAGTGTCTAGAAGAAGCGTATGACCACTGCCCTGGCCACGACATTAAAATTGTTCTGGAAGATTTTAATGCCAAAATAGGAAGGGAAAATGTTCTTGGTCCAACAGTCGGAAAATTCAGTCTACATGGTAACAACTTCGGAAACGGTTTCAGACTGGTTTCATTCGCTGCGGTACGTAACATGGTAGTAAATGGAACCAGATTCCCGCACAAATACATTCACAAGGAAACATGGCTATCATAACACCAGGAATCAGACTGATCACGTGGCAATAGACGGAAGGCATGCTTCTAGCGTCATGGCCGTGCGTGTGACTCGTGGTGCTAATATTGACTCGGATCACCAGCTGGTTGCAGCTAAGGTACGCACAAGACTAAGCAGAACGAATAATGTTAGTAACCAGGCACAAAGGAAGCTCGACGTCACTAGACTGCACATCCCTGAGATAGCCACAGTATACTCCACCAAACTCTCAAAACTACTACAACTAAACTCCCCAGATTCTGATGTTCCTGACGCACGGTGGCAACATATTCCGCATTCTATGACAACTGCTGCAAAAACCATACTTGGATATGAGAAACCGCTTTCAGGCAGGCCCTTATATGGCGAAGAATGTCGCATGGTGTCTGAGGAAAAGGATGTGACGCTTACAGTTAGGGAACGCTACAAGGAGCAGAGGAGAGAGGCACACCAACTTTTTAGGCAGAAGAAGCGGTTGCGGAAAGAGCTTGAGAGTGAGGATAGAGGAGAAGCCCAAAAATTTTACCAAAAGATAAGAAGTACAGGATATGAAACAGGGCTCCCCTCCTATAAGGATAGCGAGGGAAATCTGGCCACAGATACGCAGAATGTGCTGCAACTATAAAGAGAACTTTTTTATAAACTCTTGGTTCCGGAAGACAGCACGAGTGAAAAAATCACCCCAATTATCGACGATGGCATAAATTGCCCAGCTCCGAGCCAAATAGAGAGCAGAACAGCAGTATTGCGGCTTAAGAACAACAAAGCTGCGGGCGCTAATGGCCTGCCAGCAGAGCTGTTTAAAACTGGTGGCGATGAGCTGGTAAACGGCTGCATCAACTCCTAAATACGATCTGGCTCCAGGAAAATATGCCAGATGATTAGAATTTGAATGTACTGTGTCCTGTGTTTAAAAAAGGCAATCCAAGTGTTTGTAAAATCTAACGCGGTATCAATCCTTTACCCAAAGCCTATAAGGTCCAGTCGAGTGTGTTATGTGAAAGACCAAAGCCGATTCCAACTGACCTAACTGAACCTCATCAGTGTGGCTTTAAACCTGGTGAACCAACAACTAACCAAATATTCACACTACGACAAATTCTTTAGAAGATCCAAGAAAAACCGGTCGACATGTACCATCTTTTTGTCGATTATAAAATTGCCTTCGATAGCCCGATACGGCAAAAACTGCATGAAGTGATGTCCGAGTTTGGAATTCCTACGAAGCTTATACGTCTTTGTAGGATAACGCTGACAGACACGAGGTCTTCAGTGAAGATAGGCAAGGATCTAAGCGAGCCTTTTTACACCAAATGAAGATTTAAGCAGGGCAACAGTTTATCCTGCGACCTCTTTAACATACTGTTGGAGATGATTATGAATAAGCTGCAGTTAACAAGCATATGCGACTAACATATGGCCTTTATTGAAGTTGACATATTCTTTAATGGCAACAGCATACACGAGTATACCAAATATCATCTGTACCCTAATGTAGTTATTACATCCGTCCAAAATGCTAAGACGTATGAGCAGTACCACAACCTTTTACTTAATGTGTACTTACTGTATCATATGATAATTTTGTGATTGAGCATTTTGCTCGGGAGTATTTCTTTCTATTTCAGTAGCATATCATTCATTTATGTATCCCCAATAGTTCATGAGATACGCGCGTTAAAAATTTTAAATCTTAATATGGTACAACATATGACAATTATGTAATTGGTACTAATTTACTGTTAAATATTTATGCAGATCGGCTGTTATTCTGGCCACCACAAGATAATTTTAAAAAGGAGCGGATCGGCGCCTTGCTGCTTCTCAAACTGTGATGTTCAATATCACTATTAAACGATAGATTCCGTTTAGTGAGTCTAAAAATAGAGTATGTGTAAAATTCATGAGCATGAGAAGCTCTTTCATGTTTCATTCATGGGATGTGATTTTAAGGCTTTCGTTTCTATAATAAACTGGCCCAAAACTGCGAGATGTTACTGCAGCCTTCTCAAGCATCGATAAGGAAGCAGAGAAAATGGGTCTGGTGGCATGTTGAAGAGGTCGCAGGATAGACAGTCGCTCTGCCTAAATCCTCTCTTGGTGTATTATATTATATTGTTATTCTGCGAGTAATAAATAAAATCGTTAATCGTTATTATGGAACTTTAAAATAAAAATTATTAGTATAACATCGAGGAATAATATATGTGTACTCAGGGCATTCCTACAAATATTCTTTATCTCTAGCTAGTTTCCTTTGAAATTACAAAAAATAACGATTATTTGCGGCCCCTGTTAATATCACATTTCAGTCATTTTATATCGAATTTTAACTGTTTATAGAATAGTATTCTAAATTTGTGGCAGTTTCCTTTCATATTACATTGATTTATTCATTTCAAACTTGAATCGTTAAAAGAATATTCAAATTAAAAATTGTATTTTTTTTTTGCTGAATCTGTTCAACGGAGAAAAAAGACATTTGCAATTTTGAAAGTAATAAACTACTTACAAAATTATATATGGGAAGCGAAAAAGCCACATTAATACGAGTACATCCAAAAGCACCATAAAGAACAGGTTTGATTACACTGAAAATCAAATTCTCCCTCCGCAATTAATGATAAACCAGCCGAGAGATGCGTCAAATGTAGAAATGAAAAGGTCATTGCCAAAGCCATAAAATTAATTAAAAAAAGGCGACAGAAACAAATTGAAGCTAACATTTCCTTACTTTATTGTTGAATATACCAAATGATGTTTTTGACCTCTCCCAGGGAAATCACTTTAGTTTAAGCCAACTGATGAATAATTACAATAATGTTACAAAAACGTTATGGGCATTGAGTAGAGGGGAATGAAAATGCAAGTGCAAGTTTGTTATATATAAATTCAGATGACATAACAACAATTTGTAAGCAAAAGTTTACATAAAATTCAAGTGTGAGTTGGAGCTTCAATTTTATTGTCATGTTCATTGAACTGAACTTGAGCGCATGCGCAAATCTTGATAAATGGCCAGCTGTAATGATGGGCGGGAGGACACTGCGTATGGATGTGAGATTGCGCACGCGCATTTGCCACCTCTCTTTTTTGTATTTCGACCAAAAAGGCTATAAATTCTAAACAATTCAAACCATCAGCCACACGTTATTGTTGCTGACGTTAATGCATAAAATTTAATTCTTTTTCTCACACATGTTTTCTTTCTTTTTGTCATTGTTTTGTAGATGATGTCGTTTTATAAATCACAAAAAATGAGACAAAAAATGATCATATCACGCGAAATCCAATTCATTCATAAATCTGATAAAATTTCGTTGGAATTTCATAAATCTAGTTGGGTGTTCGTGTCTGAGGTGGCCGTAACAACCAAACGACCAACTTTTTGATTCGTTCTGTTAATGGCAAATAATTTAAATTGATTCAACGTTTTTTGTTTGCCGGTTGTTGTCGTTATTATTATTTCCATTTTGCGACGGAGAATGTTTGGAATATTAATTGAAAAACTAAGTATTGCATCACTTGCGTTGGTAAACGTCTGCATTAGGGTTACCCATCGTTATGGTGACAATTGAGAGGAAAGTGTTTCCAGTACACTTTTTCTATACGAAAAGTGTTTTCCAGTACACTTTTTCTATACGAAAATTGTCTTTCAGTACACTTTTCTATACGAAAAGTGTCTTCCAGTACACTTTTCTATACGAAAAGTGTCGTCCAGTACACTTTTCTATACGAAAAGTGTC
>JAHXMU010000097.1:70081-190685 GCA_019455685.1 Philornis downsi
CTATACGAAAAGTGTCGTCCAGTACACTTTTCTATACGAAAAGTGTCTTCCAGTACACTTTTCTATAGGAAAAGTGTTTTCCAGTACACTTTTCTATAGGTAAAGTGTTTTCCAGTACACTTTTTAATACGAAAAGTGTCTTCTAGTACACTTTTCTATACGAAAAGTGTCTTCCAGTGCACTTTTCCAACCGAAATGGGTATTCCAGTACACTTTTTTATACGAAAAGTACACTTTTCTCTACGAAAAGTGTTTTCCAGTACATTTTTCTTTACGAAAAGTGTCTTTCAGTACACTTTTCAATACGAAAGGTGTCTTCTAGCACACTTTTCTGTACGAAAAGTGTCTTACAGTACACTTTTCTATACGAAAAGTGCCTTCCAGTATACTTTTCTTTACGAAAAGCGTCTTCCTGTACACTTTCCTACACGAAAAGTGTCTTCCAGTACACTTTTCTATACGAAATGGTTATTCCAGTACATTTTTCTCTACGAAAAGTATTTTCCAATATGCTTTTCTATACGAAAAATGTCTTTCCATACACTTTTCGATAAGAGAAGTCTCTTTCAATATAGTTTTCTATATCGAAAATGACTTCCAACACACTATTCTATGTGGAAAGTTTAACCCTGTATGGAAACATACTTTTACATTTTGCAGAAAGAGTTTTTAAAGAAAAATTCTTTATATTTATCGAAACGACCTTAACCTGTTCTCAAACTTTAAAAGAAGTCCACGAGGGTTTAACGTGAGTCTCGCCGTGAAGGCCAATGCGATTGCCAGCGACCCCAGAGATAGCCAAATTAACTTGGACTATCTGGGAACAAGGGCTGACAATTTTGGGAGCATGCCACCACAATTATCAGCTCTTTCTTCCAGCTAGAATATATCAAATTGATTACGCTAGTATGGAACATAATCTCCGTTGGTGGAGGTGAGGGTTATTTTACCAAAATTTGTTCGTGTTCGTTGCCCTCAAAAGCAGCGGACAACAAAAACTCTGGGCAGACTCGTGATGCCTTCAAACATCAAACTTTAAAAGAGTAAGAATCTCACCTTCCTTGGTGTGTAGGTTGTGGTGGTGATATAATGTGCCCAGTGGGCCAATTTTGATAAGCAGAACTGGCGCTGTGGGATGAATCAAACATAATGCTACGGTGCCCAAATCAAATTTTGGTATAAAACTTTTGATCGATGACAGACGATATGAAATCGTCTTCCGAGGTATTTTTCTACATGAAAAGCATCCTCTAAGACACTTTTCATGCTGAAATATGCCTTGCAGAACAACATTATAATTGCTCATCTTCCAGGAAATTTTGTTATGTTAAAAATGAAATCTGCATGAAAGAGATTATAATTTTTCTATATGAAAAATGTTTTGGAATATTTTCTTCATACGAAAAATTGTCTTTAAAAGTTATTTTTCATACAGAAAAATACCTTTAGAAGACTCTCACATGAAAATCATGTTTCATGTAGATTAGATTCATGGAATACGGTTTTCATATTTTATTATAGAAAAGATGCCTTAGAAAACACTTTCCATAAGTAAAAATTTCTCATGATGGACTCTTCTATTTAAAGTGTCTTCAAAAACATGTCCACGTGTTGGTAATACGAAGATACCATTTATCTCTTACTCGTATATCTTACAGGCACTCGACACTGTAACGTATTGGCGGATTTTGGTTTAACTACACGGTTTTTTTTATATATTCATGGTAGTCGCTACCGATGACGAGTTTTATTTGTCAAAGCCGATGTCATGAAAAAAATACGATATTGCCTGAATGGCCCGTCTGAAATATGAATTGCGGCGAAGCATTGGGTGTAAGGAAAAAAGCCAAAAGCTTTTTTAAATGGAGACTCTTAAATTGACTAAGTGGGAGAATAAGGATATCGAGATATAGAAAATCTGACATTTTTGCTGTACTAATCTAAATTATATTATATAACTAGCTGACCCGGCAAACGTTGCTTTGCCTTCAAAATGCAATTCACAAAATAATGGTATGTTTGTTACCTACCATTATTTGATTCAATGTTAATGTGGTAAAAAAAAATAATTGCAAAAATCTCATCTCCAACGCCATCTATCACTTCAAATAAAACCTTTTAAACCTTCCGGAATACTCTACCAATAATTTAAGACCAAAATGAGCCCAATCGGTCTAACCGTTCTCGAGCTTTAGCGAGACTAACGTACATCAATTGATTTTTATATATATAGATTATATACAATTATATAATTCTGTTGTACTAATCGAAAGTGGGCAGCACTGCCGCACCCCTTCTAGGACCTGTCCAGACCTGTCACACCAATTTAAAGAATTGTCGAATTGTCTTTTGTGTTATATTCTGTAACTGACTAAAATTTGAAACAAAAAACAATGGACTAACCACGATCCCTCTGGTAATTCCTGTGCAAATTACCTTAGATTTATGCTTTCGCCCAATTGCACTAAATTCAATGTCACTCCGGCACTCTTCACATTCTTGTATTAAGGCAAAAGGTCTTTAGATGAAGGCATATGTAAGCCTGTTCACCTGACTAAAAATTTCTGCACCGATTATTGTTCGAAATAATTGCAATGAAATTTCAGTGGTAATGCATGTTAGAAATACCTAAAGGTTGGCAAGTCCTAATGCCCTACTTTGCCTAATAAAACTTGCAATATTGGATGAATTTGCCCTAATTTGTCTTCACTCTCTTTCTCTCTAAAACATTTTCAGAGATTTAATTTAGCTGATAGAATTTTAAGCGCATAACTTCTTAAACAATTCAGATAGATCAAATAGTAAGTACAGTAATTGCAAAAATGAACCTGTTTATTTTCAACAAAAGATCACAGGAAAGGGATATATTTAAATCAGTTGATCTGACTGAAACTTGATGTGATAAATTGGAGGAGAAGATCGAAGTGCTTAATTCCAAGCACTAGTAGTAGCAGGCGTAGGCGTATAATATATAAGGATGTCTATTCCAATCGCCACCTAAGAAGAAGAAGAAGATCTGTCTGAAATTTCAGCGATGGATTTATTCATATTCTTAACATGAAAACCATGAGAAATATATTTATTCTATTGTATTTTGTCTAGTCTTACATTCAAGGGTGGTCCCAAACTTAGACGACCTAACAAAGAAGACACGAAAATGTAGGGGAAAATATTCTTTATTTTTCAATATAATCTCCTTTTTTCGGCGATATTCAATATCTTCTACACCCTGTTTATAGTAAAAACTGTCAAACTTCTTAAAATAGCCCTCAACCGTAGACTCCACCACTTCATTGTTGGCAAATCTTTTACCACCGAGCCATTTTTTCAAGTTTGGAAATAGAAAATAGTCCGAGGGAGCTAAATCTTGTGAATAAGGTGCCTGATGAGGCAATTCGAATTCTAATTCATTAATTTTGGGCATCACAATAGTGGATGCGTGAAATGGAGCATTGTCTTGATGAAACATCGCCAAACCGCAGACTTCATCTCTTAATTTTTCAAGTTTGAAAATAGAAAATGATCCGAAGGAGCTAAATTTGACGAGTAAGGTGCATAATTTTGGGCATCACAATAGTGTTTGTGTGAACTGGAGCATTGTCCTGATGAAACAACACTTACTTTTTCGCCAAATGCGGTCTTTTTCCATAATTTCATTTCCTAAACGCTGCAATAAATTAGCATAATATTCGCCGCTGATGGTTTTTTCCTTCTGAAGATAATCAATAAAAATAATCCCTTGAGGATCCCAAAAAAAAAAGAAGGAAAACCGTCGCCATGATCTTACCTGCAGATGGAACCGCCTTTGCTTTCTTTGGGCACGATTCTCCCAATCCAGTCCAATGCTTTTTTTTACTGTTTCTTTGTCTCAAGTGTGAATTGGTGGACCCATGTCTCATCCATGGTTATAAATCGACGCAAAAATTCGGCTTTATTGCGGCGAAACATCGCCAAAAACTCTACTGAAACATCTTCACGACGCTGTTTTTGCTCACTTGAAAGCAAGCGCGACATCTAACTTGCATAAAGCCCTCTCATGTTCAAATCTTCGATTAGTATACGCTGTGCAGCACTTTTTGAAATACCTGTCATTCCAGCTAGCTCACACACTTTCAACCGACGATCATCCAATGTTATTTTGTGGATTTTCTTAACCATGTCTGGCGTGGACACCTCAAATGGTCGATCACTACGGTGTTCATCTTGGCAGCTCGTACGGCCTCGTTTAAACTCTGCTATCCAATATTTTGCAGTCGTAAACGAAGGCGCAGACTCCTCTGAAGTAGAATCTTGTTCGGCTTTAACATTGGCTGGACTGAGACCTTTCGAATGGGAATATTAAATTAAATAACGATGACCAATTTTTTCCATGTTCACAAATTCACTGAGATCATTTACTTTTGATGGCTCAAAGGAAAATGCTAAACAAAGTGAAGCCTTGAAACTTAAAATGTATGTTTTATAAGGCTGCCACTTTTCAACAAAATATTGTTTTTCGAATTGCTGGCACCATCTATGTATACGTCAGGTCGGCTAATGTTGGAACCGCTGTAGTATCTAATATATCATTCGTTATTGGCCAATCAAACGCTTTTACTTTTGATATAAATAAATAATTAATTAGTTAATAATAATAATTTGGGCACCGTAACATTACTTTGGATTCATCCCACAGCACAAGTTCTGTTTACCAAAAGTGGCCCACTGGACACGTCATATCACAACCACAACCTTCATACCAAAAAGGTTAGTAAGCAGTTCAAACATATATTGCTTGTACAATGTAGATCAAAAACAGAATATGCCACACCCCTTTATCGCAATGAAATGTTAGCAACAAAGATCATTTAAATGCCACCCTAAGGCAAAAATACCTAAATAATTATATGCTATTAATTATTCTATAATAAATATTTATGTTTAGCTTATAATCGAAACATTTAAATGTGGGAAGACATAAATGAAAACAATAAATACGTGCAGAACAGATTATGATTTCATTAAAAACTCAACATCTGGACGATTTTACACAGATAGCAATTTCAAGAATATTTTGGAATATAGAAAATATAGTTGAAAGCAATTTGACTGGATGGGGGGACGGATCAAAAAAATGTTCTTGCTCGTTTTGGAAGAAGATTTACGATAATTTACCAAAAATAGGTACAATGAAATTATTTTTAAGCCTATCAAAGTACTCGGACTTTATCAAACACAGTGGTTTGTAGACGAACTCAATGTCTTACCGAAATCAAGTGTTCGCTTTGTCCCATGTGGGTTCAATGCATGAATGGATTTATAAAGATATGGTATCAATATCTATGGCGTGTAAACTCAGATAGATGTAAATTATCATTAGGCTAACCCAATTGTTCCCGTTCATCTCCGTTCAATTAAAACACACTATTTCGTCCTAATCAAAAAAATAAAAATACAATTTAACTAGCAAAGACACGAACCATGTTTTTGTTTACACAGCTTTGTTAAAAAATGAAAACAGCTCTATTAAGTCGAAGACATAGAAATATGTTTAAAAATGTTGAATTTATCGGTTTGGAGAAACATAGGAAGCCAATTATATTTGAACGGCGGTCACCCCGATGTGTCTAAAGAAAACACTTCGAATAGTCAAGTAATCAAAAAGTTTTGTAAATGATTCTCAAACTGTAACGTTCGGTATCGTCATTAAACTGTAGCTTGAGTGAGTTTAAAAATACAATACATGTAATCTCACTGAATGTGAGAAGCTCTCCCATGTCTCATTCATGAGTTGCAAGAGGTTTTGTCCTTTTTTGTTTTTGTTTGTTTACATCATTGGCTATAATGTTGCCAATGTGTGTAATCCACAAAGTTTTACCTTTGATGATGAGCCCATCGACTACTTTTTTGTAGGATATCAGAGTCTTGTGTTATCCATAGGGTTATCCATATATGGGTTCCAAAAGTGCCGGTTTGGCAAGACAGTCAGCTGTTAAATAACTGTCATCTGAAGTGTTACCCATTGAGTGAAAGGTTTGCCATGTACGAATATGGATCGTTTAACAACCGAAGAACTTATAAAAATCGTTAAAACTTACCACAAAAGTGGTGATCCAAAAGTGGACTTTCAATCGAACAAAATTTTCTATAGCGATGAAGCACTTTCATCACTCGGTAGGTACGTCAACAACAAAATTGTCGCCCATATGGTTTGGAGAACCCAGAAGTGGTTTGTGAAAAAGCCAAACGTGACTGTTTGGTGCGCATTATGGTCTGGAGGTGTTATTGGGCCGTATTCTTTCGAAAATTACGCTGGAGGAACCTCAGAAAGATCCACTGCACCCACGCCGATGATTACGCACCTTCAGCCGATGATCACCCAATACAATTTTGTGGATTTTCTTAACCATGTCTGGCGTGGGCACCTCAATTGGTAGACCACTACGGTGTTCGTCTTGTTAGCTTGTACGGCCTTGTTTAAACTCTGGTACCCAATATTTTACAGTCGTAAACGAAGGAGCAGACTCCCCAGAGTAGAATCTACAATCTACAATCGGTTTTAATATTGGTTGGACTGAGACCTTTCAAATGGGAATATTAAATTAAATAACGATGACCAATTTTTTCCATGTTTACAAATTCACTGAGATCGTTTACTGTGGATTGCTCAAATGAAAATATTAAACAATGAGGCGCCTTGAAACATATGTGTTATAAGGTTGCTACTTTTCATCAAAACAATTTTTTTTTTAAACTGCTGGTATCATCTACGTGTCAGTTTGGCTAGTTTTGGGACCACCCCCGTAACTTTGTTTATACACGAAGAAAATGCTACAAGATTGTAATGGCAAACTTTTGAATTAATCCAGCAGGTATAGCGTTGATTAAGTTTCTCCTCAGTTTTTTTTCCTGCAAATAAATTTTAAACCGATAATCGCACTTATAAATCCCGAATACATTTTAATGAGGAAAGGATAATTACATATGTCAGCTTTTAATTTGACAATATTTTCCTGTATATTTGCATCTATGCTGGGTATTTTATAATATGTAAATCAGTTTAAAAATTTTCATGTCAAAATATTTCGCCCTCAATAAATATTTATAGTATTTTTCAGCGAAACAGTGATATTTTTTGTTTTAATCGAATGTGGAAACTAACTCAAAATGTTTCGATTTTTTATCAATCTTTCTATGAAGTTACACTTTTTTGCTATAATTTTGAAATTACATTCTGCCGAAAAAGTTCCAGAAACTGGTCAATATAGTTTATTCATTTAAATTGTATTACATTCAAAGTAGGGCTCTTTCGAAATAACATACTTATGCCCACAAATGGTTAGGTTAGGTAGGTCAGTGTGGCAGTCTGTCGGAAACTAGAGATATGGCTGTCTCTAGTTTCCCCCATTGAAGCATCCTGTGCACCCCAAGAAGCTATTCAGTCAGGCAAGATCTCCATCCAGATCTCCTAGGTCCCTACTGAAATAAGAGTCCAATGTTGATCCCCGCCTGTAAGCCAGGGCGAGACAATTGCAGAGAAGGTGTTCTATAGACCCCTTCTCCTCTTCATCCCTACAGCTCCTGCAGAAGTAACTAGTCGCAAAATTCAGTCTCATTGCATGTCTGTCAATCAGACAGTGTCCTGTCATGACGGACGGACACAGGTAATGAGACGTCGGGTCTTGATAGCAACAGCAGTTTATGTGAACGCTTCAGGTCTAGGCGAGGCCACATCTATCTGGATTGATTGTAACCTCGGACAGACGCCCACCTATCATTTGCTGCTAAATATGCTCTAGGTTGTCCCTAGCTTTGCCAGTTCGTCTGCTCTGCGGTTCCCTGGTATGTCCCTATGGCCCGGCACCCACATAAGGTGAATGTTGAAATGCTGAGCCATTTCGTTAAGAGATGTGGCATTTTTGGGGTGATGTTGAGTTCAGGAAGACCGAATCCAGAGATTTAATGGCAGCTTGACTGTCAGAGAATATTTTAATCCCCACTGTGGTGAGGACGTTATACCTCAGCCATTTTGCCACTTCCTTAATGGCCAAAATTTCAGCCTATAGTGTTCAGGTAGTCAACAAATAATCCAATCATTTTACTCTTCAAACGCATGTTCCGAAAAAGATCTTAGTTCTAGCAGGAAATTCTCTTTTATGTCTTTTCTCGATTTCCCCGAATTTCCCGGGTCGGAAAGAAAAAAAGACAGCAGAACTCATATCAGGTGGACATGGTGATCATCCGATGATGGTGATCATCCGATTTTTGAGTTCTTGGACAGACTTTAGATCATAATGATAGCCTTACGAGATGACGCGTTATTGTGGTGCAAATCCATGAGTTTTTTCCCACAAATGTTTCCTTTTTTGACGAACTTGCTTTCTTAAACGCCTCAAAACATTCAGATAAAATTCTTAGTATATCGTCTGATTTTCTGATAAGAATTCAGAGTGCACAGCAACGCGATCATCGAAGAAAGCAGTCAACATTAGCTTGATTTATGATCGATTTTGAGACGTTTTTTTTTGTTTCGACAAGGTTGGAAGTCGCCGCCCCGATGATTGTTGACTGGTTTACATATTAAACCCATATCTTATCATCATTCATAATGCGTTTCTGTAATGTGGGGTCGGTATTGATTCTTTTAAGCATGTTTTCATCATCTTTCACGCGATTGAATTTTTCGAGACTAATTGAGCGGCAATGTGTTTTACACCAAAACAATCGCGTAAAATGGTGCAAACTGATTCGTGAGACACGGAAAGCCAGCGGATATCTCCCTCAAAATTTATTCACCATTTATTTCACTTTATCGACCACATAAAGAGAAGCTGTCCTATGTCCCACTCATGGGATGCAAAGGAATTGTTTTTTTTTTGTATACAAGATGATGGGAGCAGGGTCCTAAAACAAGCCAATATAACGTCTAGATGATATCTGTAGTTTGAAAAAAAATATTTTGGTGAAAAGTGGCAACCTTATAAAACGTATGTTTAAACTTCAAGGCGCCAAGTGGTTTAGTATTTTTATTTGAACGATTTCAGTGAATTTGTAAACATGGAAAAATTGGTTACTGCTATGTAATTCAATATTTCCAATTGAGAGGTCTCAGTCCACCGAGCGGAGCTAGATTCTACTCTGCAGGAGTCTCCTCATTCGTTTAAGACTGTAAAATATTGGGTTTCAGGCTTTGAACGAGGCCGTACAAGCTGCCAAGACGAACACGGTAGTGGTCGACCAGTTGTAGTACCCACGTCAGACGGCTACACACTGCAAATACCGTTGAGAAAATCCACAAAATGGTATTGGAATGGAAGGTACGTGAGTTAGCTGAAATGATAAGGATTTCAAAAAGTGCTGTACATCGTACTCGTATATTGACCGAAGGTTTGAAAATGAGAAAGCTGTGCGAAATATGGGTGATGCGCGTCGTGAAGATGTTTTAGTAGAGCGTTTGGCGAAATTTCACCGCATTAAAGTCGAATTTTTGCATCGATTTATAATTATGAATGAGACATGGGTCCACCACTTCACAGCTGAGACAATGGAACAGTCAAAGCAGTGGACTGAAAAGGGAGAATCGTGTCCAAAGAAGGCGGAGACAGTTCCAACTGCAGGCAAGGACATGGCGTCTGTTTTTTGGAATGCGCATGGATGGGATTATTTTTATTGACTGATGTTCAGAAAGGAAAAATCATCAACGATGAATGGTGCAAACTGATTCATGAGACACAGAAAGCCAGGGGTTATCTCTCAGACTTCAGTCACCATTCCCTCACCTTATCGACGGAAAGGAAAAATCATCAACGGTAAATATTATGAAAACTTATTGCAGCGTTTAGGTGATGAAGTTATGGAAAAAAATGCCGTATTCAGGGAAAAAGAATGTGCTGTTTCATCAAGACAATGCTACAGTCCAATTTACGCACTTACACTTAAGTCAATTCATCGTCAACCTTTTGCAACATTTTTATCAATTAAGTACATAAAATTTCATTTGCGAACCGAAGTCTATAACAAATTCTTCGTTTGATTATAAAAATCGAAGCGAAATCTCACAAAATCGAGCACTCTAAATAAACTAAAGGACAGATCGCGGTCAAACTACGCATCAATCTAGAGGATGACAGTTATTTCAACATAGCGACAAAAAGAACTTTGACAATACCTTAGAGCAGACTCTTTTGATAATCACTTCCCGGCGCTTTTTCGACAGGATCTATTGGCACATCGCATTATTATACAGATTTTGTAATTTCGTTATTCTACTCATTTTTTTTTTTTTTTTTTTTTTTTTTGATGATAAGAGAAGATAAATCAGTCGTTATTTACAGACGATTTCTTCTTTATTCCCATTAAAATATCATAATATGTGAAAAACAAATTAAAACATCATTTAACCGGGATTCGCATTCATCATAATTCGTTATTGCTGAAATAATTGCAATCAACAAAAATTTATTGCTTTAAAAAAATTTCTGTACAATAAATAAATTAAAAATCGTGATAAAACTATTAAAGAATGGCGTACATATTTGTTCGCAATCAATTTATTAATTGTAATTTCTATAAATAATGAAACTTAGGCAGATTTCATTGAACAATATTAAACAGTTACGAGCATCTGCTTCCGGACTTCTGAAATACAGATATTGCAAAAATTTGCGTGCTTAACTACAGTTTAACTACAAAAACCCCAGTAATACCTCAATACAATGGATCACTGCGGCCGGATGGCTATATTTATGGTATGACAAGAAATATAAATTACAAAAAAAAAAAAAAAAAACATAATAAACTCGCAAATTAATTACATATTCACAATCAATTCGCATATTTAGAAAAAAAGTGCGTAACCTTAAGGAAAGAGAGAAAGAGAGAAAAAAATCATATCATCAACACTTGAAACGAATACTTATCCACACACAACAATTCAAGTGCGAAACAAGAAAATGAATATAAACGCCGTTCTCGGGGAAAAAAGGAATAAATCATTTTGTTTAAATTAAGAAAACAAAGGTTTCATATTTTCTTCTTCTTAGGTGGCAACTGTGATAAACATCCTTGTCTATTATACACCGCCCGTAGAAAATAATTCCAAGCGCTTCGATCTTCTGCGCTTCCTCTCCAATTTGTCATAACAAGTTTCGATAGAATTTCAAAAGCCTGGTTCTTCCAACGAAGTTTTGGTCGCTCTATTCTACGCTGTATAAGTATGTAAGTATACTTTATCAAATGCATTGGCGAAATCGATGTAACTGTTTCAACTTGATGTCCAAGTTTAAATGATGAAATACAATATTCTGTGAAAATGGCTAAATTTGTTGTTAGATCTACCTGGATAAAATCCATGCTGAGATGGTGATATAATCGATTTTGTAAGAAAAGATAACTTCCTATAAATTATATACAGGGTTGCCCATATTCGACGGACCCATCTGGCAACGCCATAACTTTTGACAGAGATGTCAGATCGCTTAATGACATACCGCGTTTGAAGCGTCAGTCCAAGCAGATTTTTACCATGGAACAATACACGCCACGCGAGCGCTCTGAAATAGTTGAAATTTACATTCAACAGAAGAAGTCAATTGTGAAAACTCAACGTGCTCTTAAAATATTAAAAAATGTGAGAAGTGCGCCTTCTAAGAACACCATTAAGCGTTTATACGAAAAATTTTCGACTGGTGAGGCTCTTTCTAATCCGAAGAGGCCAAATAAAAGTCGACCAAGGCGATCGGCCGAGAATATCGCTGCCGTACGAGCCAGTGTTGAGAGGTCCCCAAGAACATCCCAAAAACGCCGTTCTCAGCAGTTGGGCATGGCTCGGTCCACTTTACAAAGGATTATTCGCGTTGATTTGCATTTGTTCCCGTACAAAATTCAATTGAAGATTGTTGCCTGCGGACAAGCCTCGTCGATTGGAATGGGCCCAACGAGTCATCGAAATGACCGATGATGACGAGCAATTTTGGAACAAAATTACCATATCCGATGAAGCCCATTTCACATTGAATGGAACCGTAAATAAGCAAAATTGCCGTATTTACGCCACTGAAAATCCTCAGGAGATTCAAGAATTGCCTCTTCATGACGAAAAAGTCACAGTTTGGTGCGGCGTTAGTGCGAAAACGGTCATTGGGCCGTTTTTCTTCCAAAACGAAAATGGCCATGCTGTTACCATCAACCAGGAGCGTTATCGCGACATGATGACCAATTTTGTGATGCCAATTATTCGTCGAAAGCGTATGAGGCAGTTCTGGTTTCAACAAGACGGCGCTCCACCGCACACAAGTCGCATAACAATCGATTTTCTGAAGAATTTGTTTCCGGGCCGTTTGATGTCGAAAAGTGGTGATTTGGACTGGCCACCGCGTTCGCCCGATTTGACGCCCGCTGACTTCTTCCAAGGACCGTAGAAGAGCTCAAGGACAACATTCGTGAAGAAATAGCCGCTATTCCGGCCGAAATGTTGGCGAAAACGATGGAAAATGCTGCAAAAAGGGCACAATACGCCATCAACGCCAGAGGCGGCCATTTGAGAGATATCATATTCAAAAATTGATGTAAACAAATCTACTTGGAACAAATTAAATGAATAAGATTGCCAACCGCCAAATTTTTAGTTTTTTCTTTGATTTTTTTTTTTAAAACATGGGTCCGTCGAATATGGGCAACCCTGTACTCAAAAATTTTGGAAACATTTGTTAGGCTGGAAATCGGTCTGTAACACGTAACATCATTCTTTTTACTATTTTTAAAAATTGGTGTTATGGGCGCCCAATTTCATCTATCAATCAAAATGCCTTCCTTTAATGAAGAATTAAAAATATATTTAAGAGCAAAATATAGTGACGAGGCACATTTCTTTAGTAGATAAACCCAAATCCCGTCAAAATCCGATTTATAGCTAGTTTTTAAGTGGATGATTCCGTCATACACCTCATCCGCAGTGACACCAATGTCTAGCATGTCAACAAATTTGAGTATCTAGATGTATGGGCCGATGAAGGTACAACATTCGATTTAAAAAAATTAGCAAACAAGTTAACATATAGTCACTGCATGACCTTGATACAACATCACCAAATATCATGTTTCAGGGAATTTCTGAAACATTCCTTTTCGAATTAACTATCAGTTATGTGAATTCCAACTACAAGAAGAAATTTCTCATGAAAAAATGATCTAAACAATTTTCATTGCTTTAGAGGATATGGTGAAGAGACGGTGAAACCGTGTCAAAAATAACAGCATTCCTACTATGATAAGTCCAGGTTAAATTAATCTATGATTACCCTATTTTTCATTACTTCTAGATCACGATCAGCAGATCTTTTTGAATTCCATGGTTGCTCCTTTTTATTAGTTTAAAACATTGGTTGCATCCTTTGCAATAACGCAATATGACTTCAGGTAAAGGTTTCATTTCAGTACTTATTATATACATACATACATATATATATATTCATTTAGAAAAATTTTTTGCCACGAATTTTATGACAGACCAAAGTGTTGTACAACGAGGGCGGTCCCACAACTAGTCCACCAAACAAAGAATACACAAAAAAGTTGGGAACAATGTTCTTTATTTTTTCACATAATCTCTTTTTAGCTGTATACACTTTTTCCAGCAATATTCAATAGCTTCTATACCACGCTTATGGTAAGAATTGTCAAAATAGCCATCAACCTCAGACTCCACTTTTTTATTGTTGGAAAATCTTTTACCGCCGAGCAATTTTTTTAAGTTTGGAAATAGAAAATGGTCTGAGGGAACTGAATCTGGTGAATAAATTGCGTGATGAAGCAATTCGAACTTTAATTCGTAAATTTTGGTCATTGCAACAGTGGATGTGTGAATTGAAGCATTGTCTTGATGAAACAACACGATCTTTTTCGCCAAATGCTGCCTTTTTCCCATAATTTCATCACCTAAACTCTACAATCAATTAGCATAATATTCGCCGTTGATGGTTTTTCCTTTCTAAAGATAATCAATGCAAATAATCTCATGCACATTCCAAAAATAGACGCCATGACCTTGACTGCCGATGGAAACGTCTTCGCCTTCTTTGGACACTGTTTTATATAATTACCTCTGATCTTTCTAATTAATTACTCAATGAATATTATGAACTGTTTTAAAAATGAATTAAAATGAATTGTTTGAATAACTATAGTTAACTTAAATGGAATTCTAAAATGAACTATTGTTTGATGATGTAAAAGCCCACCTATCTAACCATGAAATTAAAAACAAACCCCACTATTTGTGATGTCAAGCTGGCAACCCAGCGGTGCACGGAGGTTTCGTGGTTGTGGTCAGCGAGAGCACGAGCCTCTTTGCACTTTAACAATTACCAGGACCACGTTGCAAGCCGCACTCAGCTTTCGAATAAATACCAATATAAATCTCAGATTCCAAGCCTCTTTTTTTTCAGAAAGTATAAATTCTCCGTAAATAAATTAGATACAGAGTACGAATAAGAACTGAGATCTTTTGGCTTCCAACTCCCTCAATTGAACCTAAGCCCCCCGTAAGATCACCTATAGTGATTTGGAATCTGAGTTCCAGAAAGAAAAAGGCATACAATTTTACAGAAACGATTCTCCCATTTCAGTCCACTGATTTCATTCTTCCTTTGTCTTAGATGTGATATGGCGGACCAATGTCTCATCCATTGTTATAAATCGTTGCAAAAATTCGGTAAAACATCGCCAAAAAAACTCTACTGAAACATCTTCATGACGCTGTTTTTGATCTGTTGAAAGCAAGCGCGGCACCCATCTTGCACACAGCTTTCTCATATTGAAATATTCGGTCAATATACGATGTCTATGACTTTTTGAAATGACTATCATTTCAGCTTGCATACGCACCTTCAGCCGACGATCATCCAATACCATTTTGTGAATTTTCTTAACCGTGTGAGGCGCGGTCGTCCTCCATTAATCGACCACTACGATTTTTCCCTTGGCAGCTCGTACGGCCTCTTTCAAATTCTGCTACCCAACATTTTACAGTCGTAAACGAAGGAACATATTCCCCCAGAGAAGAATCCAGCTCGGCTTTAATATTGGTTGGACTGACACTCCTCAAACTGAAATATTGATTACATAACGAAGACCAATTTTTTTTTTCACTTCATTCACTGAGATCGTTTCGTTTTGATGGTTCAAATAAAAAATACTGAACAACGTGGCGCCTTGAAACTTAAAACAGATTTTTTTAAGGTTGCCACTTTTCAACAAAATGATTTGTTTCAAACTCCTGCACTTTTTTGGACCGCCCTCGCATTTTTATTCAGTATTGTTTCATAAATTTCCAAGATATATAGATATATCTATTTTCCGAAACTTAATTTTCTTTCTATAACTTCTAATTCGCAGACTGTTATAAATTAAATTATCGTCAATATAATATTTTGGAAAATATTGCTTTGAAAATTTTGAAAAAATAGGCCGTTTAACCACGCCTCTTCTGATATCTTCCATGCAAATTATCGATTTAAATCATACGAGTATACGAGGTGTGATAAAAAAATAACCGTTATTTCCAATTTTTTCCAAAAAGTATTTATTTATTCATCAATTTCTATTTTATTTCCTTTAAAGTAGTCCTCCTCAGATATGACACACTTGTGCCGGCGTTTCTTCTAATTCTCGAAAGACTTCTAAAACGCGCTTTTTGGTATCGCCAACAGCTCCTGTTTCGATTTTTCTTATATCTCCTCAATCGTAGCAAAGCGCTTTCCCTTTATCGGTGTCTTCAGTTTTGGGAAGAGGAAAAAGTCAGCGGAGGCCAAGACCGGTGACTACGGTGGTTGGGGCAAGATTGAGGTTTTGTATTTGGCCAAAAACTCACGCACAAGCGTTATCATGGTGTAAAATTCATGATTGGTTTTTTCACAATTCTGTGCATTTCTGACGAATTACTTCGCGCAAAAAAAATTCGAAAATCGAACGTACGTAACTCACGAAATTTAAGAAAAGACCACCTTTTCTTATCACACCTCGTATTCTTATTTTGTTAGCTTTCAAGCAAATTCACTAAATTTAATTATAGTTGGCAAACATAATGCGAACTTGGTTTTGAGAAGGTAATCGGACGGCATTGTCCCGCCTCTGCCTTGTACCTTCCACACAAATTGATTAGTTTACGGAAATTTAGCTTTTCCTCCGTAATTTCTACTTCACAGAAAGCAGTAATCCAAATTTTGCCATTTGCCATTTGGATGATCGTGCTCCTTCCGGAATCTGCCATACAAATTGTCTAATTTAGACAATGTATTCCCAGATTCATATTTTTCATTCAATTGCACTAATTTAGCACGCTTCAGGCTTTTATTCAATTTAGCTCTGTAAATGGAAACAGACTTCATGACATCGCTCCTTATAGGCTGAAAAGTGTCCAGCGATTTATTACATTCCTTCTGTCACTCCGTACATTTTTCCGTCATTATTGTTTGTTTGTTTTTTTTTCGAAAAGGATAAGTAATTTTAAAAAACGTTCTAACAAGTTTGAACGAGTTTTTACATTTGTTAGGACATGGAATTTTAGGACATTTATATTTTTTGAGCAGAAACCTTTATTGATTACTTTCTACTTTTGAGTCCATCTTAGAACTGTTACGTTTTACTTTTGAGTCCGTCTTAGAACTAACTAACTTCCTATTGTTCATAGCCTTAAATACTATCGAAGCCACGCCAAAGTATTAGATTTATTTATTTGTTCTTTTTTGAGTAATGAGGTCATCAGTGAACAGTGATGAAATATTAGATTTATTTATGTGTTCTTGGTTAAGTAATGAGATCATTAGTGGACTATGGTAGATGGTCCAATGATGAATTCATTAATGGGCAACTGGTGCAATAATGCAAACAAAACATTCTTTATGGATAGAAGATGCAATTTTAAGAATTTTTATCGCGGTTACGTTTGAAGTTATTTTGTTTACAACAGAATAAGGTTGCTCATTGTTACGAGGGTGCGTAACTTGCATCCTACGGCGATAGTTATAATAAAAAGATCAAATTTTTTCAAGATTTTTAACAATAAGTCAAGATTTTCAAGCATAAATCTTGAAAAAATGCATGTATATCCCAACAAATTTCAAATTTGTTAAGCGGCTATGGAAACGTTTTATTGAAATTGTATATAATTTAATAAATAATGCATTATGAAATCTTTTGTGGGGTAATTTGAAATATTTCATTCCAAATATAGCAGTTACATAGAGAATATAAGCAAACAGAGCAACAACTGAGCTAATAATAATTTGCAGCAAAGCAAAAGGAAGTTCGGCGAAGATATATCACCTGATTGAAATTTCCGTATTGGTTCAAAATATCGAATGCTCACAGAACTTGGTTGGTGTTATATGATAAAGCATAATGTTAGTTGTTAGGAGGAAAATGTCCTTGTTCCCTGTTTCCACGTAAAGATTGTGAACACCAAGTGCAAACGTTGTAGAAATGTGTCCTTTATTGGATTGCACTCGATGTTAAAATTCCTGAAATACAAATAGGATCTTTAAATACAATACGAATTGAATTTTTTGAAAATTAATGTCAATTTTTTTTGATATGAAAACAAAGAGCTTAACTTCTTTACGAAAACAAGTGGGGATTGCAATTGCTCACAAAAGTTTTACAAAAATGGCTTCCACTTACAACTGCCTGCAATTCCCAGATTAACCCGCGTGGAAAAATTGCACTCGATAAAGTGTCATCATTATCAATGCGATAAATATTAAGGTGCTAAGTACAGATAAGAAACTAAAATTTGCAGCATTCACAATAGCAGATTGGTGGCGTCAACAGTTGGTATTACACCAAATTTGTGGTGCCGCATGGTATATTAGGAATGATAACATACACAAGGATTTAAACATTCCTTATATTTCCGAGGAAATAAGAAAATTAAGCAGGTCATATATATCGAAGTTGTCCTCCCACTCAAACCCACTCGCTCAAAACCTTCAACATTTTTCCGATCATACACAGCTAAAAAGAAAGGACACGCTAGACTTGGTCCAGTGATAAAAAGTTCGGCTCGCCAAAAACAAGATCCGGCAATGGCAGGATACTTTAGTTTAAGATAGGATTAAGATTTGAATACTTATTGTAAATTTCGGAAGAAAAATCCAATAAAGAAAATGAATGAAAAAAAAAAAATCTGAAGAGGGTGTGACTAAAACTTTTACTTTCCGTGATTGATTTCAGATATTTCAGCTCAGCTATAAAGCTTTAATACTAAGAAGTTACTGTTATTGTACGCAAAATAACACAATTTTATATTTGCTAATATAAAAATTAGCCAGTCATTACAGACTAACAAACATCAAAAAACAAAAGCGAAGAAACTAAAACAAACTATCGATTAATATCTCCGCTGGTTTTTTATTAATAGTATAAAAAAATTAAAAAAAGCAAACAGCTAAGTGACCTTTTCAGGCTATTGAAAACAAAGGAAACAATGAATTATTTTATTAATTATTTGTATATATCAAATGTGGGTACGAACGCGTATGGTGGATTTTTTTAAATCATATTTTTTTATTTCGATCTTCATTCGCGAATCAACAAATGTGTAATTGCGCACATTTTTAATTTTCTGCTCTTCTCAACTATTCTCCCCTGCTCTTTGTTAACCGCGAAATTGTTTATAAAAATAAACGAAATCAAAAAATAAATTGTTTATAAAAATAAACAATTTTCAATGTTTTACCATTGGCAACGATGATGCTGTCACACATTCGCTCATCGATCCAATCGGTTGTTTTTGCGTTAGTGTCGTTTTATATGAGTGTACATTTCTATCTTCTATTTTACCCTGACCTTACCCAATATGGGGTTTTTTCAATCTATAGAAAACACCCAGAATTTCTCTTAATTTTGTAATACATTTTTCGTATCAGTACTATCTCTTTACAATGCTTTTAAGAGAGCCTAATACGTTCTGAAAGAGATATCAATAACCGGCAGGGTGTTGTTACATAGTCAGGCTAGTACATGACAGATGGCGTTGACGATTACTGGGGGTTTCGTATTATGTGACACGATCAATACGAACAGTTCTGAAGCAGCCTGTGTATTTCAAACAGCCGTTTCATATAAAAAACAAGGTGTTACATATATTTAGCAATCAAATTTTAATTTTACACATTAGGCAAACTGTGAACACAAAAAATTATAATCATTCTCAAAAATAAATACTCTTTCCTACATTCCGTTTTTGATAATTGGAACCCTGGGACCCCAGGTAATGCAAAAATATGAGGTCGCGTCCCAAAACTAACCAACTTAAAAACCTGCCTAAGGCACAAAAAAAAAAAAAAAAAAAAAAAATGGGAAAAATTGTCGTTATTTTTCAACATAATCTCTTTTTAGCTCGATACACTTTTCCCTAGCGACATTCAATAGCTTCTATACCCTGTTTATAAAGGGTGTCCCAACAAGAACGCAAGATTTAAATTTGGCGCCATTCGGAGTGTCATTGTTTGACATTTGAACATTTGTTATTGTTTGCTAGTAGAAGGTACGAGATTAGTAAAAATAGAGCGCAACACGAATGAACAACGCATTCTCATTGTGAAATTGTTTTACCAAAATGGTGAAAGTTTGGCAGCTACAGTTCACAAATTGCGATCAATTTGGGGTCACAATAATGCTCCAAAAGAGTCAACTGTAAAGAAATTAATGGATAAATTTGCCAGAACTGGGTCTGTCAGTGATGTAAAGACAACAATGCGCCTTCGACCAGGTCGATCGACGAAAATGTCGCAGCTGTACGTGATAATGTCGCTCAAACTCCATCCACCTCAATTTGAAACCGAGCTCAGCAAACTGGTGTCTCAAAAGTCCACTATGCGGCGAATTTTGACTCAGGAACTGAAGCCAGCTGACCATGGACAGCGAAGAGAGTTCCTTAATTATGTATTGGAGAGACGACATGAAAATGCTGATTTTGCCCATAAAATCATCTTCAGTGACGGGGCCCATTTCTATCTTGATGGCTTTGTCAATAAGCGGAATTGTCAATTTGGGGTAAGCAAAATCCTCGAGTGATTCACGAGAAGCAAATGCATCCTCAACGTGTCACTGTTTGGTGTGGATTTTGGGCTGGAGGAATCATTGGACCTTTTTTTATGAAAATGAGGCATGTCGAGCGCAAACAGTCAATGGTGTTCGGTATCGGTGAAATGATAACCAGTTTTTTCGTGCCAAGAATTGAAGAAATGAATGTGGAGGGCATGTGGTTTCAATAAGACGGCGCCACATGTCATACAGCCATAGAAACAATTCAATTGCTGCATCAGTCATTTATCGTGTTTGGATAACCTTTAGTAAGAACTGTCAAAATCTACATCTTCATTGTTGGCGAAACTTTTAACACAGAGCCATTTTTTCAAGTTTGGAAATGGAAAATAGTCCGGGGGAGCTAAATCTAGCGAATCAAGTACATGATGAAGCTATTCGAACTTCAATTCGCTAATTTTGACCATCGCAATAGTGGGAGTATGTACCGGAGTATCGATATAATGATAATACGCTAAAGATAATGATATCGCTATCTATTGATATCGCTCTTTTTCGTCAAATGCGTCCTATTTTCCACAATTTCCTCATTGAAACGTTGTAATAAATTAGCATAATAATCGCCTTTGATGATTTTTTTTTTCTAAGGAAGATCAATTAAATTCCCATGCCCATCCCAAAAATTCATGACCTAGCCTGCAATTGGAACCGTCTTCGCCATCTTTGCACATGATTTTCCCATTCTAGTCCACTGCTTTAATTGTTCTTTTGTCTCAGGTATAAAGTGGCTTCGGCTTTGTTGCGGTGAAACTTCGCAAACATTCTACTGAAACATTTTTACGACACTGTTTTTGTTCTATTAAAAGCTAATGCAGCACCCATCTTGCGCAAAGCTTTCTTATCTTCAAATCTTCGGTCAATATACGATGTGAAACACTTTTTGAAATGTTTATTATGGACACCTCAATTGGTCGACTACTACGGTGTTAGTCTTAGCACCTCGTACGGTCTCGGTTAAACTCTGCTGCCCAATGTTTTAAAGATGCCTGACTATTTTAAAAGATGTCTGACCATGGAGGCCAATCAACATCAACATTTCTTGAAATAACTTGCTGTGGAAAGAGGTCTTGCAGTAATTCCATTGTAATCCTGGCCGTATGCGATTTGGCACCGTCTTGTTGGTACCACATGTTAATTAAGCCCAAAGCGTGCAGTTGTGGCGTTAAAAAGTTTTCAATCATACCACGAAATGCAAATCCTTGTGCAATATTGTGGCCAAAGTTGTCCTTTGAAGACCAAGCTCCTGAGCACGGCGTCAAATTGAGGTTGATAAATTGTTTTGAACACTTTCTTGAGCAGCAGTAACGTTTTCAATCGATCTTGCAGTACGTTGTGGTCCATGCTTGGCCCTATCAGCTACAGACCCTCTTTCTTCGAAATCATTCACTACACGATAAATAGTGTATCTTATTGGCACGTTGTTTCTCCCAAAAATTTCACGTAACTTTCTCATCGTAAAAATAATCGATGATTGATTTTGATAAAATGTTTTAACGATTGAAACACGTTGGTTATTCGAATATTTTTCCATAATAAAATTGCGACGACTCACGACTGCCAAATATGAACTGTTAAGGCTAATGTTTACCAAAATGGCGGTAAAACTAAGTAGTATACCTTGCCGACGGACACCCTGTGGTTATTGGAGAAAACTGTTCTTAAAAAATATTGAGAATTCTAATCAAATTTAAGATTTTAGAAATAAATTTTTTTTTTGTAAATAATCTACTGATTTCCTAAGACCAAACTAGTAAAAAAAATTCAATAGACATCGGTTTGAGATATTTTAATCGCGACCCTTTTAGAGTATCGACAACATATGAAATGTAGTAAAATTTTAAAATTTTTAATATGCTCATATAAAAGATGCATTTTTGTAAAATATTCACTTCAATTGATTCTATGAAAACTTTACATCTTGAAGCATCTATAAACTTTGATGAAATTCTAAACGAAAATTGGTTTGGTATAACAAATCAAATGGAAAAGGTAACCGTTCGTTGGAATGTTTAATTGTAATCAGCAGCAGTTCTAAATAATTCCACAAAAAACTCAGCATATACAATCAATTAAAATTGATTTTAGGCACAAGAATAATATCTAAAACAGACACGCGGAACAGATTAATGATTTTCTTCACATAAATATAGATATTTGACCAATCTTTAAATCATGAGCATCACATGTCATTATGATTTATATTTATATGCGGTAGAGTTATGATTCCAGACATATTTCAATAAACACAAAATCGATTATAAAAGATTAGGAAGGACTGATATATAACATATTTGGACTAAAGCTATCATAAAGAGTTTTCTGTTTTTTACAATATATTTCCGATTTTTGGTTTTTTATAATTTCCGAGATTCCCGGGAAAAAATCTCAAAAAAGCGAGAAATTAAACTATGCAAATTTCGTGTGAAGTCCCGCCTGATAAATTCTCTCATCCTGACTGGAAAATTCATACACTTTTGTAGCCATGGTTAATTACAAATGCTAATACTCATATATAAGATTTTTTCCTTAATATAAGAAAAGCGTTTCTTCCTATGCTTAGGTGGCAACTAGAATAGACATCCTTATCTATTATACGCCGCACGTAGAAAATAATTTCAAGGATTTAGGTCTTCCGTGCTTCTTCTGCAATTAGTCACGCCAAGCTTCGATAATACTACAAAAGTTTGGTCTTTCCAACGGAGTTTTGGTCGCCTTCTCCTGCGCCGTTCATCGAATTCGTTGTTCATGTTCATGGTCCACATATATTTTCTGGAGTATTTTCCTCTCGAAGATTCCCAGCACTGATTTGTCCATTGGTGTCATAACCCAGTATTCTGCGCCATACAACAAGGCAAGGAAAACCCACATCTGGTGCAGTTTGATCTTTATTTATCGAGAGAAGACTTTATCTCCTTTTTATCTCCATGCTGGCATCATTCGTTTTGTTTACGGCGGAACCTACATAGGTAGATGAATTCTTTTACCACTCCAAAATTATAGTTGTCAAGTTTCACACAGCGTTCCAAGCAAGCAGACTTTTTGTTCGTTGAAACCAATAACTTTGTTTTGTCCTCCTTTAGCGCCAGACTCATATTTGCTGACTCCTTCTCAATGCTTGAGAACACTGCAGTAACATCCCGCAGTTTTCTGCCAATAATGTCTATATCGTCATACGCAAGTAACTCTTGGCTTTGGTTAAGGATGGTACCAGTTGTGTTAACTGCAGAGCTTTCCTCATAATCATATCCAACAGTAAGTTAAAGTGGTCGCATAATAGGTTGTTCCCCTGTCTAAATACTCATTTGATGTTAAAAAGCTCACTAAGATTTTTGCCCATCTTTGCTGAAGACTTCGAGTTAGTCAGCGTCATTCTACAAAGACGTATAAGCTTCGGGGGAATTCCAAACTCGGGCATGGCCTCATACTCGTATATTTTTGGCTTCTTCTTCTTCATGTATTTCTTCTTTTTCTTCATATATTTTTTACCGTATTGGGCCGTCCAAATCAGCTTTATAATCGATCAAAAGATGGTGCGTGTTGATCGGGTTTTCTTGGGTCTTCTCCAGAGTTTGCCGTAGTGTGAATATCTGTTCAGTTGTTGATTTACCAGGTCTAAAGCCATACTGATAAGGTCCAATCCGGTCAGTTAGAATCGGCTTTAGTCTTTCACATATCATACTTGACAGGACCTTGTAAGCAATGGGTAAAAGACTGATACCGCGATAGTTTTTACAAACACTTGGATCGTCTTTTTTTTAACACGGGTTATAGTACCCTCAAATTCAAATTATCGGGCATGTATTCTTCGACCCAAACTGTATTTAGGAGCAGATGCATGCTGTTTATCAGCTCATCGTCACCGGCCTTAAACAGATCTACCGGCAGGCCATCAGCGCCCGCAGATTTAATTTTTTTACGCCGCAATACTGCTTTTCTTAGTTCGTTTTGGCTGGGAGCTGGCCAATTTATGCTATCGTCGGAAATTGGGGTGATTTCTTCATTCGTGGGCTAAATCGATGTACTATATTAGATGAGGGCGATTTTAGTGTTTCCGCAATCTTGACAACGGCTCGGTAGATAACACACAATTCTGTGTCGACTGCACCAAACTTAGCGTCATTTCTACTTGTACTTAACTTCTTACAGAAAGGAGGTTTTGTATATCATTCATTTGATGGACAATTGAAGTCGCAAAAACGTGAACTTACGCTCTCTGGAAACTTTTCATGCAATATAGCCAAAATCGGTTGTGTAGTGGCACCGTCTTGTTGAAACCACATATCGACCAGTTCATAAACTTCAATAACAGGCCGAAAAAAATCGGTTATCACATGGCTATAGGGCACTGAATTGAAATTCGGATTGTCCACACTTTCACTAACAGAAGCGATATTTTCGGCAGTGCATGCATTATGATGATGATGATGTACCGGCCAGATCACATCTGTACCGGTTCCAATCTATTCAAATTTCTTTATAATCTTGCCAATTCCTTCCACAGTAGGTCGACTATGACGACCATAATCAGACCGTAATGCACGAAAAGTGTCTACGTCTGAATCACCACTTTTGTAGGAAGTTTTAATTACTTTTATGCTTTCTTCGGTCGTTAAACGATCTATATTCGTAATTGGTAATTACTAAATAAATAACACTTCAGATGACGGGGTTGACATCATTGTCAGACCTGCAGTTTTGAAACCGCTAAATGAGTACATATTACCACACTACATAAAGTACTTGGACTTGACATCGAAAAAATTAAGGGAATATTGAACCTGTGTATAAACTCTAGTCAGGTGAACTGACTTGCATATACCTTCAATCAACATTGGTGCAAAAGTTGGGGGGTACCAGATGGCAAATGATGAAAAGCCAGGTTTATAAAAAGATACTATGAATTAAAGCACAAATAAAAAACGTTAAATTACACGTTTCTGAAATACGCCGCTTAGAGATTATAGAGGGACCACCGATTTTCGCTTCTAAGAAGACCGATTTTTGCTAAATCAACTAATTTGTATGTGTAGTAGTCTAAGACGCATGACAATCCGCCCATTTTAATTCGCAGAACTAAGTTCACCTGAGGCGTGCTAATTTCTAATGAATTTAGTGCAATTGAATGAAAGATTTTATTCTAAGAATATGTGAGAAAGATTATGTAATTCGTATTACCGGATTATCCGATCAATTTTTTGTAAATCTTACGAAGCATTGTAATTCAATACAGTTGTCCAAAATATTGTTGTCAAGTTGTCCATATTGCAGTGTTGTAACATAAAGTTGGTCGGAAGGTTTTAAATCACAAGTCAAATAAATAAATATGTAAATACTCGTAAATAAATAAAATAAATAAATAAAATGTGAGAATTAGAGATTACAGCGGGCAAATTAAATATAGGTAAAGCGATTAATTTGTATGGTCGGTACCAGAAGTAAAAGAGGTAATGCCCAATCCTCCTCCCCAAACTTTTCCCAGAACTTTCTTCACCAAACGCATAACGTGCGCCAAATTTGACTGAATTCAGTACAACTGTTAGAAAGATATGAAGCTAAGAATACATCGTTTAAATGGGTAATTTGTATGGATTACAGAGAATTACAAATCAATGTATTGAACAGGAACTCAGGCTACTCCGGCTTAAGGAAAGATTCAATTTCGAAAAATCAGACAATTTGTATTGGATGTACCAGAACTTGTAAGGCAATAAAGTACATTTTCAGTGTGAGACTTTACTTAGGAAAGCGTTCGGTTTCGTCCTACGAAATTTCGCTTATACCTAGAATTCAGATTGATCGTTCTTGAATGCAAAAGAAATTTTATAAACGCCAGAATCAGTCATTGTGCCAGAAGAAGACATTATTCGGAAACTGTTAAGGCAATACCGTCAAGTAACAAATGGTGAAATTAAGCCTCTCTTGAGCATTACTTCCAATAATACTCCGTGAGTCGTCTCGTCGCCTTGCTTCCGTTTAACGATTTAATTCAGTTCCTAAACATTTCATGAAAAAAAATCACGGGAAAATGATCAATATTTCCTTCACCTTTATTTCCTTTAAAAGGACATTAAGGATATTGGTGGCGCGTCATTATGACGTCGGTTCAAATAGTTTCGTTTTTTAACACGAATTTTACACGAAAAACGCGTAACCCAAAAAAATATCATCTCCCCCACCCAACAAAAAAGAAAAAATACTAGAGTATGGCGCCAACATAAGAGAAGGCTAATTATTATAAATGATGACATTAAATGACACCTAAATTGTTTTGAACTATTTACACTTACAACATTCTAAAGCTGCCACGCCGCCACCAGCACCAACCACCATCATATCATAGCCACATATTGCAGTTCGAATGGAGGGATCCATTAATGTCTCAAATGATATATTATAGGAGGGGAGATAGACGACTGGAAAGAGATGAAAGTTGAAGAGAATATTTTTGAAGTGATTGTGTTATGATTAATAAAGTAATATGAGTTTAATCTCTAGATTAAGAAAACAAAATGTTCTATTTTCAGGCAGTTTTTCGTTTAGCAAACTTTTTTCTTTGCATTTTGACTTGGAAGCGGCATTTTTGTTGCAGATTCATGGGCATCTTCTGGTATAAATTAATTTATGACTTTCTACACCACATCAATTTTCCACAGATTGCCTGTGAGTGTGGAGTCACACTTTGTGACACGCATTACAAGTGAAAATACTGACGATGCCCAGGATATCTCTCAATTCTTCCCTTTTCACTGTGTGCGTTTGAGAGGAAGCAGAAAATCTTTATAGATCTGGTCTATTCAATTTCAGAGATATTTGTTTAGGTTTTTATGTGGAATATGATTACGTGGTCTGGCAAAAGGTTGTCAATATGGAATGATAGAACATAAAAATTAAAAAAAAAAAAAAATATTCTGCATAGTGACATCCTCAACATCCACCTGAAGCAACTTTTTGGAGAACTACAGGGTGGCGCAATAGAACGTGCATATTTAAAAAATAGATTAAAAAATAAATACAAAAGGTATGGTTAAAATAAACCTAAGACATTGTAGAGTAATAAATGGAGTTTATATTTTAAAAACAACATCATCTAAATGGTGACCCTCTCTACGACGGCACTCCTCTAACCGCAAACGAAAATTATTGAAAATTTTCTTCAGTAATACTGGTGTAATGGCTGCCATTTCACCACGGATATTCTCCTTGAGCTGAACGATGTTTCTTAGATTATTACTGTACACTCTGTGTTTGAGGTATCCCCACAAAAAAAGTCAAGAGGCGTCAAGTCTAAACTACGTGGGGGCCATGGGATATCACCTCTTTTCGAAATCAGTCTGCCAGGGAACATCTGCTTCACCACCGCCAAGGAGTCATTTGATGTGTGGCAGGTAGCTCCATCTCGTTGGAACCAAATTCTGGAATTCACTATTCTTGAACTTTCAATTTCTGGAGCCACAAATCCGTCCAACATCTCAACATTCGTTAAGTATTAACCGTGACGTTTTGGCCCCGTGCATTTTCAAAGAAAAAAGGACCAATTATTCCTCTGTCAGAGATTGCTGCCCATACTGTCACTTTACTACTATGCAATGGTTTCTGGTGTTTGATTTTGGGATTTTCACTGTTCCAGTAACGACAATTTTGACGGTTTACGAACCCATTCATAAGGAAATGAGCCTCGTCAGAGAAAAGGATATTGTCAAAATTGGAAAATCGATTAAGCTTTTCATTAGCAAATGCGAGCCTTGCTATGAAGTCAGACTCTTTCAATTCTTGTGTTAATTGCAGCTTATATGAATGCAGTTTAAGATCCAATGTTAAAATTCGTTGCAAACTTCGTCGCGATAATTGTAAGACAGACGATCTCTTGCGAGTCGACATTTGTGGATTTCCTCGTACTGACTCCATAACTCTCTCAACATTGTCTTCGGTCGTAGATGTTCTTGGGTGACCATTTGATTGTGATTTAAATGTTGAACCGGTCTCTTCAAAGCGCTTTACCCATATTTTAGTTAAATTAGCATTGGAGCTTCACTAATTCGCCGTAGTCCATATTCAGCACAATATAGTCGCCTAGTAGCAATATATGAACGAGAGCTCTCGTAAAATGAGCGCACGCAAAATGCGCGACGCTTCCCGTCGAAGTGATTCATAGCGACTAAAACTCCATGAGCCCGCCAACCCAACGATGTAGGCCGAATGTTAATGATTGAGTGCGGTCATCAAAAAAAACTTTTTAGTTACTGTAAATCATCTTTATTTTAGGAGATATTGCAGAAACAAATCGCAAATATATTTTGGATGTAAAAACTAACATTTGATTATGGCTACTTTCGTCTCTTGAACGTACCAGACGTTATAGTCCTACCTATTTGGCTGTTCAGCGGAGAATCCTGGGTTATGAGCCACTTCTAGAAGTCTTCGTGGGATAAGTACTTTGAATAATAGATGAATAATCCATTACCGCCAACAATAAGTATCGGCGTCGTAGGAGGGCGGTTCCAAAACGAGTCGAACTGACGTATAGATGGTGCCAATAGTGTGAAAAATTTATTTTGGACAAAAGTGGCAATCTTATAAAACATATATTTGAAGTTTGAAGGCGCTACGTTGGTTAGTAGAAAAAATTGGACACCGTCATGTAATTCAATATTTCTATTTGAATGGTCTCAGTCCAACCAATATTAAAGCCGAGCTAGATTCTACTCTGGGGGAGTCTGTTCTTTCATTTATGACTGTAAAATACTAAGTAGCAGAGTTTAAACGATGGCTTTCGAGCTGCCAAAACGAACACCGTATTTATTGGTCGACCAATGGAGGTGTCCACGCCAGACATGATTAAGAAAAGAAAATCCACAAAATGGTATTGGATGATCGTCGGCTGAAAGTGCGTGAGTCAGCTAGAATGATAGGCATTTCAAAAAGTACTATACATTTATATTGATTGAAGATTTGAAGATGAGAAAGCTGTGCACAATATGGATGCCGCGCTTGCTTTCAATTGAGCAAACATAGCGTCGTGAAGGTTGTTCAGTAGAGTGTTTGGCGATGTTTCACCGCAATAAAGCCGTATTTTTGCGTGGATTTATAACCATGGATGAGACATGGGTGCACCACTTCATGCCTGAGACAAAGGAACAGTCAAAGCAGTGGACAGTAGTGAGAAAATCCTGTCCAAAGAAGTCGTCTGTTTTTTTGGACGCGTATGGGATTATTTTTATTGGCTATCCCTTGAAAGCAAAACTCATCAAGGGCGAATATTATGCTAATTTATTGCAGCAGTTGGGTGATGAAATTATGGAAAAAAGTTATGGCGAAAAAGAAATTGTTGTTTCATCAAGACAATGCTTCAGTTCACTCATCCACTATTGCGATGGCCGAAATTAATAAATTAAAACTCGAATTGCTTCATCATGCACCATATTCGCCAGATTTAGCTCTCTTAAACTATTTTCAACATCCAAACTTGAAAAATGAAAAGGTGGATTCTGCGGTTGATGGCTATTCTAAGGAATTTAACAGTTCTTGCTTTAAACAGGGTATAGAAGTTATTGAATATCGCTGGAAAAAGCTGTATCGAACTAAAAAGAGATTATATTGAAAAACAAAGTAAAATGTTCCCAACTTTTTTGGGGTTCTTTGTTAGGTGGACTAGTTTTGGGAACGCCCTGGTATGAGTCATGATTTAAGTGAGAGGGATGTGGCAACATCCTCCATTTCCATTTGCCAAAACTAAGTACAAGTACACTAACGCCTGATGTGTGCCAAATTTGCTTGGCATATATGAAGCTACGAATACATGTGCTCAATCTTTCATTTGTACGGGAGGTACAAGAAGATTTTTCTCTAATTTCATCTCACATTACCAGGCAATACATTGAACAAAAACTGTCTCTGAGCTTCAAAAGATAACAGCTTCGACTAGCTGATTTTTCTTGTTTGGTAGAATTTGACGTCATTTTGACGTCATTGACAAAAAGATTGGTGATGATCTCCTGAATAAAACTACAGCGTTTATTATAATTCACTTCATCAAACTTTGGTGACATCTAGATTGGTCGACCCTATTAAGAGCATGTGAGGCGAGCGAGTTAACATCTCTATGTTATTCTACTCTATGACTAAGCAGTTTTAATTTCTATCACTTCTCTGTATAATCACCCTATTCCTATGTAGACGCATTATCACTTTACATGATTAGAAATTAGTAGTTCCCTTTAGCACACTTTCAGGTTGGATCTCATTTAAAAAAAATCATTCGAGAAGCTGAAAAGCATAACTCTGTATCTGTCCCGCAGTATGTCTGGCTGCACCGGTTGATGTGATGTTTTAATATGGTGTCATATTTTTGTTGACATAAATCATAATTTTGTTTCCATTTAATGTCACTTTGTGGTGTTGTAGAAGTGATTATGTTAGAGATTTTGGGATTATTTTCTTACATTGTGGAGGACGTGACAGGGAGTGAGAGAGTGCCATGTGCAACAGATGTAGAATTAGATGTTCAACGAGGGGTTGCAAAGCAAAGGTGTTTTTGTTTAAAGACACATAATTTAGACACAAACATTAGTTGTGTTAAATAAAAATGAAAATGAATGCTTAATGAAAATTTATATATTTGAATATGTTATAAAATAATCGAATATTTGAATGTACAGGGTGGCGCAATAGAACGTGCATATTTAAAAAATAGATTAAAAAATAAATACAAAATGTATGGTTAACATAAATTTAAGACATTGTAGAGTAATAAATGGAGTTTATTTTTTAAAAATAACATCATCTAAATGGTGACCTCTCTACGATGGCACTCCTCTAACCGCAAACGAAAATTATTGAAAACTTTCTTCAGTAATACTGGTGTAATGGCTGCCATTTTACCACGGATATTCTCCTTGAGCTGAACGATGTTTCTTGGATTATTACTGTAGACTTTGTGTTTGAGGTATCCCCACAAAAAAGTCAAGAGGCGTTAAGTCTGGAGTACGTGGGGGCCATGGGATATCACCTCTTTTCGAAATCAGTCTGCCAGGGAACATCTGCTTCACCACCGCCAAGGAGTCATTTGATGTGTGGCAGGTAGCTCCATCTCGTTGGAACCAAGTTCTGGAATTCACTATTCTTGAACTTTCAATTTCTGGAGCCACAAATCCGTCCAACATCTCAACATTCGTTAAGTATTAACCGTGACGTTTTGGCCCCGCGCATTTTCGAAGAAAAAAGAACCAATTATCCTTCTGCCAGAGATTGCTGCCCATACTGTCACTTTATGACTACGCAATGGTTTCTGGCGTTTGATTTTGGGATTTTCACTGTTCCAGTAACGACAATTTTGACGGTTTACGAATCCATTCATAAGGAAATGGGCCTCGTCAGAGAAAAAGATGTTGTCAAAATTGGAAAATCGATTAAGCATTTCATTAGCAAATGCGAGCCTTGCTATGAGGTCAGACTCTTTCAATTCTTGTGTTAATTGTAGCTTATATGGATGCAGTTTAAGATCCAATGTTAAAATTCGTTGCAAACTTCGTCGCGATAATTGTAAGACAGACGATCTCTTGCTAGTCGACATTTGTGGATTTCCTCGTACTGACTCCATAACCCTCTCAACATTATCTTTGGTCTTAGATGTTCTTGGGCGACCATTTGCTTGTGGTTTAAATGTTGAACCGGTCTCTTCAAAACGCTTTACCCATATTTTAATTCAATTAGCATTCGGAGCTTCACTAATTCGCCGTAGTCCAAATTCAGCACAATATAGTCGCCTAGTGATAATATATGAACAAGAGTTCTCGTAAAATGCGCGCACGCAAAATGCGCGACGCTTCCCGTCGAAGTGATTCATAGCAACCCAACGATATAGGCGCCCCCCCGCCCGCGCCTTTTCTACCCCGCAAAAAAAGAATATGCACGTTCTATTGCGCCACCCTGTAGAAATACGAGGACGATCCCAAAAGTAGCTGAGATGACGTATAGATAGTGCCAGTAGTTTGGAAAAATTATTTTAGTGACAAGTGGCAACCTTATAAGATATATGTTTAAAGTTTCAAGGCGCCACGTTGTTCAGTATTTTTATTTGAGCCATCAGAAGTGAACCATCTCAGTGAGTTTGTAAACGTGGAAAAATTGATCATCGTTATGTAATTCAATATTTGCATTTGAAAGATCGTAGTCCAACCAATATTAAAGCCGAGCTAGATTTTACTCTGGGGGAGTCTGCTTCTTCGTTTACGACAGTAAAATACTGTTTAGCAGAGTTTAATGGAGGCCGTACGAGCTGCCTAGACGAACACCGTTGTGGTCGACTAATTGAGGTGTCCACTCCAGACACGGTTAAGAAAATTCACAAAATGGTATTGGATGATTGTCGGATGAAGGTGCGTGAGTTAGCTAAAATGATAGGCATTTCAAATAGTGCTATACATCGTATATTGACCGAAGATTTGAAGATGAGAAAGCTGTGCGCAAGATGGATACCGCGCTTGCTTTTAATAGACAAAAACAGGTTCGTGAAGATGCTTCAGTAGAGTGTAGGGCGATGTTTCACCGCAGTGAAGCCAGATGTTTGCATCGATTTATAATCATGGAAAAGACATGGGCTTATCATTTCACACCTGAGATAAAGGAACAATTAAAACAATGGACTGGAATGGAAGAATCGTACCGAAAGAAGGCGAACTAGGTTCCGTGCGTCATAGGTCATAGCCTCTGCTTTTTTTGGGATGCGCATGGGATTATTTTTATTGATTATTTCATTATCTTCAGCAAGGACAAACCATTAACGATAAATATTATGCTAATTTATTGCAGCATTTGTGTGATGGAATTAAGGAAAAAAAGACTGCATTTGGCGAGAGACAAAGTGTTGTTTCATCAAGGCAATTCACACATCCACTATTGGGATGGCAAAGATTAATGAATTAAAGCTCGAATTGCTTCATCACGCACCTTATTCGCCAAATTTAGCTTCCTTGGACTATTTTCTAATTTCCAAACTTGCAAAAATGGCTCGGTGGTAAAGGATTTGTCAAAAATGAAAAGGTGGTGTCTGCAGTTGATGGCCATTTAAGGAATTTGACAGTTCTTACTATAAATCGGATATAGAACCTATTGAATATCGCTGAAAAAGTGTATCGAGTTAAAAAAAGATTTCAACATAATCTTTTGAATTAAAGCAAAATTTTTCTAACTTTTTTGTGTCCTCTTTGTTAGGGCGGGTGGTTTTGGGACTGTTACCGCTAAAATAAACAAAACAAAAAAAAAAAAAAAAGAAAAAAGAATTCATTAGAAAAACTATTCGACCACTTTAAATACTTGAAAAAGTGTTATTCTCTCATCTATAGGTTGATTTTTTAAGATTTAAGATTTTCAGGTTGGCAGCATTGGTTGTAATGGTGTACAGTGTACTCGTACTCTGCCATTTCATCATAGAAAGACTAACAAACGAGCAACGATTGCAAATCGTTGAAATTTAATATCAGAATTCGTGCTCTGTGAAAAATGTGCATCATTTGATACGACCATTTTATGGTCGCCATAAATGACCTGCTGAATCAACAATTCGTGTTGTTATCTCCAAATGTGGCACCAAATTTACTTTGTTGGACATAAAACCATCGACTCGCATGCGTAGAGTGCGTACCGAAGAAAATATTGCAGCCGTAGTGGCCTGTGTTAATGACGATCGTAAAATGTCAATTCGTCGCCGTTCTCTGTGATTGGGCATATGTGTTATTTGGCACCGATTAACAATCTGCATGATGACAGGTCTTCTGAGCCCCTTTTGTCCATGTTTATGAGCAAGAACTGATATTTCTTCTTACTTATACAGGGTGTCCGTCGGGAAGTTATACTATTTTGTTTGTTTATAATTTTTGATTAAATGAAAGAGAATGGATCTTATATTGATAAATGTTTTATTTAATGACGGCAATTATGTATGGAATACAATATCAAATAAATGTCCGACTCTGTTAGCACCACAAATGCGAGCCCGTCTGAGCATATTTTTCACTACATTCTCACACATTTCACGCGGTATTTCATTAATTTCATCACGAATATTTTGTTTGAGTTGCTCAAGCGTTTATGGTTTGTTTGCATAAACTTTGGTTTTCAGATATCCCCACAAAAAAAAGTCCGGAGTAGTCAAATCAGGCAATCATGGAGGCCAATCAACATCACCATTTCTTGAAATAACTTGTTGTGGAAACAGGTCTCGCAATAATTCCATTGTAATCCTGGCTGTATGTTATGTGGCACCGTCTTGTTGATACCACATGTTAATCTGACTTCCAATGTTTATGTGTTATATACTTTATTGCATGAATGCAGAAATATTTGGTTGTTCGACTGTTGGTTTGACTGTTGGAGTATTTTAATATTTGATTGTTCGAATATTAAAATACTTGATTGTTCGAATATTTGATTATTTTATTGTTCGAATATTTCAACACTTGTACACCTTTCATATCTGAATATTTGACTATTCGCATATTGATGTATTTGAACATTTGAACACTTCTCAATATATAAAAATCTACGTTGATTTTCTGTGGTTTTATTGAAATCATTGAACATCAATCATTCTCTTAATGACAAATTCCTCTTCTTACCGCATGCCAATTAAAGCCGCATTTCCTCTTTGTTGTCGCCAATCGAAACGACCACTTATCGGAATGAAAATCTCAATTCCATTGCAATTAGTGTTCGTTTAATTGAACAAATACCGCCATTAAATCCAAAATTAGCAAATAATGTCAACTCTGACCTATTTGGTAATTAATTCCCAACAATTATTCAAATTGTTGTTCGCTTTTCCTGACAACACAACACAGCGCCAACATTGGCAGACATCATGAATGACACCATTCCCCCAATGTTTGGTGTATAAAAATCACAGTCGCCTGCAATTGAAATGAAAAGCGATTTCTTTCTTTCCATTCTAGCAGCATTCGTCGTTGCCTTCCCTTTCTACCCATTTAAATAAGAAATCTGTGAGCTGAAAGGACAGATCATCGAAGTAGCGGTAAATTACTAGAGGAGACAATCGTTTATCACAGCCCTGCTGCCTCATCCTAGCCTGTCTGCCTGCCCTGCATGGAAGAACCCCCAATTTTTCCGCTGCATATCAATTTTTTTTCCTATGTGCGCTAATTGGTGCAGCTTTACGCCTCAAAACAATTTCGAAATGTATGAAATAATTACAACTTTGCATATGGTCGACGCGGCAGTAGTAGTACTCGTAGTCCGCTGTGTAAACAGAGATGTTCTACGAGTTGTCTTTTAGTCGCTCTGGCTGCAAAGAAACTTCGCCCTTCATTAACTCTCCATGGCAATGTGATCATCGTGACTGATGGCATTTGGTTTCCATGGTGAATTCCATTCAGCCCTTTTGTGATTGTCATCGTTATGTTTTTGCTTAAAGAGCGATCACGTCTTTGGCAATTTGAAATCAAACACTTTTACGGACAGATTACAAGTGATAATTGGTGTTGGCAGATTTATGGCCAAAAGTGATGAGCATATGTTTTAATTAATTTCCAAGAAAGTACGTACTTCATACGTTCATACAGCTGTAAGAAAGCCATATGCAGAGAATGCCTGCATATACGAGCACATATAAGTCTCATGTAATATGTAAGGAAGATTGTAGGTCTGTAATTGCTTACTTAATTGGCATTTTGCTAACTTATTGAAAGAGCAAACAATTTTAATGAATGGTTGCTACAGAAGATAGTTTTAAGGTAGTTTCTGACCACTTTTTCGCACATTTCGAACGGTATCTCGGCAATAACTTGACGAATATTGGTCTTCAAACGCTCTAACGTTTAGGGATATCCAGTCTTTGCCGTAGCCCCACAAAAGAATTCTAACGACGTCAGACTGCATGATCTTGGTGGCCAATTGACGTCGCCGAAAATGTGAAATTACACTTTCTGAAAACTTCTCATGCAATCAGGGAAAAAATCGGTGTGTGACACGAGGCACCGTCTTGTTGAAGCCACATGATGTCCAGTTAATAATCTTCAATTGCAGGCCAAAAAAATCGGTTATCATATGGTCATAGCAATGTGAAATTAAATTCGAATTAACCGCCACCTTTTCACTAACAGAAGCGATATTTTCGGCAGGGCGTGCATTGCGATGATGCACGAACTAAGCACATCTGTAGCACTTCCAGTCTCTTCAAATTTCTTTATAATCTTGCAAATTCCTTGCACAATAGGTCGATTATGACGATCATAATCACCCCGCAATGCACGAAAAGTGCCTACGTTTGAATCACAACTTTCGTTGTAAGTTTTAACTATTTTTTCGGATTATTCGGTTGTCAAACGGTCTATATTCGTAAATGGCAAATGTATCACTAAATAAATAACACTTCAGATGACAGGTATTTAACAGCCTTGCCAGACCGGTGGTTTTGAAACCACTAAATGGATAAGCCGTATAATTAGTTTATTTATGTTCATAATAATTTCCACGAATATTATTCTCATTGCACACCGAGTGTATAGTGTTGTGATATTCCATTGAAAATGTATAAAAACTTAAGAAAATAAATTTGTATGCATAATTCAGAAGTCACTAATTATATGACCTTTTTGTAATTTCTTTAAGAATCTTAATACGGCTCTTAAATCATAAATATTGTGCTCGACCAAGACAGCGACAAGGCAACATAATTTCTCAACAGAAAAATCATAATTTCTTACTGCAATGAGGGCTGTAACTACGTCCTACTCCTAACCAGCAGCGGATGGCAGTCAAGCTTCTACCTTGTCATCCCCACCACAGCATAAATGATTTCGGGTATTTTTTTCTTGGATTTTCTGGCTCAAATGCCATATAGAAGAAACGGGAGTGTTAAACATGAATAAAATCGTATTCATTCATGTTCAGATGTCTTCATTTCTCGGAAATGAAAAGCAGACATTCTACGCATTAAAACATTAAGGAGACAAAACGTATTCCGTTGGAAAATGCAACAGCGAAACGGAGTGATGGTGTCGGTGTCAGTGTCGTTGTCGATGACGGTGGCGGGGATGTTGCTCACATTTGGAGGCTTGGTTGAATGTTGTACTGTTGTGCTGTTGGTTTATGAATAATGATTTTGGTGCAACAAGGCCATAAATTACAACCAATTATCAAATTAGATATTAACAAAAACATACAGTTTTAATTATGGTATTTGTGTTTCATAAACGCTTTATTACTCTCACTCAAAAGTAGCGGAGATGGCAAGGAATCAAGGAAGGGTGACAATTTCTTTTGAATTTTGGCGCACCACAACGTTATTAATATTTTGCGTTGGCGAGATTATGATTATGTGGGGATTGTAGTCGGCAACTAGAAATTCACGTACAGCCAAAATCGCTTAAGTGCAACTTAAGAAAAATCGCAGCGCCCACGAAGAACAAAGTTTACGAAATTACTTAATTATCTAAAAACTTAATCAAATAAAGAAATTGATATAGAGATTAATCTCGATACACACAATGTTCTCATTAGGCTTCTTTATACGCATATAATAATCGAACTCTGACTTTATTTATTCCGTAATAGTTAAATGGAATAACATAAGGGTGTCCTAATAAGAACGCAAGATTTAAATTTTAAATAAAACACAGATATTTATTATCTTATATTTCGTGAATGACTCGAGGATTTTCCTCACCCCAAATGCGACAATTCTGCCTATTGACAAAGCCATCAAGATGGAAATGGGCCTCGTCCCTGAATATGGTTTTATCGGCAAAATCAGAATTTTCATGTTGTCTCTCCAATACTCAACTAACGAACTCCCTTCGCTGTCCATGGTCAGCTGGCTTCAGTTCCTGAGTCAAACTTTGTATGCAGGAAGATGCAAATCTTTCGTCAAAATTCGCTGCATAGTGGATTTGGAGACACCAATTTGCTTTTGAGCGACATCATCACGTACAGCTGCGACATTTTTGGTCGATCGAATTGGTCGAAGGCGCGTTGTTGTCTTTACATCACTAACAGAGACCCAGTTTTGGCAAATTTATCCATTAATCTCTTTACAGTTGATTCTTTTGGAGCATTACTGTGACCCCAAATTGATCGCGATTTGCGAACTGTAGCCGCAAAACTTTCACCATTTTGGTAAAACAATTTCACAATGAGAATGCGTTGTTCATTCGTGTAGAGCTCCATTTTTACTAACCTCGTACCTTCTACTAGCAAACAATAACAATTGTTCAAATGTCACACAATGACACTTCGAATGGCGCCAAATTTAAATCTTGCGTTCGTGTTGGGACACCCTTATTAAAATCAATGAGGACAGTCTTCAAACCTTTTTGGGTTCCATAGAAAATCTTTAAGAAAAAAATCAGATCAATGGCATTCTCTCTTAATTGCTAAAGAGAATAAATGCAATGGTTTTGTTGTTTCGTTTGCTCTTACCAATTATAATATTGAAAGGTCTAAGCTGAGTCTAACAGTTGAGTCAAAGAACAGCTCCACGATGGTTAATGAGATTTTTTGACATTTCAAAACAATTTGCATGTTGATACCGGTAATGTAAGTTCGGTTTCAATTTTGAGTATAGAGGCGGTTATTAATTATCCAAACAAATATATATTTGGTTATTTTAGATGAGATCAGTAACCGAATAAAACCACAACAGCAACAGCTTTCGCGGATTGCAATTTGTAATCTGCGGGAAGTTTATAGTTATTGATTAAGACCATTGTGACGATTATGAGTTTAATTGAAAACAAGATACGGTATTTGGGTTTATATGATCACATTCCATAATACGTCAGGTAAAAGGAGTCTGCAGTAATATGAGATAGGATTTCAGTTCTGGAAAGTCAACAACTCTAGTTTTACGCACTTGCACATCGCTGCTGAATCGCAACAAAATCGACTCATTTCTTAAGCAGACGGTGACCAGTGATGATAAGTGGGCCACAGAAACAGTTCTGCTTAAAATGCGGTAAGTCTACGTAAGTAAGTCACAAAGTAAAATTTGCCGTGAGGAAGGTTATGTTATGTATTTGATGGAGTTAGCAGGGAATCAGCCACTATGGGCCGCTCCTAGAAGACTAAACTTTTAATTCGGAGCTGCACTGTCAATAATTGCACCATCTGAAGGAAGCGATCTCTCAGAAGCCGACAGCTTTATCTAACAGAAAACGAATTGCGTTCCATCAGGTCAACGTCTGGCCGCGGTAGCGACGCGCCAGAAGCTCTTGATTGTTATAGTTTTCCACCTCCATTCCATTCATGTTATAGTTTTCCTATCAATGGCGAAGAATTTTGCTGTCGAAAAATTCGGCTTAAGAGAAGCTTGTGAAAATCAGCTGACCAAGTTTTTTTTTGACAAAGGGGATGAGGGTCTGTAAGAAAGGTATGATTGAGTTACTCTCAAAGTAATAACAAGTTATCAAACAAAATGATGTCTGTTTGACCTAAATCTTAGATTTTAAGTATGCTAACTAAACCTTTAGTGTTAAGCAAAAATAATGGATTTCTTGTTACCATATTATACAAGTAGAGACTTTGTAACAGTTTCACATATTTATTATTAGCCGAAAATATCGAGCTTTCTGGCGAATAAGCGTCATTATTTATATATTTATTGTAAAGTGCAGTCGGGGTGCATTGATTGTTTACAGAAGCATATGGCGAGGACGCCTTAAGTGGAAGAAGTTATTGGGAGTGGTTTCAAAAGTTTAAGAATGATTAGTTTAGATTAGTTAGACGTCGAAAACAAAAGATCGAATTACTATTGAAGGAAGATTCACGCGAAATTCAAGAAATTGCAATTACATTAGAAGGAACTCAATAATCTTAGCTTGGCGTCGAAGACAAAAGACCGAACCATTATTGAAGGAAGATTCATGCCAAAGTCAAGAAGAGCTTGCAATTACATTAGAAGGAACTCAAAAATCTTAGTTTGACGTCGAAGACCGAATCATTATTGGAGGAAGATTAACGCGAAATTCAAGAAGAACTTGCAACTACATTAGCAGTAACTCAACAATCTCAGTTTGACGTCGAAGACAGAAGACCACACCATTATTGGAGGAAGATTCATGCCAAATTCAAGAAGAACTTGCAATTGCATTAGAAGTAACTCAACGATCTTAGCTTGACGTCGAAGACAGAACACCAAACCATTATTGAAGGATGATTCATGCCAAATTCAATAAGAACTTTCCATTACATTAAAAGGAACTCAATAATCTTAGTTTGACGTCGAAGACCGAAACATTATCGGAAGTAGATTCATGGCAAATTAAAGAAGAACTTGCAATTACATTAGAAGTAAGTCAACAATCTTATACTGTTTAAAATCGTACGGAATGGTTGGTTCAAAAGGGACAACATTGTATAAAAAATTCGATATGAATTGACTTCTAGAAATGTTCGATTGTCGATGTCGATTTTGCACATACGAAATGCTTCTTGGCAGGCTAAGGATGAAAAATGCATTTACTACGATGACCCAAATATTAAAGGAAATTAAAGGGGCGTGGCCACAATTCAAACCCGATAGTCAAGCCGAATGCTCAAAGAAAAAAATTCGTGTTGTTTGTTTGTTGGAATCAAGTACGTGTTGTGTTTTGTGAGTTGCTTAAACAAAACGAAACCATTATTGACTCTCCACTGACCAAATTTACGATATTGAGCCATGCATCCAAGAAAAAATTCGTCCACTATTGTTTAAGATACGCAAAAATATCGTTCCATGGAGAAAATATCGGAAATTTATGAACAATAACAAAATTTTTGCCATTTATTCAAATTTATTGTACTGCCTTCAAAATAAACCCCCTGCGAAATAACACATTTATGTCAACAAATAATCCAACTATCAAAATATTTTTCAAATGCGTTTTCCGGAAAAGACTTCAGTTCTCGTCGCAAAATTTATTTTATGTTTTCTATCCAATAAATACGGGTGCCTCGAAAGGGTAATTTAAGTTTTGAAAACATAAAAAATATTAGCCGGAACTATATCAGATGAGTACGGCGGTTGTTCGATGATATTTGTTGAATCTTTGACAAGAAATTCGTTCACATTGATAGTGTTGTAAAATGATGATGGTGTAAAATTTATAAGTTCTCTTTCCCCAAATCTGGACCTTTTCGATGAAGTTGTTCTCTCAGCGCCCAGATAATATTCTTTTTCTACCGTTTGACATAATAGCAAGAATCCCGAGTGCGCAACAACGGGATTATGGAAATATAGTTAATATTACGGTGACTTTCTATGGATTTGATGAGGTTTTTCCTGTTCAGGCTCTATGCGAAGGTGCCATTCCAGAGCTTGCTGACTGATTGCCTGTGAAACTTCTAAGCCCATATCTTATCAACATGAATAATGCATTTTGTGAATGTATGATTGGAATTGATTTGTTCTAGCTTGTCTTCAGCGAATTTACGCGTGGTGTAACATCTATAAGTTTTCTTTCCCCAAATCTGGGCTTTTTCGATGAAGTTGTTCTCTCCAATTCCACATAACGCCCAGATGATATTCTTTCTCTACCGTTTGACATAATAGCAAGAATCTCGAGTGCGTAACAACAGGATTATGGAAAAATAGCCAACATTACGGTGACTTTCTATGGATTTGATAAGGGTTTCTTCTAATCAGGCTCTATTCGAAGGTGCCTTTGAGGAGCTTGTTGACTGGATTGCCTGCCAAACTTCTAAATCCATATTTTATCAACATTTATAATGCCTTTTACGAATATATGGTGGGAATTGTTTCGTTCTAGGATGTCTTCAGTGAATTTACGCGATTGATGGCTCGAGAAAAGTCTTTCAGAACTAGTCGAGCGACAACGCATTTCATACCAAAACAATCATCTTGAATAATAGGAATTGATCCGAGAGATACAAAAAATTTAGCGGCTAAATCTCTTAAAGGACGATTTTCAGTCAAACATTTTCTTTACTTAATCGATATTAACTTCAGTTGAAGATCAGAGAAAGACAAATCTTCCACTACATCTCGACCACTTTTATATACACTGTACCACTCATATGCAGGCATTTTTAATAAAGTTCATTCACCGCAACATTTCTGTAACATTTCCAGTAATTCGTCACACGAAATTTCATTTACAATACAAAATTTGTGACAGATTCTTTGTTCGATATTTTTATCGATAGTAAAAATCTCAAAATACAATTGATATGAAGTGACAAAATCGAACAGTGCAAACTAACTAAATGACAGATCGCCCGCAAAGTCTGCACCAGTATAGAGGACCGTTGTGTCAACTCAGCGGCAAAACGAATGTTTGATTTTTGCCAAGGTCGAGTCACAGGTAAGTGTTTTAAACAACATAACAGCGTCTGAATCCTGATTACTTTTGTGCAGATATTTAGAAAACAATGTTTAAATTGTTAAGCATGGGGGCTACTATGTTAGAGAAAATCATAACTTAAAAAATTATTAGGTTTAAAGTAGTAGAGTACTTGCCTTATAGACTGTAAGCGGTCTACAATTCATTTTGAACAAATTCCCTTCAAGCGTTGCCTTTGTTTTCTATACTATTTTTATTTCAACAGTTCCAACAGTTAATTCTGCTCCCCAGAGGCTAATAGTTGGAGTATTTCAAAAGTAAACCCATTACTCAAGATGCTATTCCTACTATAACTGTGAACAAATTCCAAGTACAACAATTTGTCCTACTCCACATAAATGACTCAATTTCATTGCCATCGCCGCAATACTGAAGAAGAGTAAAACATTTGCATCTCATATTACCCCCTTTAACACCAGAGATACTAATTACTCACTTGAAGATACAATCAGCAATTAATCATACTAAAATGTCCTTAAAACCAACTCGATGCAACGCCAAAAAGAGGTCAATGGACAACCCCAAAATAATTCAAAATGTGAAAACACCAACTTCAAGGAATCACCTACATTTCGTGGTTGCTGCAGTGACATCTGAGACCATCTGATGTGGTTGGTTTATTGTTTGGTTAGTTAGCTGGTCGGCTGTGCCCGATGACAAACAGCGAGGGCGGGAAACATTTTAGAAAATATTATTTACGAAAGGAATTTGATCGAATGTGACTAAGTGAGGGAGGGATCCTCCAAAAAACATTGCCACAAGATTACGCAAACACAGATGTTTCAGAAAATATGAGAATTGAGTTTCTAGAAACGAGAACAGGAACAATGAAACCAAAAGAATCATCTCACGAACATCTCACTTATTTTAGAATGAATTCATGAATTTTTCGATTTTGTGTGTTGGTTTTTTTTCCTTAACTAATGGTTTTGACTTTAGCAGTTTGTAAGTGAATTAAAGGAGCTAAATGAATATTATAGTGCTGCCAGATGTTACTGTTTCATTGGTGAGGAAAATATAAATTTCTTAGATATTTGGATTCTCTGTAAAAGGTAATATAATATAATAATATAATATAATAATAATAATAATATTATAATAATAATATATTTTTTATGCATTTATTTCTAAAAAAAATCAATAATACTAAGCCTTTAAGGTCAAAAATGCGTATTACACAGCAATAAATTCCTGAGTATCTATAACACTCTTAAATCTATTTAAATATATGTACAGGGTTGCCCATATTCGACGGATCCATCTGGCAACGCCATAACTTTTGACAGAGATGTCAGATCGCTTAATGACATACCGCGTTTGAAGCGTCAGTCCAAGCAGATTTTTACCATGGAACAATACACGCCACGCGAGCGCTCTGAAATAGTTGAAATTTACATTCAACAGAAGAAGTCAATTGTGAAAACTCAACGTGCTTTTAAAATATTAAAAAATGTGAGAAGTGCGCCTTCTAAGAACACCATTAAGCATTTATACGAAAAATTTTCGACTGGTGAGGCTCTTTCTAATCCGAAGAGGCCAAATAAAAGTCGACCAAGGCGATCGGCCGAGAATATCGCTGCCGTACGAGCCAGTGTTGAGAGGTCCCCAAGAACATCCCAAAAACGCCGTTCTCAGCAGTTGGGCATGGCTCGGTCCACTTTACAACGGATTATTCGCGTTGATTTGCATTTGTTCCCGTACAAAATTCAATTGACACAAAGATTGTTGCCTGCGGCCCAACGAGTCATCGAAATGGCCGATGATGACGAGCAATTTTGGAACAAAATTATCATGTCCGATGAAGCCCATTTCACATTGAATGGGACCGTAAATAAGCAAAATTGCCGTATTTACGCCACTGAAAATCCTCAGGAGATTCAAGAATTGCCTCTTCATGACGAAAAAGTCACAGTTTGGTGCGGCGTTAGTGCGAAAACGGTCATTGGGCCGTTTTTCTTCCAAAACGAAAATGGCCATGCTGTTACCATCAACCAGGAGCGTTATCGCGACATGATGACCAATTTTGTGATGCCAATTATTCGTCGAAAGCGTATGAGGCAGTTATGGTTTCAACAAGACGGCGCTCCACCGCACACAAGTCGCATAACAATCGATTTTCTGAAGAATTTGTTTCCGGGCCGTTTGATGTCGAAAAGTGGTGATTTGGACTGGCCACCGCGTTCGCCCGATTTGACGCCCGCTGACTTCTTCTTGTGGGGACATTTGAAGTCAAAGGTTTACGTTAACAAGCCAAGGACCGTAGAAGAGCTCAAGGACAACATTCGTGAAGAAATAGCCGCTATTCCGGCCGAAATGTTGGCGAAAACGATGGAAAATGCTGCAAAAAGGGCACAATACGCCATCAACGCCAGAGGCGGCCATTTGAGAGATATCATATTCAAAAATTGATGTAAACAAATCTACTTGGAACAAATTAAATGAATAAGATTGCCAACCGCCAAATTTTTATTTTTTCTTTGATTTTTTTTTAAAAAACATGGGTCCGTCGAATATGGGCAACCCTGTATAAGTAAATAAATATATATATATATATATATATATAAATACGTATATAAATCAATATTATCACCAACGTTGGCTCCCCAGCCGTAATTACAAAAAGAAAAACGTAATATTAAACAAATTAAAATGAAAGTTATATCGATCCTAATTAGTAGCAATGGTATGCGAAGTCATGCAGTTATTAAATTTCCATTGAAGAAAAGTGTGCAAAAATTCTTGAACGAAAAACATTATTAGAATAAGATAATACTCTTAAGTCATTAGGCAAATGGTTCCAATATCGATCAATCCTAATAAGGAAAGATCTCACAAATGCTGAAATATTTATTGTAGGTACAATGATTTTTATATTTCTTGACGAGCGTGAAAACTGAAACAATCCATATAGTGAAACAGACACTCCACTTTTGGCAACCTTATAAAAAGTCATTAAATTACGATAATTCACAATATTATTAGAAGAGCAACCTAACACTCTTTCCACATATACGGAGATGTGTTCACATCTACGTACACTGAAAATGAATCTTGCAACTGCATTTATTGTCAATTTTAATTTCAAACATTCAGTGATGTTGTTCCGAAGCGCCCAAGCCAGTCTATGTATATTTGACCCTAATCGTCAGATAAATATTAGTTTAGTAGAGGCTACGTAATACTCCATATACGTATACTTTGGAGCGCACAGAGTCAATATGAGTTTCAAAATTCAGCCTATTGTCGATCATAATACCTAAGCATTTAAAACTATCAACAAACTCAATTCTCCTGCGCCCCAAATACATGTTATATCCAGCATTACTACTCGGGCAGCCAAGCGAAGTAGTTTTAGCCTTAAACGGATTAATCACTAATAAATTATGAACAGTCCATTGCAGTCTCCGGTGCATCAGGAAAATCTCGATCACCATTAAAGTACAGCAAAATGTCATCAGCAAATAGGAACGCAGAACAAATTCCATTATCTAAATAATCCATTAGATCATTAACATAAAATGAGAAAAGAAGCGGCCCTAAGACCGAGCCCTGTGGCATGCCCGAGTTTGGAGCCAAGACATTCGAATTTCTTCCATTCAAATTTACGAACTGAAATCAGTCACACAAATAAGACAAAATGAGCTTGCAAGCCGAGATAGAAAAGTTGAACTTATATATAAGTTTCTCTATCATCCTTCTGTGACATATGGAGTTGAAAGCCTTAGACAAATCCAAAGAAACCAGAACACTATACATGTTACGATTCATGTCCTTCCTGATGGTATCGGTTAGAGACAAAAGTAAAATTGTTGTATTATAACCCCGTCGAAAAGCGTACTGATTTTCAATAATTTTACTCCCAGATTGTGCCATAATTTGATCTTTCAATAAGTGCTCAGAAACCTTAGATAGTACATTTGATAATACAACAAATGGGAAAACACTCATCTTCATGGATTGTGACTCAGAGTGCGGCAATAATTTATCGTTATATACTCGTATTACCAGCGCTGTCTTAAAACTGACCGACCTAACGTCTAGATGGTGCCAGTTGTTTGAAAAAGAGGCCCTACATTATAAAACACATGTTTTAAGTTTCAAGGCGCCACATTGTTTAGTATTTTTACTTGAGCCATCAAAAGTAAACGATCTCAGTGAATTTATAAACGTGGGAAAAAATTGATCACCGTTATGTAATTTCCACTCGAAAGGTCTCAGACCAATCGATATTAAAACCGAGTTAGATTCTACTCTGGAGGAATCTGCTCCTTTGTTTGCGACCGTGAAATATTGTCTAATAGAGTTTAAACGAGACCGTATGAGCTGCCAAGACGAACACCGTAGTGGTCGACCAATTTAGGTGTTCACGCCAGACACGGTTAAGAAAACCTGCAAAATTGTATTGGATGATTGTCGACTGAAAGTGCGTGAGCTAGTTGAAGGCATTTCAAAGAGTGCTATACATCGCATATTGACTAAAGATTTGAAGATGAGAAAACTGTGCGCAAGATGGGTGCCGCGCTTGCTTTCAGTAGAGCAAAAACAGCGTTGTGAAGATGTTTCAGTAGAGTGTTTGGCGATGTTTCACCGCAATAAAACCGAATTTTTGCGTCGATTTATAACCATGGATGAGACATGGGTCCAACACTTCACATCTGAGACAAAGGAATAGCCAAAGCAGTGAACTGGATTGGGAGAATCGCGTACAAAGAAGGCGAATACAATTCCATCTGCGGAAAGGTCATGGCGTCTGTTTTTTGGTAATGTGCATGGGATTATTTTTATTGATTATCTTCGGAAAGAAAAAACCATCAACGGTGATTATTATGCTAATTAATTGGAGCGTTTAGGTGATGAAATTATGGAAAGAGGTCGTATTTGGCGAAAAAGGAAGTGTTTTTTCATGAAGCCAATGCGCGAGTTCACACAGCCACTATTGCGATGACTAAAATTAATGAATTAAAGTTTGAATTGCTTAATCAGGTACTTTACTCGCTAGTTTCAGCTCCCTGGGACTATTTTCTATTTGCAAACTTGAAAAAATGGTTCGGTGGTAAAAGATTTGCCAATACTGACGAGGTGGAGTCTGCAGTTGATGGATGTTTTAAAGAGTTTAACAGCTCTTACTAAAAGCAGGGTATAAAAGCTATTGAACATCGCTGGAAAAAGCGCGCCGAGCTAAAAGAAATAAAGAAAATTTATTCCAAGTTTTTTGCTTCTTCTTCGTATATGTCGAGTTTTTTTATTTTTCCAGTCGCACGAGCTAATCTTATTTTTAGTATTATCCGGCACAAATGAATATAAATTGGTGTTAATCAATTACACTCTGTGTCGCTTTAATTAACGAAAGAATTGTAAACATTTTGAAAGAATTCAGAAGTGAGATTTAGTTCTTGTACGAGCAAATATCTATATATCGTAAATACCAGGAACGATGGAACAAATTTCAAAACCATTTGGGTAGTTATGTTTCTTTCCTTTCATTTTGCGTTTTCATAAACTGTACATGTGGAATCTCTCGGCTCGCTTTAAGCGCTGCCGTGAGATAAATAGCAAGATACAAAAATCACTCAGATACTTTATTATGCTGTCAGGTATTTAATAAATTAACGCATCATTTTATTTTGCAGATCTAATGCTTTTTGAATTTTTCTTAAACAAAAAATTTTATGATGAAACATAGAAATAAAATGATAATTTTGAACATAGTTTTGCGAAGTTTGCTTTACCGACTTAGTTTATTTTTTTAATAAATAGCTATGACGTTGAAGGTAACAGAGCCTACCCAGTAGACCTTTCTTAGCCTTATTGTATCATAGTACAGGGTGCCCGTCGGGAAGGTCTACTACTTTATTTTGCCGCCATTTTGGTAAACATTAGTCTTGAGAGTTCATATTTGACAGTCGTGAAGTAGAGACGTGGCAAATTTATTATGGAAAAATATTCGATAAACCAACGTGTTTTAATCGTTAAAACATCTTATCAAAATCAATCATTGGTTACTGTGACGATGAGAAAGTTACGTGAAATTTTTGGGAGAAACAACGTGCCAACAAGACGCACTATTTATCGTGTAGTGAATGATTTCGAAGAAAAAGGGTCTGTAACTGATAGGGCCAAGCATGGACCACAACGCACTGCAAGATCGGCTGAAAATATTACTGCTGCTGAAGAAAGTGTTCAATAAAATCCATCAACCTCAATTTGACGACGTATGTACTTAGGAGCTTGGTTTACAAAGAACAACCTTGTCCAAAATTTTTCACAAGGATTTGAAGTTGTTGCCATTTAAGATTCAGTTGACACAAAAGCTTCTTCCAGAAGACCATTTACGCCGCCGTACATATGCCAATAGGAAGTTACAGCTCGCCCATGACAACCTCGATTTCCATGAAAAAATCATTCATTTGAATGGATATGTGAAAAACAGAATAGTCGCTTCTGGGCAATGGAAAACCCTGAAATTATTCATCAGTCACCTTTGGATCTATTAAAAGTGACAATCTGGTGTGCAATTTGGTCAGGAGGAGGAGGAGGAATCATTGGACCCTACTTCTTTGAAACTGAAAACGGCGTAATGGTAACTGTCAATGGGGAGCGATATTGTGATATGATTGAAAACTCTTTAACGCCACAACTGCATGATTTGGGCTTGATTGACATGTGGTATCAACAAGACGGTGCCACATCGCATACAGCCAGGATTACAATGTAATTACTGCGAGACACCTTTCCACAACAAGTTATTTCAAGAAATGGTGATGTTGATTGGCCTCCATGGTCGCCTGATTTGACTGCTCCGGACTTCTTTTTGCGGGGATATATGAAAAGCAAGGTTTATTTAAACAAACCAGAAACGCTTGAGCAACTCAAACGAAATATTCGTGATGGAATTAACGAAATACCGCGTAAAATGTATGAGAATGTAATGAAATATATTCTCAAAAGAGTTCGCATTTGTGAGGTTAACAGAGGCGGACATTTATCTGATATTTTATTCCATACATAATTGCCGACATTAAATAAAACATTTATCAATATAAGATCCATTCTCTTTCATTTAATTAAAAATTATAAACAAAGTAGTATACTTTCCTGACGGACACCCTGTATTTTGTGAAGCAAAGAATCTTTTGTAGCTTAGCGTCTGACTGTATAAATCTGGCATCACTAATCGCATTGTGTGCCAACATTACTAATACTCATCCCAAAAACAAAGTCTAAAATATCTTCGACAAAAAAGGGACATCAAACTCCCATCCATGTACGTCCACGCGAGTCACGTGATTTATATGATTCTGGTGACAAACACTTGAAATGGTGATGATTTATAATGAAGATACATGAACAACGATTAATTATGTATAAGTATGTATGTACGTATGTATGTGCGTAAGTGTTTCAAACATTATTCTTCCTCCAAAGTCTGTTCGTCTGCCTTTACGGAACCGTTCCGGATCATTTCAACGTGAATGGTGTTTTTTTGTGTGGGAATTTATTGGTATTTCATTGTTTTGAAAAATAACATATTGAAATTATTAAACTTATAATTGAATATTATAAAAAAAGTATGTATTGGAGCCAATACAGAAATTTTAGTCAGATGAATGAAGATAGAAGAACCAAACAAAAAGGAACAATAATTTTGACCAGGTGAGCTGAATGCAATTGAAAAAAAAATTTTTTGGTAAAAACTTAAACTTAATCACAGTCTGGAAGTGGGAATTACAGAGGAAAAGTAAAACATCGATAAATCGGTCAGTTTATATGGGAGGTACCAAAAGGAGCATATCAATGCTACACATTTTCATTCGCAGAACTGAGTTTATCAAACTCATGATGGTTGCCAAATTTAACAGAGTACCATAAAACTGCTTAAAAGATATAAACCTAAGAATATATGGGTTAAAGAGATCATTTGTATGTGAAATATTAGAAAGGGAGTGGTTACTTAGTCGATATTTTTCTAGTGAATAGAGTGCATAAAAATTAATAATCAATTGAAGAGGAAAAACCGAATTTGGGAAAATCGGACATCTTTTACATTTCGATTCAGAGATTATTCTTTAACAATCGGTTAACCTGTACCAAAATTGGCTGAATTTATGGCTAAACTGAACAAAAGATATTAACATAAGAACATGAGAGTTAATTCAGTTATTTGTATAGAAGACATCAGAAAGAGAGTCACAGTACCGGCCATTTTCATACTCAGAATCATGTTTACTAAGGACATGATGTGTGCCAAATTTGACTGAACTAAATTTTGTATAACTGTTTGAGATACAAAGTTAGCTACTTATTTGTCTCATAACTGTCAGTATGACAAAGCTGTCAGCTGTTAAACATCTGTCATCTGAAGTGTTATTTATTGAAAGACGAAAGGTTTGGCATTTACGAATTTGGATCGCCGAACAACCGAAGAATACGTAAAAATAGTTATAACAGAAGTGGTGACTCAAAAGTGTGCACTTTTCGTGCATTTCAGAGTGATTATGGTCCTCATAATCGACCTGCTGAGCAAGGAATTGGCAAGATTATAAAGAGATTTAAAGGGTTGCTGACACAGATGCTGTCAGGCCTGTGCATCACAGCAATGTTCGCACTGCCGAAAATTTACAATAATAATTATAAGTTTAATTCAAAGCTTTTCATGGCCTGCAATTGAGAATTATAAACTGGACGATATGTGGTTTCAACAAGACTGTACCACGAGCTACGCAACGCGACCGAATTTGGCTTTATTGCAAGAAAAGTTTCCAGAAAGCGTAATTTAACGTTTTGGCAACGTCAATTGGCCACCAAGGTCATGCGATTTAACGCCGTTAGACTTTAGTCAAAAGTCGTGTTTGAAAACCAACATTTGTTAAGTTTTTGCTGAGATACCACCCGAAATGTGCGAAAAAGTGGTCGAAAACTACCCCAAAAGGACCCACTGCTACAATTAATTCAGAGGCGGTCAACTAAATAACAGCCGATGTTCACAAGCTTCTCTTGAGAGGAAATTTTCACCAGCAAGTTTATAGGAACTTCCCCATCAAGCACCAACAGTCTCCGGCGAGTAACAATCTATGTGTATGGCCAGGCGTTGTCCTGACAGAACACCATCAAAACCTATTGGCCAAAACTGTCCACTTATGGGCGATTGCTTCCTTCAGACGATCCAATCGTTGGCGGCACAGGTCCGAATTAAGATTTTAGCCGTAGGACCTAATAGTAGATGATTCCCTGCCAACCATACCAAACACACAGCAAAACCTTTCTGAGTGTTAATCTTGATTTGGTCACCACTTCTGTCGGCAAGCTTTGACCCTTTCAACCACGATCCTTTTCGTTTGACGGTCATTACCAATCACCGCCCGCCTCAGAAATAAGTCGATTCTTTTTGCGATTCAGCAGTGATTCGCAGATAGAAATTCGACCGATTAAATTTATTTACGTTAAATCTTTTGTGTCCAAGCTTATACAAGTGACACCAAATGGTTTTCTGTGCAATGTTTAGCTTCTGGGCAATCGAAACAGTGTTTACATAATGATCGGACTTGATGACTTCCATTATTATATCGACATTTTCGATAATTGGCCTGCGAGACCTTGGCGCATCTTTGGCATAAAAATTCTCAGAATGGAATGGATGAAACCAAAATTGCTCAGGATGGGCTATACACACTTTCAGCCACCGGCTTAAGCTTCGCCTTTGCTGAAGAAATACTGCAAAATAAGACTTATTTTCATTCTACTGGCGTATATATTTGACGAGTGCCCAAACAAAACTGAGCCAAATAATCACAAGACTATCTGAGTAGTTTTTGATACGAAATTTTATCACTATCATAGTGCCCAGTGTGAGCCAATGGGACTTTTTTTACAATGCGAGATACAGATTAATAAAGTCATGCATATCTTATACGGGGTAGTGCACGAATCGTTCTACAAAAACAAAACGGGATTAAAGATGTTGAAGGAGTTCCTTTACCCAAAAGTAAATTTAAATAAAATACGCATAAAGCTATGATTTCGATGAAACGTTTATCTCATTATAAAGCTTGGACCTTACCATTGTGTACGAAATACAATGTCATTTAAATGACCGTCTCTGGATTGCTTGCATCAGGGGTTTTTTTGAGGTAATTTTCGATTACTTTTCACGCATTTCGGTCGGGGTCTCGGCAATAACTTGACGAATGTTAGTTTTTCAAATGCTCTAATGTTTAGGGATTATCCGCGTTAACACGATCTTTGACATAGACTCACAAAAAAGTGTAAAACGTTAAATCGCATGATATTGGCGGCCAATTAACGTGGTCAAAACGTGAAATTACGCTTTCTGGAAACTTCTCATGCAATAAAGTTAGATTCGGCTGTCTTGTGCGGCTCGTGGCACCGTTTTCTTGAAACTACACATCGTCCACTTCATTATCTTTAATTGCAGGCCCAAAAAAGTCGGTTATAAAACGACCATAGCGTTCTGAATTGAAATGCGCATTATCCGCCACACTTTTACTAACACAAACTATATTTTGGGCAGTGCGTACATTGCGATGATGCACAGGCGTGACTACATATGTAACGCTTCCAGTCTCTCCAAATTTTGCCAATTTATTATACATTAGGTTGACTGTGACGACCATAATCACCCCGTAATGCACGGGAAGTGCCCATGTTTGAATCACCACTTTTGTAGTAAGTTTCAACTATTTTTACGCGTTCTTCGGTTGTTAAATGCTGCATATTCGTAAATAGCAAACCTTTCGCTAAATAAATAACACTTCAGATGACGGATATTTAACAGCTGACAACCTTGCCAGACCGGCGGTTTTGAAACCACGAAAGGGATAAATCGTTACAACAGGTTTAAGCAAAATTCGGTTATTTTATAAGGTTTTCTATGACAATTAGGTTTTAGTACTATTTGTAAGGTACAAGAGTCAGTCTTTTTATATTTGTTTAAACCAATTGATTGTAGTTCCTATGGAGGTTGTAGAATATTACTTTTTTGCACAAAAATTTCAATGTTTCTGATCTCTGTTTAAATAACTTTACTTTTCGGCTCTGTAAAAATTTTTCCAAGCTATTTCGCAGCTAAATGGAAAGGGTTTTGGTCTATCACCAAGAGCTACAGTTCAAAAACTAAGGTTCTGAATCTGAGATTCTTTAATTTCTCCACAGAGTTATTTTTTTCAACGTCGCATCGTCACATTGTTTTCCTTTAAGTTGAATGTTACTGTAGCAATTTTTAGTAGAATTAGTTTTGACTTCCTTTCTTACTGAATAAATGTTAATAACACACTTAGCAAAAGAAGTCAAAAAATAAATCTCAAAAAAATTTAAGAAAAAGTCGCAAAAGGGTTGAAAAAAGCTAAATCTAGCGGGAGGGAGAAACTAAATTGGCAACACTGCCTAGGCATTAGGTGGAATATCAAAATATATGCAGAACCTTATAGACAACGTGTGCTAAGCTTGTTGAAAAACGACAATTTTCAGAATTACCACTTTATGATTAAGAAAGACAAAGATTTTTGCTCTTTACAAATTACAATACTGATAGCAGTAATCATTTAAAACGGCAAATAATGTTGGTTAATGTAGAAAGTAATAACTAATAACACGATTGAATCTAATAGATGAATTGTTGCATATGGTAATTTACTTATAATTGGCCGGAAGGCTTTAAATTACAAGCCAGATATAAATAAATAAAATAAATAAAAAAATAATGAACTTTATTTTTTATTCTAATTCCTATGGCCAATTCTATAGGAAAAAAGCTTTTACTTCAGCATTCTAGCAGTGACCTTTCACTCGATAATCTTGTCACTTTGTGAGGAAGAAATGAGTTGGGAGTTAGTACTCAATCTGCAGTAGCTCGTGAAACATCCATCTTTTGGCATAACAAGAAAATAAAACTCGCTATTTACTACCCCTAATAACTTAACCCCCCGTATTTTCTCTCTCATTTTTTCTTAATCTTGCGAAACAATTCCCGGTTACAGGATAAAAGAAAAACAGAGAAAGCTTTGGAATGAGGTCGTTGGTTTGTAAAGGGTGTCCCAACAAGAACGCAAGATTTAAATTTGGCGCCATTCGAAGTGTCATTGTTTGGCATTACAACAATTCTTATTGTTTGCTAGTAGAAGGTACGAGGTAAGTAAAAATGGAGCGCTACACGAATGAACAACGCATTCTCATTGTGAAATTTTTTTACCAAAATGGCGAAAGTTTTGCGGCTACAGTTTGCAAAGTGCGATCAATTTGGGGTCACAATAATGCTCCAAAAGCATCAACTGTAAAGAGATTAATGCATAAATTTGCCAAAACTGGGTCTCTATTAGTGATGTAAAGACAACAACGCGCCTTCGACCAGGTCGATCGACCGAAAATGTCGCAGCTATACGTGATGATGTCGCTCAAACTCCATCCACCTCAATTCGACACCGAGCTCAGCAAATTGGTGTCTCTAAATCCACTATGCAGCGAATTTTGACGAAAGATTTGCATCTTCCTGCATACAAAGTTTGACTCAGGAACTGAAGCCAGCTGACCATGGACAGCGAAGAGAGTTCTTTAGTTGAGTATTGGAGAGACAACATGAAAATGCTGATTTTGCCGATAAAATCATCTTCAGTGACGAGGCCCATTTCCATCTTGATGGCTTCGTCAATAGGCAGAATTGTAGCATTCGAGTGATTCACGAGAAGCATATGCATCCTCAACGTGCCTTTGTGTGGTGTGGATTTTGGGCTAGAGGAATCATTGGACTTTTTTTTATGAAAATGAGGCATGTCAAGCGCAAACAGTCAATGGTGTTCGGTATCGTGAAATGATAACCAGTTTTTTCGTGAATTGAAGAAATGAATGTGAAGGGCAAGTGGTTTCAACAAGACAGCGCCACATGTCATACAGCCTGAGAAACAATTCAATTGCTGCATCTGTCATTTTTTTGGGGACCAGAATTGTCTGCCTAGACGGTGCGATTTAACACCACTAGACTTTTTTCTTTGGGGTTTTTTTAAGTCGATGGTTTACGCGAATAAGCCGACGACGACTCAAGTCTTAAATGAGGAAATTAAACGCTGCATTAATGAAATACCGCAGCATTTATGCAAAACGGTCATTAAAAATTTCATTAAAAGATCGCCATCTGTCCGAGGTGTTGTTCCATACATAACCTCATTCTGTCTACTTTACGATATAATAAAGTTTCACAATTTTTTTTTAAATATCTGTGTTTTATTTAAAATTTAAATCTTGCGTTCTTGTTGGGACACCCTTTATGTGGGACAAAATATGTTGTAGACATTTAAATCTATATAAACTAAATTGATCGCTATTTCATTATTGGCATTATATTGGTGTACAATAAAATTGGAATTGAAAAACATATTTAAAATCAGACTGCTATTAATTTTTATGTCTAATAAAATTTTGAATTACGGATAAAAGTTTTTTTGTATTTAGAAGTATAATCATGAAGCGTTTTGTATTTTACCTCAATATTTTTAAGATTTAAATCCTCCACTTTTCATGTTCCGTACGCCGATAGCTAATTATTGCTACTTTTTTTTGTTTTGCAAATAGTATTATTTTTCCCCTCTAAATATTTATTTCGACATTTTTAAACAAAATGAATTTGGCTTATTTCGTATTATGAATATTATCAATCTGTAGCAATTATCATATGACTAATTAGCCATGTTTCTGAATAAAATGGCCACAACTGTAATCGAAAAGACGACAACCGTAGATCGTCTGTTGTCCCCTGATTTTAAGAAAATATGAATCGCGTGCATTTTTCAACTAATGAACATTTAAGAAACCCATAAACGAAGCAAACAACATCATTAAGAAGTGAAATTATTAACACATAATTTTCAGATCATTTCAGATTTGGCTCCTGTGCAGCCTGTGTTGTTTTTTTTCTGTTTTCTTGCCTTTCCTTTCCAACTAACGGAGGCTTGCGTTAAAAAAAAAAATGCCATGGCGAAAATGATGCTGAGAATGCGATATAAAACTTATTTCATTTGTGAAAGTGAAATATTCTTCGCTGTTTCTTTTTTTTTTCGATAAATGCTTTGAGCTGCTGCCAAGTGTTTCCCCTCTTTCATAGTAATTTATTTTTTTGCATTGTTTCCTTGATTTCAGAAAATGTCTTAATTATTTATGAATTCCCATAAAACAATAACGAGCACTGACGGCTCCTCTTCGATAGCATGGAAAGTGTTAAGACTTATTAATTAACACAGTACGCAAAATATCCCGGCAAAAGATGCGGCTAACGAAATAGATATGAAAAGAAAATAAATCAAATTTAATAAAAATGCTTCAACTGTGATAGTTTTCTCAAATTTCCGTGAGATAAGTGTGTTAAATACGAAATTGATTTATTAATATGGATAATTTTGAAGATATTGTTGAATTTCGTTATTTAGCAGCAAAAACTTTATAGGTAAGTTTTAAGCAATTCAATATAAAATTCAATCTTCACATAGTACAGGATTATTCATTTAATGGTAACAAAACCGCCGATCTGGCCAGACTGTCAGCTGTTAAATATCTGTTATCTGAAGTGTTATTTATTTAGTGAAAGGTTTTCTATTTAACAATCGAAGAACCCGTAAAAATAGTTAAAACTTACTATAAAAGTGGTGATTCAGACGTGTGCACTTTTCGTAAATTAAGGGGTGATTATGGTCGTCATAATCGACCTACTGTGCATGGAATTTCCAGAATTATAAGGACATTTGAAGAGACTTGAAGCGTTACAGATGTGGTCAGGTCTGTGCATCATTGCAATGTACGCACTGCTGAAAATATCGTTTCTGTTAGTGAAAGTGTGGCTGTGAATCCGAATTTCAATTCAGAGCGCTATGGTCATATGGTAAGCGACTTTTATGGCCTGCAATTGAAGATTATGTATTATAAACAATATGTAGTTTCAACAAGACGGTGCCACGAGCCACACAACATGACCAATTTTAACTTTGTAGCTTGAGAAGTTTCCAGAAAGCGTAAATTCACGTTTTGACGACGCCACTTGGCCAGCAAGATCATGCGATTTGATGTCGTTAAGGTTTTTTGTTGGACCACGTCAAAGACCGTGTTTATACGGATAATCACCAAACGTTAGAATATTTAAAAACCAACATTCGTCAAGTTATCGCCGAGATATCGCCCGAAATGTTTGAAAAAGTGATCGAAAATTACCTCAAAAGGACCCACTGCTGCAACCAATCCAGAGGCTTTCATTTAAATGATATTGTATTTAGTAATGAAATAAAAGTTTGATGGAAATCTTACCTTTTGGTTTGTTTTATTTAGCTTTAATTTGGCAACCGAAAAATCGATAAATCGGTACTTCGAAATTTTTTGAATTTATAGAAAGTTTTATTTATAATTTACTAACGAAACAGATTTTAACAGAGAAAGAAATCAAATTTAATAAAATTGTTTTAACAATGATACTTTCCTCCAAATTCTGCAAGAAACTTATGTGAAGTACAACATTGATTTCAAAACGTTATTCAAATAGATAGTTTTCAGGACATCGTTTACTTTCCAAATCATTTGAATTTATAGAACATTTTATTTATAAATTTAATTTAATTAATAATTTGGCTAACGAAATAGATTTTAAAAGAAAAAGAAATCAAATTTAATAAAATTGTTTTAACAATGATTGTAGAAAGTATTTGCTTTTCCTTTTATGATGGCGCGATATCAAAGTCAAGAAATTTTGACTCTGTAAATCGATGCCGGGAAATGTACTTTAGAGTTGTGGCTTAACTGACGATGTTGTCGTGAAGATGATTCAGGGAAAAAAGAGGACGAGACCAAGTTGTTAGCAACCACGAAGACTGTCGTCTTTTTTTTTAGAAAAAATGGCAGTTTAATTTCGAAATTACTATTTAGAATGGTTGCCAGCTAGTTAAGTGATTTAGCTGATATACACTTGTGCAAGTAATAGCTACCAAATATATGTATATAAAATTTAATAAATTATTTTCCGTTATACAAATTTAAATTAAAAATTCACTTGCTTAAAAATATAAAAAGATATAAAAGGAATTATACCTATATATATATTAATTCAATAAAAAAACGACAACTGCGTTAAACTATGATGATTTCCTTTAAATTCTGTAAGAAAATTGTATGAAGTACGAAGTTGATTTCACAACTTTATTAAGATAGATAGTTTTCAAGACATTATTAGTTTTTTTTGCCCTCCCGTGTCTATTAATAATGTTTAAATACCTCAAGCAAATGATGCAAAGTATTTCGGGGGTTTTTTTGGACAGAACACTGACTTAGAGAAAAGCATATATGTAGGATTTCACCTTTCTAATTTAAACTCGCCGCTTTAGTATTAATTATAAAATTTGGGTTTTATTTAAAATAATTAGTGAAATATGAGTGATAATTAGTGAAATATGTATTATAATTCAGTTCTTAAAATAAACACTTGTATTAAATTAAAAGTTTTACGACTTTTGTCCGTTTATTCGGTTGAACTACGACTCTCTCTCTCTCTCTACTTCTATTCCGTCGTTCGTCTTCCCTGTGTTTTGATTCCTGTCGTCCCTGTAATCTCTTTTCCTCGGTCGTCCCCAATTCCCACATATATTTACAAAAAGACTGGTCTTGGGGCTCAAACTAAGACCCTTAAATTGGCTTTTGAATGGCAAATCCAAACTATTCCTATATAACAAATTAAAAATCTATAAATGCGTCTTAAAGTCCGTATGGACATATTGAATCCAGTTATGGGGGACTGCAGCAAATTCCAACCTTAAAATATTGCAATGCTTTCAATCCAGAGTACTGCGAACCATTACCGGTGCACCCAGATACTTCTCGAACAAACAATTGCATAGAGAATTGAAAACACCCTTCATTAAGGAGGAAGTTCAAAAATACTCCGCTAGATACATGAATCGTATTCAACAACATCCGAATCAGCTGGCATCCAATCTGATGAGCGAAACACCATTATTTACCAGACTAAGGAGAACCACACAGGACCTGGCTACTCAGGACGAATAAAGCAGTAGGGACACTAAAGGAAGTGTTCCCGAATAAAAATAAAATTTTAGTATACCAGTAGTATGTAGGCCAATGTAAACATTAATGAATGTCCAAGGACAGATTGTAATAAATCCAGAATTCAAAAAAAAAAATTTTATTTTTCAGTAAGTACTTTATGGGCCAATATGAAGTAATCCAATGCTCACGCAGTATTTTCTAAATTTGTTGAATTTATAGAAAATTTAGCGTGGAATAGGAATTTATCATATTTACATTAGAAAAATCTGATAAACGTTGACTGTAATTTTCTTCTAGTTGCAAAATTGTACAATTTTATAACGGAGGAACTGAAGCTGTATAACTATACTGAATTTTTCTACATGAACAGGTAGTCCTTTAAATTATTCTGTTCTGTGTAACTGAGCAGTCTTGCCACAATTTGATAAGCAAAACAGAAATCCACAAAAAAACAATTTTCTTCTACAAAAATTGATGACAGTTAATTGATAGTTTGAACTGGGATAAATTAATTTTATAGCCTTTTATGAATTGAAATCCAACAGGCTATATCCTTCTTCATATTTGACCTTGCTGCATAATATTATGCTTATACGAGTTGCGATCAAAAAATAACCGATATTCTCAAATTTCGTAAGTTACGTATGTTCGATTTTTTCATTTTTTTTTCTGCTATGTTAGTACAAATGTCTGTTATATATGTTGACAATATCAGCCAGTTTGGATTGTCAGTTTGTTTTTGATAGATAAAAAGGTTAGTCGTGTTTTGGTGTGCTCTTCGATTTTTTACTATTCGAAAAAATGGATCAAAGAAACTGTATTAAGTTTTGTGTAAAAAATGAAATTAAATGTACAAGGACATTTGAAATGTTGACTGTGGCGTTTGGCGAGCCTACTATGAGCAGAACACAAGTTCAATAGTGGTATAATCGGTTTAAGGAAGGCCGAGAACATGTCAATGACGATGCTCTGTTCGGGAAGAGGTTCGGCTAATGCCAAGCAATTTTTACGGATGTTTTAGGCATGAAACGTGCGGCAGCGAAGATTGTTCCAAAATTGCTAAATTTTGTGCAAAAACAACATCGCATAGTCATCGCTCAGGAGCTGTTGAACGTCGTCAACGACGATCCAGATCTCATCAAAAAGGTCATAACTGGTGACGAATCATGGGGTATGGCTATGATATTAAAACCAAATCCCAATTATCCCAATGGGAGCGTCCAAGTCAAGTCAAGTCAAGTTCGGTCAAATGTGAAAGTTTTGCTCACTGTTTTCTTCGATTGCAATGGCGTGGTGCATCACGAATTCTTGCCACAAGGTCGTACGGTCAATAAGGAATACTAACTTGACAGAAACGCACAGAATTGTGGAAGAACCAATCATGGATTTTGTACCATGATAACGCACCAGCTCTCACATCAATGCTTGTGCGTGAATTTTTGGCCAAAAACAAAACCGCAATCATGCCTCAACCACCGTATTCACCGGACTTGGTCCTCGCTGACTTTTTCCTCTACCCAAAACTGAACACACCGATGAAAGGAAAGCGTTTTGCTACGATTGAGGAGATAAAAGAAAAATCGAAACAGGAGCTGTTGGCGATACCAAAAAGCGCATTTCAGAAGTGTCGGAAGTGTTGGGGATTGGAAACAACGCTGACATAAGTGGATTATATCTGAGGGGGATTACTTTGAAGGGGACAGGATCGTTATTGATGAATAAATACCTTTTGAAAAAATTAAAAATAACGGTTATTTTTTTATCACACCTCGTACATTTAAAAGCAGTTTCGATTCTCCAATTTATGAGAATTATATTTTCTTTATTTTATTTTTTTCTTTATTTTTTTTATCATTAGATTCAATAACTTTAAAATACACTGATTATTCATTATTAAAGTCTCGTAGATGATAAAACAGTTTTAATGGCCAGAGATTAATGACCTCTGCTCTAAGAAATTAAAAATATAAATAGAATATTCCAAATAACGTCTATTTATTTCATCATGAACTTAAAAGTTAGATGCATTTTCCTCGATATGCACTTAAAATGCCAAACAGTGAAGAGACTCGGTTTACTTAATGTAGCAACTACAAAAATATCGTATGTGTTCTTATATATTCTTACTGATGAATTTATTTCATCCAACTTTGTCTGTGATTCTACTATCAATGAATTTAAAATTGTGTCCAGAAGTGAAATCTATTAAAATGTTAACGTAAGCCGAACTCAAAATCCGATTTTGCCTTAAAATATTGTACAAAAAGGACAACATATTGTGCGAAGTGGATGTTCTTTATAATGTTGGCATTTTACTACTAAATGTACCAATTTTTTATTTCATGTAACGAATCGATTTGCATCGCTCTTAAGATACTGAAATAAGTTGTAATCACAGCCAAAATTAATGTAAACAAATATGAAGAAGCCAGGAAAAAGCTTAAAACTAAATCCACTTTTTGTCCCCTAAATAGGCTGACAAAAAGCAAAATATTGTGTGAAATAAGCTACTAGAGCGGTCCAAAAACTAGCCAATGTGACGTATACATGGTGCCAGTAGTTTGAAAAAAATTATTTTAATGAAAAGTGGCAACCTTATGAAACATATGCTTGAAGTTTCGAGGCGCCACGTTGTTCACCATTCTTATTTAAGCCACCAAAATTAAACGATCTCAGTGAAATTGTAAAAAATTGGTCATCGTTACGTAATTCAATATTTAAATTTGAAAGGTCTCAGTCCAACCAACGTAAAAGCCGAGCAAGATTCTACTCTGGGTGAGTCTGCTTCTTCCTTTACAACTATAAAATATTTGGTAGCGCAGTTTAGACGAGGCCATACAAGCTGCCATGACGAACACCATAGTGGTCGAACAATTGAGGTGTCCAAGCCAGACACGGTTAAGAAAATCCAAACAATTTTGTTGGATGATCGTCGGCTGAAGGTGCGTGGGTTAGCTGAAATGATAGGCATTTTAAATAATGTTATATATTGTATATTGACCAAAGATTTGAAGATGAGAAAGCTGTGCGCAAGATGGGTGTCGCGCTTGCTTTTAATAGAGAGCAAAAACAGCGTCGTGAAGATGTTTCAGTAGAGTGTTCAGCAATGTTTCACCGCAATAGAGTCGAATTTTTGAGTCGATTTAAAACCATGGATGAGGACTGAATCCACCACTTCGCACCTGAGGCAAAGGAATAGTCAAAGCAGTGGACTGGAATGGGAAAATTCTGTGCAAAGAAGGCGAATATGGTACCATTTGTAGGCAAGGCCTGTTTTTGGGATGCGCATGGGATATTTTTATTGATTATCTTCTGAAAGGAAACCCCAGCGAATATTATGCTAATTTTTTGCAGCGTTTAGGTGATGAAATTTTGGAAAAAGGACGCATTTGCCAAAAAAAAGTATGGTTTCATGAAGACATTCGCTATTGCTGTGGCCAAAATTAATCAATTAAAGATTTAATCGCTTCATAACGTATTTTTTTCGCCAGATTTGCCTCCTTTGGACCATTTTCTACTTCCAAATTTGAAAAAATGGCTCGGTGGTAAAAGATTTGCCAACAATGAGGAAATGAAGTCTGCGGTTGATGGCTATTTTAAGAAGTTTGATGCTTTTTACTATAAATAGGATATAGAAACCATTGAATACCGCTGGAAAAAGTGTATCGAGCTGAAAGGAGATTATGTTGAAAAATAAAGCAACGTTTTTCTCAATTTTTTTGTGTCTTCTTCTTTGTTAGGTTGGCTAGTTTTGGAACCGTCCTCGTATATTGGCAACACTATTGCTGAACAATGTTTTGGTAAAAATTGTAGATTCAAACGTGCGGGTGTCCCAACAAGAACGCAAGATTAAAATTTGGCGCCATTCAAAGTGTCATTGTTTGACATTTGAACAATTGTTATTGTTTGCTAGTAGAAAATACGAAGTTAGTAAAAATGGAGCGCTACACGAATGAACAACGCATTCTCATTGTGGAATTGTTTTACCAAAATGGTGAAACTTTTGCGGCTACAGTTCGCAAATTACGATCAATTTGGGGTCACAATAATGCTCCAAAAGAGTCAACTGTAAAGAGATTAATGGATAAATTTGCCAAAACTGGGTCTGTTAGTGATGTAAAGACAACAACGCGCCTTCGACTAGGTCGATCGACCGAAAATGTCGCAGCTGTACGTGATGATGTCGCTCAAACTCCATCCACCTCATTGGACCTTTTTTTATGAAAATGAGGCATGTCAAGCGCAAACAATCAATGGTGTTCGGTATCGTGAAATGATAACCAGTTTTTTTGTACCTAGAATTGAAGAAATGAATGTGGAGGGCATGTGGTTTCAACAAGACGGCGCCACATGTCATACAGCCAGAGAAATAATTCAATTGCTGCATCAGTCATTTAAATCTTGCGTTCTTGTTGGGACAACTATTCTATTCTTGTACCAATTAGATCTAGTGAATTCTCAAACCGATATTGTTATGTAAAACTTTCCACAATTTGAAAATACTTGCGTATCAATCTTCTCAATCTTCTCAGTTTTCATTACATCTCCCACAATGTTCAGGGGGTTATCGTGCAATACCCTCAGAAAAAGGGGAGGTTGCTACGTACTAAACCATAAAACAACGAATGGATGGAGTGAAATGTCTTGCAAATTATATTCACATATCGCGCAGATTTAATCATATGCGGTTGTCGCTGTCATATCTTTGCTGGCGTTGACTATTCTGTCACAATGATTTAATTTAATGATCAAATTTGCCGAGTGCAAAATTTCGAACAAATCAAAGATGTGACAACTTAATTTTTCTAATTGCCAATTAAATGGATATAAACATTTCATATGTTTAGTAAGTAAAATCATAGAGTAGCAATACTGCACAAATGGTTTAACACCTTAAATTATCACAAGTTCACATTTCATAAGAAATTAAGATCATATTAGGAAATGTACGGATGATTTCATTGTCATAATATAGGAATTAATTTCCATACTAAAGTTGCCTCATCACCATAAAGCAAAACTTTGTAAAACAAAAATGTTTTCGCATTTTTTGTACCACAAACTGAAGGGTGATTTTTTAATTATAGTTTTTTTAAAAATCGAAGGTCCAATTTTTCGTCACTTTTTCCAGCATTTCAGCCTGTATTCCACGAATAACGCGTGTTATGATATCCTTTAAGGTTTCAATAGTGTTCGGCTTGTACACATAGACTAACGACTTGACATAACCCGACAAGAAATAATCAAGAGGCGTTAAATCGCAAAATCGTGTGGGTCAACTCATAGGGCCAAATCGAGGGATATGCTGTTCACCAAATTTATCGCCCAACATATCCATTGTTTCACGTGCAGTGTGACATGTTGCACCGTCCTGAAGAACCATATGTCGACCAAGTTCAACTCAGCCAATTGCGGTAAAAAAAATTCATTGTGGTTGAGTAACACATGCCCAATCGCTATGAACGGCGAAGAATTGACATTTCACAATCGTCATTAACACTGGTCGCTACGGCTGCAATATTTTCTTCGGTACGCACTCTACGTATGCGAGTCGATGGTTTTATGTCCAACAAAGTAAATTTGGTGGAGATAACAACACGAATTGTTGATTCAGCAGGTCGATTATGACGACCATAAAATGGTCGTATCAAACGATGCACATTTGTCACAGTAGATTTATGTATTTCGAAGGAACTACCCGTTTGAAATGCTGCATAATTGTAGACAGCCATATAAATTAGAAGTGGGGAAATTTAATCTTCGTTGGCTCATTTGTCAATAAATATATGTAGAACTAATGACACCAGCTTGGAAATTAAAGAGAAGAATATGGCTTGCGAACAAATGTTACAAAGGGCATAACAAGCGATTTAATGACAAACTGTATGTTACACTAGTCCTATCCTTTTGCAAGCGAATGAAAGTGGGAGCCTTCCTGAGAAAAGTGGTCTGAAAAATACATGGATTCATCCTCGCAAACTGAACACCGGATGAGCTGTATGATTTCTATACCGATACCGACGTGATCAAGCGCATCAAAATACGGCAGATGCTTTGAGTGGATCATGTTGTGCTGTCTAAATCCACTAACAGCAAAAGTCTTCAACAATGAACTGCATGGACGATGCAGAAGAAGCCGACCAAAACTCCTTCGGTCGGATCAACATTCTGGTATACCATCAACACTTAAAGTGAGATATTGAACAATCACACACAGAGAATTAACGAGCTTAAAATTGTTTTCAATGTGGAATGCACGAAGATAAATGTATTTGTTCCAGCCAGCTGGAAGAGGAGGAATTTTCATATTAGTACCTCAGCGATTCTCAGCGATGTTTATAAAAAAAAATCGATAAATTTTTGTGAAAAAAATTAGTCAATAAAGCTTCTTTATCTGCAACGCAATCAGATACGCCATCTGAATTGTCTGTAGCTGTCGTTTTTTAAGTTTGCAAATGGGGGTATGTAAAAGTGTTCCAGAGACATTTCTATGATAAGGAAGATGCCTACTCAGTGGACCACCATGACATGATTGATCAAAGAAACTGTATTAAGTTTTGTGTAAAAAATTAAATTAAATGTGCAAGGACATTTGAAATGTTGACTGTGGCGTTTGGCGAGTCTACTATGAGCAGAACACAAGTTCAATTGTGGTATAACCGGTTTGAAGGAAGGCCGAGAAGATGTCAATGACTATGCTCGTCCTGGTCGCACGAGCACGTCAACAACCGATAAAAACATTGAAGCAGTGAAGAAAATGATTTTAGATAATCGTCGAATCATTATTAGAGAGGTTGCAGATGATGTTGGCATATCGGCCTATACCAAGCAATTTTTGCGGATGTTTTAGGCATGAAACGTGCGGCAGCGAAGATTGTTCCAAAATTGCTGAACTTTTTGTAAAAACAACATCGCATGGTCATCGCTCAGAAGCTGTTGAACGTCGTCAATGACGATCCAGATCTCATCAAAAAGGTCATAACTGGTGACGAATCATGGGGTATGGCTATGATATTAAAACCAAATCCCAATCATCCCAATGGGAGCGTCCAAGTCATGTCAAGTCAAGTTCGGTCAAATGTGAAGGTTTTGCTCACTGTTTTCTTCGATTGCAATGGCGTGGTGCATCACGAATTCTTGCCACAAGGATGTACGGTCAATAAGGAATACTACCTTGAAGTTATGCGCCGTTTGCGCGAAGCAATTCGTCAGAAACGCACAGAATTGTAGAAAAACCAATCATGGATTTTACATCCTGATAACGCACCAGCTCACACATTGATGCTTGTGCGTGAGTTTTTGGCCAAAAACAAAACCGCAATCATGCCTCAACCACCGTATTTACCGGACTTGACCCCCGCTGACTTTTTCCTCTTCTCAAAATTGAAGACACCGATGAAAGGAAAGCGTTTTGCTACGATTGAGGAGATAAAAGAAAAATCGAAACAGGAGCTGTTGGCGATACCAAAAAGCGCGTTTTAGATGTGTTTCGAGGATTAGAAGAAACGCTGGCACAAGTGTGTTATATATGAGGGGGACTAATTTAAAGGAAATAAAATAGAAATTGATGAATAAATAAATACTTTTTGGAAAAACTTAAAAATAACGGTTATTTTTTGATCACACCTCGTAAATGTGCTATATCGGCTCACACCTTCTGACACGTCCCATACAAATTGACCGATTTTTCAAAATTAAATTTCTTCCCTGCAACTTCTAGTTCGTAGATTGCAGCGCCCTGAATTGTTGTCCATTATTTTAATACAATCTAAAAATATCGATCGGTTAATTGTGTCTGTTCCATGCAAATGATTGATTTAACCCCAATATTCATCATTTCGGTTCTTCTACTCGGTTACAACAAATTCAGTCAAATTTTATATACGTTAAGACCTCGCTAAAAAAGTGTGTACGAGTGAAAATTGACTGCATTATAACGTTCCTTCTGCTGTTTCCCATGCAAATTTGCCGATTTTCCGAAATCCAACTTAATCCCTTTTGTTATACAATTCTTAGCAAATTTTGAGAAAATCAAAAGGCGAGCAAAGCCCTTTCTGGTATCTCCCATTAAAATTACCGATATAACCCAAGTATTCTTAGGTTCATATCTTCTATACGATTACACTAAATTTAGTCAAATATGGTAGACATTAAGGGTCTGGTTGGATGGTACCTGAAAATGAAAATGGGCCGCATTGTCAGACTTCCCTTGGTACTTCCTTAGTTTGTAGTTAATAACATTTAATGCAAAGTTTGGTAAATTGTGAAAAAGTTCACTGACATTTCTGATACCTCCCGCACAAAATAATATAATTCAACCCTTATACTCCGGGATTCATTTCTTTCATTCAATTTTCAATTAATTATTTATTTCAGAGTGTTTATCGATAAGGAGCTGGAGAATTACTATGCACTATACGGCATTCCACTCGATTTTGCAACAACTCAAAGGAATGTTGACTGAAAGTATATGCACGTCAGTTCATCCGACTGAAGTTTCTATTCTTGTTTTTCCACGTTCTTAATTATCCTTCTGTGATTGAATTATCCTTTTAATATGGTTAGAGTTTATTTAAGCAAATCTTAACATTTCGTAATTTTTGATTTCTATTCCCTTGTCCGAGAAAATAAAAATTATGATTATTTGGTATTTTTAAAAATTAAAAATAATAATAATAATTAATAATGATTAAAAATTATTTTTAATTTTTTATCTGTAAAAGTGGCTTTTATTTTTAAAAATCAAAAAATCAAAGTTGATTTTTATTTTTGAAATTTAAAATATTAAAACAAGATTGATTTTTATTTTTAATTTTTAAATTTTAAATTTTTTTTAATTTTTAAATTTTTTTTTTAATTTTTAAATTTTTAAAAATACAAACCAATCTTGTTTTAAAATTTTAAATTCGAAAAATAAAAATCAATCTTGATGGTTTGATTTTTTTTAAAAAAAAGTCGTTTTTAAAAATCAAAAATAAAAATTATTTTTAATATTCAAAAATAAGTATTATAATTAATTTTTGTAGTAAAAATCAAAAATAAGTTAAATATTATAATTTAGTTTTTAAAAAAATTTATCAAAAATATAAGTTTGTGACATATTTGCAAAGTGCATTGAAATACCAATATTTCCATTCGAGGGCGGTCCTAAAACGAGCCAACGTGACATATACCTATACATGGTGACAGTAGTATGCAAAAAATTATTTTGGTGAAAAGGAACAACTTTATAAAACATATGTTTTAAGTTTCAAGGCGCCACGTTGTTTCGTGTTGTTATTTGATCTATCAAAAGTAAACGATTTCAGTGAAAGTGTAAACATAGAAAAAAATGATCACCGTTAGTTACGTAATTCAATATTTCCATTTGATAGCTCCCGGTTCAGCCAATATTAAAGCCGAGCTATATTCTACTGGAGGGGGAGTCTCTCTTCCGTTTAACACTGTAAAATATTGGGTAGCAGAGTTTAAACGAGGCCGTACGAGCTGCCTAGATGAACACCATATTGTTCAACCAATTAAGGTGTCCACGTCAGACACGCCAGACACGGTTAAGAAAATCCAAACAATGTTGTTGGATGATCGTCGGCTGAAGGTGAGTGAGTTAGCTGAAATTATAGGCATTTTAAAAAATGCTATGCGTCGTATATTGGCCGAAGATTTAAAGATGAGAAAACCGTGAGCAAGATGGTTGCCGCGCTTGCTTTCAATAGAGCAGTAGAATGTGTGACTATTTTGCACCGCAATAAAGCCGAAGTTTTTGATTTATAATTATTTGATGATACACTTCACATCTGCAACAAAGGAACAATCAAACCAGTGGACTGGAATGGGAGAATCGTGCCCAAAAAAGGCGAAGACGATTCCGTCTGCAAGCAAGATTATAGCGTTTGTTTTGTGGGATGCGCATGGGATTATTTTTATTGATTATCTTCAGAAAAGAAAAACCATTAAGGGCGAATATTATGTTAATTTATTACAGCTTTTAGGTGATGAAATTATGAAAAAATGTCGCATTTGGCGAAAAAGTAAGTGTTGTTTCATCAAGATAATGATCCATTTCACGCATCCACTATTTGCGATGGCGAAAATTATTGAATTAAAATTCGAATTGCTTTATAACGCAACTAGGAATATTTTCCATTCCTAAACTTGAAAAAATGGCTCAATGGCAAAAGATTTGCCAACAATAAAGAGTTAGAACCTGCGGTTGATGGTTATTTTAAGGAGTTTGCCAGTTCTTACATAAACAGGGTATAGGAGCTATTGAATATCGCTGCAAAAAGCGTGTTGAGTTAAAAGGATATTATGTTGAAAAACAAAGAATAACTTGTTATTGAATACCGTTGGAAAAAGTGTATCGATCTAAAAGGAGATTATGTTGAAAAATAAAGAAAATTTTTCCCAACTTTTTTGTGTCCTCTTTGTTAGGTTTGCTTGTTTTGGGACCGCCCTCGTATATTTCATTTGCATGTATGATATTTCTATCTCAAGTAGTTTCGTTATTTAAAAATCGACCCAATAACGGTTATTTACCGTCTCTGATATTAACACTGATGTCGCCAATTTCGGCTACATAAATAGCAACTCTCATTTTTTCATGTCTCAAATTTAAAGGGCGTCCCAACAAGAACGCAAGATGTAAATGACTGATGCAGCAATTGAATTGTTTCTCTGGCTGTATATCATGTGGCGCCGTCTTCTTGAGACCATATGCCCTCCATATTCATTTCTTCACTTCTAGGCACGAAAAAACTGGTTACCATTTCACGATACCGAACACCATTGACTGTTTGCGCTTGACATGCCTCATTTTCATAAAAAAAGGTCCAATGATTCCTCCAGCCCAAAATCCACACCACACAGTGACACGTTGAGGATGCATTTGCTTCTCGTGAATCACTCGAGGATTTTCCTCATCCCAAATGCGACAATTCTGCCTATTGACGAAGCCATCAAGATGGAAATGGGCCTCGTCACTGAAGATGATTTTATCGCCAAAATCTGCATTTTCATGTTGTCTTTCCAATACCCAATTAACGAACTCCCTTCGCTGTCCATGGTCAGCTGGCTTCAATTCCTGAGTCAATTGAACTTTGTATGCATGAAGATGTAAATCTTTCGTCAAAATTCGCTGCATAGTGGATTTGGAGACACTAATTTGTTGAGCGACATCATCACGTATAGCTGCGACATTACATCACTGACAGACCCAGTTTTGGCAAATTTGTATATTAATCTCTTTACAGTTGACTCTTTTGGAGCATTATTGTGACCCCAAATTGATCGCAATTTGTGAACTGTAGCCGCAAAACTTTCACCATTTTGGTGAAACAATTTCACAATGAGAATGCGTTGTTCATTCGTGTAGCGCTCCATTTTTACTAACCTCGTACTCTCTACTAGCAAACAATAACAAATGTTCAAATGTCAAACAATGACACTTCGAATGGCGCCAAATTTAAATCTAGCGTTCTTGTTGCGACACCCTTTATATTGGCCATAATTTAAATACTGATGGACATCTAAGTTCGACACATTATATTTGATGAAGTCATCTAATGCATAGTATTGGCACATATTAAAAGCCCCGCGAGATAAAAGTTCACATTAATCGAGAAAAACACTAGAATTATGTGAAAAATTATAAATCATATAATTTACAATTTTTATTGCCCTTTTTTCCCCATGCTAAAAATGTTAATTAATTGTGACAAATTAAAACAATATGTGAGCAATTAATTTTAAATAATTTTATTTTTCATTTGCAAATTTCATTTTTTTTTTTAAAATCATTATTCAGCTAAATTTGGCGAAACAACGAAACAGAACAAAGCAAAAATTTATAATTGACAAATCGTTTTGAGCAAAAGTGTTAAATTAAACATTTGCCACCTTAAAATTTTTGAAAGCGTGTAGCAACTGATGCTGCCGCTATTGCTCAATCTGATTATTTAAAATGCGGCTCATTAGCAGAAAAATGATGATGTTCATTTGCCCCTTAAATGATTCTTAATAGAGACATCAACTTCCAATTATGAAAGAGCAATTAGAATGCGAGCAAATGTCCAATACCGTTCAGTCGTTCACGTCAAATCACTAAAGTGAGAAGAGAACAACCGCCTCTGAGAGATGACAACAAATCTCAAGTGGCTTTAAATATTTTGTTTATGCGATGAGTGGGATGGGTGGTGCACAATTCACACATGGTGCAGGGAAAATTTATATTTCAAAATTATTTCAATACTCCGAGTATTAAAGTTAGAGCAGCTCATCGGCGTTCATTGTTCAAAGAGCATAGTCCATCCTTGTCTGTAGATTTTCGTATACTAAATATAAATCTTATTGCTATTGGATGATTTTCTTGGTGAGGAGGATCTGTTGGCAGAGAGCAATCGTGTCATGCGCCAGAACTTATTCACAGAGCTGTAGACTTTGGGGTATTTCGATCGTTCAGTTTGAAAAGAAATTCAAAAGGAAGCGGTCGTTTAACGGGACTTCCTTTACTCTTTCCAAAATTATTAAAATTTTTATTCTTACTTAAAACGATCGGGATTTGCCATCGGAATATGGAAACACCCGCGGTAGTTCAACGTTATCGTAACAGTTTCTCTATAGAGAACATTCTGTCGAAACCGATGACGGCAAATACTCAAAATAACAGTGACCTGAAATTAAAATATGATTTAAGTGCTCAAACTCTTCATGATCATTGTGATCGAAATTTGGTTTTGAATGGAGATCATGAAAAATTGGGTCCAGGCATGACCGGGCCCTCGAGTCCTGAATCAAGTTTTACAGAGGATAACATCGATGACGCCAAAAGTGATATAACATCGGAAGATGATCACGGTAAGTCACGAAGGAGTCGAAGGCAAGGGAATGTTCAGATGTGAGCAGCAAAGAAAACAAAGAAATCGATGAAAATTTTAGACAAGATAAGAAATGCTAAACTAAGTGAAGATCAATAAGAAAATATATATTTTTTTTTTAATGACAGAAGATAGAGATATGCAGCAGCAAAAGGATAAGCTAATTGCGCCACCTATCATTATTTTGTTACCTATGATTGAGATTAGATTTCGAATAACTCCATTACAGTGATCTTGAAACTAGAAATAATTTCGTAAGTTGGTTTTATTTTGTTAGATTTCACGTTGCAACGTTTGGGAAAGATTTTTATTTTTCACAATACTTAAAAAACTATAAATTCTATTAAGCCTTACAACGCAGTAAAATTGGCGCAGACTTTTGAATTAAGGAGTGAAAGTGGAAAATTATAATTTCGGCAACTTGGTCAATTTGTCAATCCAGAAGGTGATCTAAGTTTTTTATCCTCAGAGTTTAGACCACCAACCACGTAATGTGTGCTGAATTTGACTGAATTCAATATAACTGATTTAAAGATGTGAGGCTGAGAATATATGGGTCAAATCTCTCATTTGTATGGGAGGGGCTTGGTTACTTGATATATTTTTCTTAAATTTTACCAAGCACTATAAATCACTGCAATTAACAAAAACCTCCCCTTTTGCAGTTTACTAATGAAAAATTACAGAAGAAAGATTGAATTTTAAAAAATCGCACACTTTGTATTAGTGGTACCAAAGGGGGTGTGGCAATGCAATCTGTTTTCATTCTCAGACTTTACTTTATCAAACCCTTCAAATTTACCACAGCTGACTAAATTTAGTGCAACAAAACAAAAGATATGAAGCTATGAATTTATTGGTCAAATCGGTCATGGGAAATATTACAAGGGGCGTGGTTAATTTGTCGATTTCGTCAAGAAACACAAACATAATAAACAAAATTCAGACTGCTGCAATATTTATGAATAAAAGAGATACAGGGAGCAAAATAAATTTCGGAAAATCGGTTAATTTGTATTACATTCATGTACTTGTATTAACAATTCACGCCTACAGTCTAGCAAAATGTAGATATCGCTCGATGGAGTTAAAAAATCCTGAAAACTATTCGGTCAAAAGATACGTGATGCTTTAAACGCTTCTCACTGTCTGTATCAGATGGAAATATATTTTCAGAAAATTTATTAAATTCGAGTTTTTATTATCCTTCAAAAATGTTCATTTCACGGATTTTCCCTGATATCTCTCCGTTTATAACAGCCTAGCATTCAAAGTCTAATTTCACAATTAGAAAGTCTCAAAATTAGTCGCAAATATAGCCTCATTATACGGCTCTAATACAACTTTTATACTAGCCCTGATTAAAAACAATGTAATTTTTGTACTTCAAAAACGTGAAAGGAAAATTCAGTTTTCTAAAATTGAGGAAAATCGAAATTTTCCTAAAAAATTTTGTGAGTTACAACGGCGGTTCAAAAATTAGACGACCTGAGCTATATCTATACAATTGTGCCAGTAGTTTAGAAAAAAATATTTTGGTGAAAAAGTGGCAACCTTATAAAACATATTTTTTAAGTTTCAAGGCGCCACGTTGTTTAGTATATTTATTTGAGCCAACAAAAATAAACGATCACAGTGAATTTGTAAATATGGAACAATTGGGTCATCGTTATGTAATTCAATATTCCCATTTGATAGATCTCAGTCCAACCAATATTAAAGCCGATGTAGTATCTAATTTAGGGGAGTCTGTTCCTTCGTTTACAACTGTAAAATATTGAGTAGCAGAGCTTAAACGAGGCCGCGAGAGCTGTCTAGGCGAGCACCGTAGTGGTCGACCAATTGGGGTGTTAAAAAAATTAACGTCGAAGGTGCGTGAGCTAGCTGAAATTATGTGGATTTCAAAAAGTGTTAAACATCTTATATTGACCGAATATTTGAAGATAAGAAAGCCGTGCGCGAAATGGGTGCCGCGCTTGTTTTCAACATAGCAAAAACAGCGTCGTGAAAATGTTTCAGTAGAGTGTTTGGCGATGTTTCGCCGCAATATGAAGAATTTTTGAATCGATTTATAACCATGGATGAGACATTGGTCCACCAATTCTCACCTGAGGCAAAGGAACAATCAAAGCAGTGGACTGGTATGGGAGAATCGTGTCCAAAGAAGGCGAAGACGTTTCCATCTGCAGGCAAGGTCATGGCGTTTGTTTTTTGGGATGCGCATGGGATGACTTTTATTGATTATCTTCAGAAAAGAAAAGCCATCAACGGCGAATATTATGCTAATTTATTGCAGCTTTTTGGTAATGAAATTACGAGGAAAAAGTCCGCATTTGGTGAAAAAAAAATTTTGTTCCATTAAGACAATGCTTCATTTCACACATCCACTATTGCGATGGCCAAAATTAATGAATCGCTTCATCACACACCTTCGCTTGATATAGCCGAAGCGGACTATTTTCTATTTCTAAACTTGAAAAAAATGGTTGGGTGGTAAAATATTTGTCAACAATAAAGAGATGGAGTCTGCGGTTGAAGGTTATTTTAAAGAGTTTGACAGTTCTTACTATAAGCAGGCCCATAGAAGTTATTGAATATCATAGCAAAAAGTATATCGAGCTAAAAATTTGCCCCCAAATCGCTTCCAAACAAATAATGTTGGACTGTGTTATTTATTTGCTAGAACAAATTTTCCACTTTATAACATAAAAAATCGCATTAAAGATTAGATTACGGTTGTTTTTCACGGAAGATCTCCGGCTTGTAACGAACCCACCGTAACCAATTTAAGTAAGTCATACTTGTCGACCAACCGTGGAGTGATGGTTAGTACACTCGATTATCGTTCGCATGATCGTAGGTTCAACTCCACGCTACAACTACCAACTGTTATTTGAGCGGCAGTCACCTCGATGTGTCTGACGAACACCTCGAGTAGTCGAGTAATTGACAAGTCTTGTTAATGCTTCTCAAACTGTGACAATCGTTTGTTTACTTGTCAGCGATCTTTCACTGAGGAGTTTAAATTCGGAAGGTCAAATTTTCCAAATGAACTGTTGCTACTTCTCTGAACATTTGTGCAAGGATCCCCCTATGGGACATACATGATAGCAGTGGTCAGAGCCAAAAATATAGCAGTCTTAAAGCGCTACTCAAGGGACGGAAGTTGTCTCTTCTGTAACGTTCAGGACTTCCTATCACAAATGTGTAACATCCTCAATGTGGAAATGAATCGCAACTGATTATATGGATTTTAGATACACCCAAAACCTTAACAAGGATATAATAAGAATATAATAAATGCATTGGAGTGCTTTTAGATTCTGACATACGGAGTTAAAAATCGTTTATTTGAATGAATCATGTTTTAAAGATGCAGTTAAAATCAAATATTATGGAAAGCGTCAATGCAAACAAGAAAAAGATATAGTCGGAAGGTACCGATTCTCTTTCGTTAGAAATATGATTGTACTTGACCGGGATCAGAACTACGTTCCTGGTAAAATAGGTGCATATCTATAGCTCACCGTTGACACCATGTCTAAAATTGTTTGACAAACAATGTTTTGTTCCTTTAACGACATGATGGTATTTGGAACTTGGTTCTGCTACTATGAAATTCAATTATATTTGTAGATGAAATCGTTGCTTTAAAGATCGGTAGAAGACGTGTTTTGGAGGGATTATCTGTTCGATTGGTTTAAGAGTCATAGCATGTTTTCATTTCATATACATATTCCACATGTCGTAAAATGAATATACTTGGTGTCCCTCAATCAGTGAAATAAATAGAGGCAACATCCTATTGACAAAGGTTTTTGTGGAGTTAAAGACTTGACGGAAATCTGGAAAATTTCGGTGATTGGAAAGGGAGAGTGTTTTACTATTTTACTAAATGAACTGAAGAAAATTGAGTGGTGAAGAGAATACTCGGAGAAGAGGAGTCTGAAGACATACGAGTATTTGACTAATCGTTAATTGAAGGTCTTTGTAGGCCAGCCGCATTAAGAACTGGAATGAGATTGATCAACACCTTCAGAAATGGCTATGAAGGCTGTATTCCGGATCAGATACAAATGCTTGTACATACTCCTATCGATTGGTAGCGAAATGTAAATCAAATTAACAAAATGTTGGCTTAGGCAAGACGATCGATCGTTAACGGCCATATTTTGGCATGTTCTGATTGAATGAAAGCTATCATCTGTTCAGGCCTTCCCTGCTATGTAAATCAATTTAAATCACGGAATGGAAATTCATTCAAAAGTCGGTGTTTCAAAACTTCCTTAATTGCCCCATACTTAACTTCAAGAAATTAAGGAATCACATACGAGGTGCGTTCAAAAAATAAAGTGAATTTTCAAATTTCGCGGGCTACGTACATTCGACATTCGATTATTACTCTTTTTATGTAGGTACACTCGTCTCGAAAATATGTTGACAGTTTTATCCATATAGCATGTTTAGTTTGTTTGGGAGAGGCATGAATAAGACAAGTGTTTTGCGTGTTTGGCGATTTTCTGCTATGTTTAAGTGATTTAAGTGGTACAAGCTTTTCACAGAAGGTCAAGAAGATGTGAATGACTACGCTCGCTCTGGACGCCCCAGCACAGCAACAACCGATGAATATATTGAGAAAGTGAAGAAAATTGTTATGGAGAATCGTCTAATCACAATTAGAGAAGTTGCTGAGGATGTCGGCATATCGGTTGGCTCATGCCATGCAATCTTTACAGAAATCTTGGGCATGAAGCGTGTGGCAGCGAAGTTCGTTCCAAAATTGCTGAATCGTCGCATGAGCATCGCTCAGGAATTGTTGAATGACGTCAACGATGATCCAGATTTGCTTAAAAGAGCCATAACTGGTGACGAATCATGTGTATATGGTTATGACATCGAAACCAAACCCCAATCGCCCAATGGAAGAGTCCAGCAGAGCCAAGAGCAAAAAAAGCACATCAAGTTCGATCAAATGTCAAGGTTTTGGTCACTGTTTTCTTCGATAACCATGGCGTAGTGTCGGGAGTTCTTACCACAAAATTGTACGGTAAATAAAGAGTATTATCTTAAAGTTATGCGCCGTTTGCATAAAGCAATAGGAAACAAACGCCCGAAATTGTAGAAAACAAATTAATGGCTTTTGGATCATGATAATGCACCTGCTCACTCATCTTTGCTTGTGAGAGGTTATTTAGTTAAAAGCAACACCGTTATCATGACTCAGCCACCGTATTCACTAGATTTGGCCCCAAGATTCCTGTTCCCGAGATTGAGGAGACCCATGCAAGGACGGCGTTTTGTCACGATTGAGGAGATAGAAACCGAATCGCTAAGAGAGCTCAAGGACATACCAAAAAGTGCATATCAGAACTGCTTCGAGGATAGGAAAAAACGCTGGCACAAGTGTGATACATTTGAGGGAGGCTACTTTGAAGGAGATAAAATACAAATTGATGAATAAATAAATATTTTTCGAGAAAAATGAAAATTCACCTTATTTTTTGAACACACCTCGTATGTATTTACGACAGTCACCAAATTTGCCAGCTTAAAAACTGTTGAGTCATAACTGAAATTCCTAAAAAGTCTTGAGGCACATTTGGTCAAAATATACTTTACATTTCTTTCCTTACCAAATGATATATCTTTATTCCTTTGGGAAAAGGAAGCCACCATCTGTTCAGGCCTTCATGGTTATATTCAATGTAAATCGCGATATGAAAATGCATATAAAATTCGAGGTTTAAACATTTCTTTAGTTGGCACATATAAGACTATCCATTTAGTGATTTCAAAACCGCCGGTCTAGCAAGGATGCCAACTGTTAAATACCTGTCATCTGAAGTGTTATTTATTTAGTGAAATGTTTGCTATTTACGAATATGGATCGTTTAACAACCGAAAAACGTGTCAAAATAGTTAAAACTTACTACAAAAGTGGTAAATCAAATGTGGGCTTCCGATCAAAAAGAATTTTCTTCAGCGATGTACCTCCTTTCTCACTCAGTGGTTGCGTCAATAGGAAAAATTGTCCTATATGGGGTCGGAGTACTCAGAAGTGATTGTGGAAAAGCCATTGCATCCGGAAAAAGTGACTGTTTGATGTGAATTAAGGTCTAGATTTGTCATCGGCCCATATTTTTTCGAAAATGGCGTTGGAGGACCACAGCGGCCATTTAAATGACATTGTATTTCGTACATAATGGCAAGCATTGTCCAAGCATTATAATAAAAGAAAAATTTTCATCGAAATCATAGCTTTATGTGTGTTTTATTTCACTTTACTTGAAAACGAAAAATGGATAAAACAATATTTAACTTTGTCGAATGAACTTAATAAATTAAGAATTTTCATAGACATTTACGACAGCCATCGTATCTGCCAGCGACACCGACGATCAAAAAGTGTTGGGACATGGCTGAAAATCTTCAAAAGTCTTGAGACACATTTGGTCGAAGTGTACTTCGTACTATAAACGGAGCTTTCTGGATGTTACACTTCTAGCCTTATTAAATTATATATCTTCATTCCTTCGCGAGGAGGAGCCCATCATTTGTGCAGGCTTTCGCTCTTATATTCTATGCAAATCATGATATGAAAATGGATCTACAATTCAATGTTTAACGATTCCTTTAATTGTCATATATTTAACATTATAGAATGAAATATCGATGCTAATATAAAGCTGGGGAAGGACAATCATACTTTATCAAATGTAATGCGGTTTTAAATCTGATTCGGCAGCTTTCTTGAGACATGAATCGATTCACTGACACAAAAAAAAAAAAATGATTCGATTCGTTTCAAAAGCTGTTCGGTTTAAACTGTTTTGTAGTCAAAATTATCAAATTGTTTCTGATACAAAAAAACAGCTCATTGACAAAGAGGTTTGCATTTTAAACATTCAAGAATGATTATCTGGTATACATATAATAACACTGGTCTACAAATTTGAAAAAAAAAAATTGTCTGCAGAAACTAAGCATGTTTTTAAACTAAACTGGGTGCGCTAAATTAGAATCTGGCACAAAAATTGGGCTATCACGTCTTGTTTTTTTTTATCACCGGATGGCAATACTGTAAAGCAGTCAATACTGACACTGTATGGGTAATTTCACAATTATTAATTTGATAGAAGCCCACAGTCATTCTAAATCTTCATAACAGTAGCGTTTAAGCATGTCAAGGAGATCGCGTGTTACTGATTCAAGCTATTTTTACCTTGTGTGTGGTAAATAAAGGGTGTCCCAACAAGAATGCAAGATTTAAATGACTGATGCAGCAATTGAATTGTTTCTCTGGCTGTATGATATGTGGCGCCGTCTTGTTGAAACCACATGCCCTCCACATTCATTTCTTCAATTCTAGCCACGAAAAAACCGGTTATCATTTCACGACACCGAACACCATTGACTGTTTGCGCTTGAAACGTCTCATTTTCATAAAAAAAAGGTTCAATGATTCCTCCAGCCCAAAATCCACACCACACAGTGACACGTTGAGGATGCATTTGCTTCTCGTGAATCACTCGAGGATTTTCCTTAAGTGATAGCTTTCCTCCTGTCTCTCCAATACCCAATTAACGAACTCCCTTCGCTGTCCATGGTCAGCTGGCTTCAGTTCCCGAGTCAATTGAACTTTGTATGCAAGAAGATGCAAATCTTTCGTCAAAATTCGCTGCGTAGGGGATTTGGAGGCACCAATTTGCTGAGCTCGGTTTCGAATTGAGGTGAATGGAGTTTGAGCGACATCATCACGTATAGCTGCGACATTTTCGGCCGGTCGACCTGGTCGAAGGCGCGTTGTTGTCTTTACATCACTAACAGACCTAGTTTTGGCAAATTTATCCATTAATCTCTTTACAGTTGACTCTTTTGGAGCATTATTGTGACCCCAAATTGATCGCAATTTACGAACTGTAGCCGCAAAACTTTCACCATTTTGGTGAAACAATTTCACAATGAGAATGCGTTGATCATTCGTGTAGCGCTCCATTTTTTACTAACCTCGTAGCTTCTCCTAGTAAACAATAACGATTGTTCAAATGTCAAACAATGACACTTCGACTGGTGTCAAATTTAAATCTTGCGTTCTTGTTGGGACACCCTTTATTTGGTTGGAAAAAAAACACACGCAATGTCAGAATCATTAAAATATGCATATTTATATTATGTGTATCAGACTGATGATGAACGCCATTTAGCGACTCAAACTGAGCTGAATGATCTAATCCGGGATTTACATTTAACGAAGCAAGATGTAGAATTACTAGCTTCACGAATACAGCAGTGGAAACATATTGCAGTTGGGACAAAAGTAACAATCTATAGTGATAGAAGCTTGGAATTGGCTACATGTTTTGAAAACGAACTCCATATTCTATCTATACTGTACTGATGTTGACGATTTATTTTGAAAAATGAACCTGCCATATGAATGGAGATTATTTACCGATGACTCTAAGTACAGCTCAAAGTTTTTTCTTTTGCATAATGGGAGTGAAAAACCATCCATACCAATTGCTCATGCCGTTAATACTCGTATAAAGGAAAATTACAAATTAATGACTGAAATGTTGACATTACTCAAATATAACGATAATAAATGGAATCTGTGGTGACCTTAATGTGTGTGATCTAAATTTCTTTGTATAGATAGTATAGACCATCGTAAATAACTGTGAATTAATCTGTTTCAGGTCATTGGTTTGTTGACTGGTATGCAAGGAAGTTTCACACTATATAGTTGTTTCCTTTGTCTATGGGAAAGTCAAGCTACATGTCATCATAACGTCAGAACAGAGTGGTCAAAAAGAACTGAGTATTCACCAGGAAAACAACACATTTCAAACAAACCATTAGTTGATCCAAATGACGTTCTTCTTCCGCCGCTGCATACAAAATTTCGGTTGTTTTAGAACTTTGTCCAGGCTCTGGACAAAGATGGATCAGCATTTGAATATTTGTTAGCTGTTTTTCCTAAAATTTCATATGCTAAAATTAAAGAAGGCATATTTTTTGGCTTTCAGATCAAGAAGCTATTGAATGATGACAACTTTTCACAATGTTTATTGGGGAAAGAATATGAAGCCTGGAAATCTTTTAAGAACATCGTGAACAGTTTTCTTGGAAACAATAAGAGTGAAAAGAGACAGACAAATTGTTGCTGAATTATTGAAAAATTATCACGAATTACAAGCACGGATGCCACTCAAAATGTATTTTCTTCATTCGCATTTAGATTTCTTTCGACAAAACCTAGGTGCAGTGAGCGACGAACAATGGGAGCGTACTCACCAAGATTTAATAAAAATTAAAAGAAATTGTCAGGGATTTTTGAACAAAAGCATGCTGGGAGAATCTTGCTGGACTCTAATACGTGAAACCGAACCAACAAAATACAAACGACGTTCAAATAACGTCATTCACTTTTAAAATTCATTGATTTTTAAACAAATTAATGATTTTTTATGTAAAAAATGAATAAAAGAACTTTTTTGTATCTCGAAAACCTGACGTGATAGAGAAAAACCAATTACAGATTCGAATTCAGCCCACCAAAAGTATTTGGTTACTCCAGTCCAAAACTTTGTTGGCTAGTGTAAGGAGTGTGAAGGAGTAATCCACCTACAAAAGCCTTAAATTTTGTATAAGTGGTATTACTATCCTGTAAATGATCGTGGCGCAATGATTAGTATACGCATCTACCGTTCGCAGAGACGCGGGTTCAGTCCCCCAAATAGCCACCCATCATTACTTAAGCGGCGGTCTGTTCGATGTGTCGAACAAACACTTCAAATAGACGGGTAATCAACAAGTTTGATAAACGCTTCTCAAATTGTGACATTCAAAACCATCGTTATAGGGTAGGCTCTGTTTTAAATGCGACTGAAAATTTAAAGCGCTTAAGCCCACTGAATGTGAGAAGCTCTCTCATGTCTCATTCACCAGGTCCAAGGGATTTTGTTTGCATTATTATTCTAAAAAACTGATTATACTATTAGTCGGAAATTCGATTTACAATCTCAATTGCTAAGCACTATTTTTAACAAAAAATACCTAATATTTGTTCCATACAATGCGAGTATATTAATTGTTCTTATTTTACTTTTAACTTTTTCGCAAAATCCTTTGGCTGTCAATAATCACCGAATTATGTCGTCTGATGAAAACTCAAAGTGACAGCTTCTTTGTTAAACAGACAGTGTTGGATTAATTAAAATAGTTTTTCTCACATTAGGGCAATTAATCACAACTAATTACAGCAATTACCAATCGGCCGAAATAGAATAAGTGCGTTAATACAAATTAATTTAAAGCAAATTATTCAAATGTTTTCGAAATAATACGAGACAGCAAATAAGCAAAAAATAAAAACCAAAAAAAAACAAAAAAAAATCCGTCACCTTAAAAACAAAATACAAAAACAATTTCGAAATATTCGAGCCAACAACGCAACTATGGCTGGTGCCAACAAGCTATCCGACCGTCTCATTTAGGCAACGCACTAAGGAAATCATGATCATCATCATCATCATCATCACGACCGCCGTCATGTTTAAATTCACGCATGTTATTGCAATCGCCATTGGCTGGCTGAACAGATCGCAAATTTGTATCATTAACAAAAGCCAATTGGCCATTTAGTAATGTCTACTAATACATGTACGATACAGTGCTGGCATACAAATGTCTACCCTACAGTATAGGATGAAAATATTATATCATTCTCGTCATCATTGCCGATCAGCAGTGGTGACAAGAGATCATTAAGACAGATCTTGCGGCAAATTTAAAACGAAATAATTTCCATTACTACATGTTGACCAAGTGCTGAAAGACATCGTCTTTCAAGTGAGACATGAAGCTTTACCTGATAATGGAAATTTTAATGGTTGTAATGGAGATTTTAATGATTAATGTTTTCTTTTTTTTCCTTCCCCCTCTAAGGTTCTAATGACGATCGCAAGAAACGGCCTCGAACTGCATTTTCTGCTTCACAGATTAAGGCATTGGAAACGGAATTTGAGAGGGGCAAATATTTATCTGTGGCAAAGAGGACAGCTTTGGCTAAGCAGTTGCATTTAACGGAGACACAGGTGAGACACGATTAGGATAAAATAATTTTATAATTTAATATTTGTATTTGTATTTGTAAAGAGGAATCTGTTTTTTTTTCTGAATAATCTACCAATAATTTCACACTGCCGGTCAAAAAGTTTACTGAGGTGGACACAAATGTGATAAATAAATGGACGCAATGGATGCACAAAAACTTTCCATAAGAACAAAACGTCACTTTTTCCCATCTGTGTAAATGTATTATAAAGGGTGTCCCAACAGGAACGCAAGATTTAAATTTGGCGCCATTTGAAGTGTTATTGTTTGACATTTGAACAATTGTTATTGTTTGCTAGTAGAAGGTACGAGGTTAGTAAAAATGGAGCGCTACACGAATGAACAACACATTCTCATTGTGAAATTGTTTTACCAAAATGGTGAAAGTTTTGTGGCTACAGTTCGCAAATTGCGATCAATTTGGGGTCACAATAATGCTCCAAAAGAGTCAACTGTACAGAGATTAATGGATAAATTTGCCAAAACGTAAAGACAACAACGCGCCTTCGACCAGGTCGATCGACCGAAAATGTCGCAGCTGTTCCTTCCACCTCAGTTCGACACCGAGCTCAGCAAATTGGTGTCTCCAAATCCACTATGCAGCGAATTTTGACGAAAGATTTGCATCTTCATGCATACACAGTTCAATTGACTCAGGAACTGAAGCCAGCTGACCATGGACAGCGAAGGGAGTTCGTTAATTGGGTATTGGAGAGACAACATGAAAATGCTGATTTTGCCGACAAAATCATCTTCAGTGATGAGGCCCATTTCCACCTTGAAGGCTTCGTCAATAGGCAGAATTGTCGCATTTGGGGTGAGGAAAATCCTCAAGTGATTCACGAGAAGCTAATGCATCCTTTACGTGTCACTGTGTGGTGTGGATTTTGGGCTGGAGGAATCATTGGACCTCTTTTTTTATGAAAATGAGGCATGTCAAGCGCAAACAGTCAATGGTGTTCGGTATCGTGAAATGATAACCGGTTTTTTCGTGCCTAGAATTGAAGAAATGAATGTGGAGCACATGTGGTTTCAACAAGACTGCGTCACATGTCATACAGCCAGAGAAACAATTCAATTGCTGCATCAGTCATTTAAATCTTGCGTTCTTGTTTGGACACCCTTTACATATGCATATATCTTAATATAAACTGACGCTATTTGCAGATATTGTAGGTTATTTATTTTACAAAGGATTATCGTTTAATAAACGGCTGATTTTTTGTATACAGCCACGCCAGTAAACTTTGAATCTGACGGGAATGCTTCGAAAGATCTTTTCAAAAATATGCTTGAATTCCTTCTAAATTGACAGCTACCGAGATATCAGACTGGCGAATTAATTTAGGGACAGCATATTAATATAATGGTTCCAATTTGGAGTTTATAGCAATTAGGATGATTGTATGAAGAACGGTAAAGATTCCTCAGATACTTTTTCTGTTTTCCGGTCTATCAAAAGCAGTTTTCGCTAGACTCACCGATTATTCGTCTACTCGAAATATTCGTCAGAACAGAATAATAGCTGGTGACCTAAGAAAGATAAATGATTGTAGCGCGATGCGTGAACAAATACTCTACATAACGATATAAAGGGTTATCCATTTAGTAGTTTTAAAAACGCCGACATGTCAAGACTGTCAGCTGTCAAATACCCGCCACATGAAGTGTAGTAAGAAAAAATCACAATCAGATCTTAATTGGTAAGCACAGCTCGTTGCCTGAATAAATATCCTTTGAATTGGCACTAATTCTAATTCTCCTCCTTTATTTATCGCCACTTGTAATTTCTTGATTGCATATAATTTCACATGACTGTGAAATTATATAATCCAAATTACAAGTTCCAATTTTCAGTTCTCTGGTAGAAACCAACTGTGAAATTAGTCCTCCTAATGACCATCGCTATCGGATAATTCACAATACAGTCCAACATTTTAATTCCACAAATACATCGAGAGAAGTATCAAATTGATTAGAGAATTCCCCACTACCCCCGTGCCATCATATCAATCATCTCTATCAATCTATCACTACCTCCGTACACCGTATATATCCCCCGTATCTATTATCGACCCTCGTACATTGATTTTTGTTAATGAATAAATGATAAAATTCGGATAGAGAACAAATTTTTCAAAAAGTGGATTTTGTTTTTGTAGGAGGAAGTTCTTTCCTAATTTGCACCACTTGTAACATCTGCCGTCCATTGTGACGTATTCAACATACGAACTTATGGTCAGATAAGTGGGCGTGGCAAAAAATACTTTTCATATCCAATACATCCAGTTCAACCGTTTTGCTAGTGAAAATTTATATTTTTTTAGTAGCTTTCAATAACCACGTTCACAAATAAAAAGGGGGATGTTCTTTCCCTAAGCTGCCTTTAACTACGTAGCGAAAAAAGTGCATCCAAAGAAGTTAATATTTATCACAACTTGTGCTACAAAAGTGGTGAAAAATTGCGTAATATCCAATGAAATTAACACATGGTTGCCATATTAGAGAAGCACTATTTTGTGACGCATCCTCCCTCTATATTCATTAGTGATATGGATGTAATAAAAATTCAAATTAAATTTTTATTTTTGTTATTTAAAGAATTAATTTTTTTATTGTATTATCTTCATTGCGATTTTCTGTATATTGAAAGTCAGCTTCTTAAGAAAACTAACCGGATTTAGTATTTTCTAAAAAAAACCGCACTGAATTAGTAAAGCGTCTAATATTTCTTAAGACCGAAGTTCGTACATTCTATGCCATGGACTGCAGTCCACAGTATTGAGGACGGACATTTTTAACGGTATAAAAATGCACGTATTTGTAGTTTTTACAAATAGAATGACAAAATTTGCATATCGACCACCATATAAAGAAGGGTAAATAAATTTTTCCCCAAAAACTTTAAGAGGAGCTTCTTTAAGCCGACTACAAAAATTACTTATGCGGAGCGTATTATGTTTTTTTTAAACTTGTTTTTGGAGCACTTCTTTCGAGCAAATTGTGTTTTAATTGCTTGGAATCGTGAATGAAAATAAAACCATTTCTTCAAACATTTGATTACGGTGGTTTTGGAAGTGGTTCAAAACCGCTTCATTGGAAGCGATAAATATGCATGGATTGCACCTTTAGAAGTGCTGAAAATGTGATTCGCTTTGAATGACTTTCATTTTTTTTTTTTTTTTTTTTTTTGCTGGGTGCTGAATAGATTTAAATTGCTGAAAAAAATGAAAATAATAATTTTCTTGCGGTGGCAAACATTCTTAGTGCATCGATTTATAGCCATACAAGTGAGCGTATCAGATCGTGTCTTCCTTTCCTTCGTAATATAACATCTTTGCCTTTATTTATATTATAGGGACAGATCTTTAAAATATTTTGGAAATAACATGGCTCTTTCCTTCGCCACATTGTCATCGTGTAAATAATCTCCTCTAATTAATGAAAAAAATGTAAATGAAAATTTTCTTCCCACTGGTCCGATTTAACTTATTTGTCGCTATGAGACATTATAATATTAACAATCAGGCTCCAATTCCAGCCTTTGTCTTTCAACAGACATTCGGGGTCCTAAATGAGTATTTCTAATTGTTACAAATGGGATGACGACTTAGTGTAAACTAATCTTATTGTGATGAGTACAAAACCTATTGGCGTATGTGATATTTGATACCAAAAATTACTGCAAATCGGTAATTACAACAAAAACAAATTCCTTTGCATCTCATGTGAGAAATGGAAGAGGTTTCCACATTTAGTGAGCTAACCCACATTCTATTTTTAGACTCACTCAATGGGTCCTACAGTTTAACGACTATTTCGAACGTCATAATTTGAGAAGCATTAACTAGACTTATCGTTGCTCGACTACACGAAGTGTTTGTCAAACGCATGAAAATGACTGCTGCCCAAATAATGATAGGGGACCGTAGCGGGGATTGAACCAGCGATCATACGAATGATAGTCGCATCTACTAACCATCGTGCCACGGTGGGTTACAAAAATTTGATGATTACGCTTATTCAAATTAATGATTAGTTTTAATTGAATTACAGAACAGTGTTCTGAGAACACTATTCATTTCTCGTCTATCTGTACAAGAATCCTTTTTTATTTGTTTACAACTTTGCCGTCGGTAATACGATTGGAAATTGGAGAAAGCTTTTTTTGATCGTTTAAGTCTTTAAAATAAAATATTTCAATAAACTGATGGCGGCATGTACAAATTAATATTACTATTTTAAACTTCTATTAGCGATTACGTATCATACTTTATGTTTTTTAGGACAAATTTATCGAAAACTAAAAACATTTCCGATTAAAGCTTGATAAATGAATTTTTGTCAGACACAGTTACAGCTTCAATTTCTTCCAAAGTATTATTTATAATAACCATTTTTTTCTTCTTTTACAGATTAAAATTTGGTTTCAAAATCGTCGCACCAAATGGAAACGCAAATACACCGCTGACGTGGAGACCTTGGCTTCCCACTACTATGCCCAACTCGGCATAGGAGGTCTGGCTAGGCCCATGGTTGTTGGCGATCGTCTATGGTTGTTTAGCCAAACCCCAGCAGGACCGGCACCTTTGCAATCTATCATGTTGAATGGAGCACCCGCGAACAATGGCCCCTCTCCAGCTATTTCTCCACTTGCAGCTAGCCAGCTGAGGGCTTATCCTGCTTCTGGTCTAATGCAAACAGTTCCTAATCCCAGTGTTATAGAAAGTGCTCGTAATGCCATTTTAGCTAGGGGGCAACCTTTAAATTACTCTCTGGCGCCGTATGTTGCACAGCGTTCGCCGCCAAATTCAAATTCTTTGACGCCCACCACTCGTTTTATGGAATATCAGTCTGCTAATCTCTATCATAATTCCCCTGCCTCCAATGATTCATATCTACAAATGAAATACAATGTCTTGAATAATCTCCATCTAACGGAAGCGGAAACTTCGCCCAGTTCCAATGGTCTGGCTGAATTGGAACGGGTTTTCGGTGATACGAATGCCAATTTTTTGGAACATAAATCTAGTGGGGCATCTAACGAACGGAATGGTAAATCTTCCGATTTTGGTTATAATGGTCTGGCGCTAACACAGCGTTCGACGAAAGCGGGCAATGACACGGATTCAGAATGCAGTGAAATCGATTGCGAGCAGATCGACGATGAGTAGTTAAAATAAATTGAAATTGAAATAATAATTTTATATTTAAAATTCACTAAACGTTATACAATTGAATAGTTTTTGTTTTTCATGTGTTAACTTATGTTTCGTATTTCATGGTACAATTAGTGTAAATAATGTATAGTAAATTTGTATTTATGCTTACTCTGAAAATAAATTGCTGAAGAAATGTATATGAATTTTGTTCTATCCTTTTTCTGGAGTCATAACGATGAATTTTTTGAGTTTTTGATTTTAATACTCGTATGATATTTTGAGCCTAGGAATTTTGCAAAAAACTAAATCCCTCGCACCAGGGCTTATTGCATAGTACATTTTCTAGTAAATGTTTTAGTCTTATGTGCCATATAGTTTTGGCCGGCGCTGTAAATGTTGTGGCCTCATTGTGATAACGATACTCTAATAAGCATTCCCCAACCCGTTGCACTTGACCCTGGTTATCCAGATGCTTGTAGAAGAATATAAGGTCTTCGGGACAACCCTGGCCTTCCTCGGTAAATCTTCCCTTCACTTGGAGAATTATTATACAAATCGCAATGACACATCCATGTGGGCATTATGACAGTCTAACCATTTGCTGCGTAGATTTGCAGCGTCAACTTATCTGGCGTTAGGTTGTTGGCCCATTTGGTGAAACAACAGGTGGCATTGTTGGGTAGACGTGTAAATTTCGTGCCAATGATGTGGAGGAATAGTTATAAATTAAGTAGGGGTAGATAAATCTTTGATCTCTGAAAAAATTTCATCACAATACGATTACACATTTCAATATTATCTTTTTAAGTCATTTGAAATTGGATGTAAGGTAATTAAGTTGTGGTGTCTTTAAAATTGTCCAAACTGTCTTCAGTTTTCGGGTTTAAATTTGAAATTAGGAAAAAAGCTAAATTTGGAAAGCTGTATTTACCAGTACGTATTCGATAACGCGTTTGGAGCGATAATAAATCACTGCTTATAATGGAGTAGCGCGGTGAATTTTAAACCAAAATATTGTCTCCACAAAATAACGAATCGAACCAAAAACCGTGTAAAGCGCATAAAATCCATGCTTCATGGCAATTGGGTTTTCAATCGACAAACTATAAAAATGTTGAATTACAATAGATTTCTGCTCAAATACAAATTAACTTATTAATCAGAAGTGACAATTAACTCCAAACACGGTAACAGAAATTGATGTCGAATTTTGAAAATCTCAATTATAGTGACAATTTTCTTAACTTTGCTCTAGTTTTCGAGATGCGTCTTTGGAAATTTTGGGTAAAGACCGAATTTTAAAACGTCTTTTAAAATTGTGACTTCCAGGCATTCCTGAATACTTGCGGATAAATAAAAATTCTGTTAAATAGAAATTTTTGGGAGACTATAAAAAATCGAAATAAATGCAATTTCTGAAAAGTCTTTATTTCGAGATCATAATTTATGTATCCTGATGACGTCACCAAATTGTTAGGATATTAACATTCGAATTTGCAGAAATCAGCTATTCTACCAATTTTTTAACAGCGATTAACTTTATCTGAAATTTTTTTACATACAGCGTCGAAATTTTTACACTAAACTCAATCTATAATAATATACAACTTTTGCCAAACACCAAAGTTATACGAGTATATTTTATCAGGTTTGTAATAGAGATTCGATTCCTTCTCAACGCTTCCTTCTAAAACAAACTTTATAGACTGCATATTTTCAATCACAAATTCCTGAAAAAAGTGAAATGCTAGGAAACTGTGGTAATTGGATTCTGATTATGAACAATTTGATCCTGAAAAATAACAGTTACCCTTAACGTATTCGTGCGAAAATAAGCAAGGTTGTAATTACATAATTTAATTTGAAGCAAATCCAAACCATAGTTTTAGAGCGCTTAAAACCTGAAAGCAATTTTTGAATCTATAATATAAAAATGAATCGCTAAATGTGTTGGTAAGCGCATAACTCAAGAACGTCTGTACCAATTTGGCTCAAATTTTTTCTCAATTGTTCGTAATTGCCTGGAAAAGGTTTTTACGGAAGAAAATTTTGGGAAAACCCTCCGGAAAAGTCGGAAAATTTAAAAAATCGAAAATTGATTTTTTTGTATGGAATTTTGTGTGCAATTGTTCCGGAATGTCATTTCGAATGGCAAAATAGAAAACTGTTAGTGGAAAACACGAAAAATTCCGGAAAAGCGTGAAAATTTTCAATTTGTTTCGACGAAATTTTGCATTTTATCACATGATTTGATGATTTTGCGCGATATAAAAGTGGAAAATTCGTTGTGAAGCTCGGAAAATTTCGGAAAATTACGAAATTTATTGCGATAAAATATGTTTTGCGTGAATTTTGGGTGGAGAAGTTAACGAGACAAATAACAGATGGCGCTGTGCTGCGTTCAATGCTGAAACTGAGCGCAATTTGACAGCTGCACTTTTCGCATTGTGATTTTCTATTAAACAAATGTGCTATTTTTGTTGCTGCAATTGATTCGAGTTTTGCGTATTATTACACTGAATTCGGATATATATCGCGTATCACATCCATTAACGGTACGAGCATTACGATCAATTGAAGTTTAGTGCAATGTTTATCAATTCGATCATTTTTTCAGAAAATAAGTTTGCGTGTAAAAAGTGAGGTTACCTTATTGGATTGCGGGCATTTATTGCGATACAGTCATTTCGTAAGTTTTTTTTTTTTTTTTTTGAAAAAAATTGTCTTTTTAATAGGATTAGTCAAAAAGGAATTTATTCCATTTCAGGGAGAGTTATTTGACCAATGCCACCTATTAGACGATCAAATCGTGGATTTCGTACACGTAGTGCAATAATTAGTTAGAAAGTCCGTGATAATCAAATGCAAGAGGAACGCGCAGAACATAATGGATGGAGACGTGCCCATATTGCACGAGTTCGCGCTGTACAATCACCACCTCACATCGTTCACATCGTCGAAGGAGGAACTCATCACCAAAGTGTTCCCCAGCATTGCACAAAATTATAAAAATTTCGATTGGATTAGTGAAAGGGCAATACTAGCAGCGAAGAATAAGGACGTCGATAACTTGAATTTGATTATTCAAAGTCAAATCGCTGGGGAACTGCATTCGTACAAATCCGTTGACAGCGTGACCGAAGAGGATGAAGCAACAAACTATCCGACGGAATTTTTGAACTCGCTTGATGTGCCAGGAACTCCGCCGCATAATTTACAGCTGAAGGTAGGATCGATCATAATCATGTTGCGGAATCTGAATCATCCGAAATTGTGCAACGGTACGCGGTTGTCCATCAAGAAACTGATGAACAATGTGATTCAAGTGACGATTATCGAGGGCAAATTCAAAGAAGAAGAAGTCCTTATTCCACGAATTCCGAGAATTCCAACTGATCTTCCATTCCAATTTAAGCGGATTCAGTTCCCCATTCGATTGGCTTTTACGAAGACAATAAATAAATCGCAAGGCCAGTCGTTGGAAGTCTGGGGGATTAATTTCGAATTTCCCTGTCTTTCGCACGGTCAGCTGTACGTTGCCAGTTCGCGTGTTGGGAAATCGTCTTCGTTGTTTATTTTTGCTCCGGAAAACAAATCAAAAAACATTGTTCATCATATCGCTCTCTACTGATTTCGATTCCACTCAAATAAATCGCATTGAAATTTGAACTATCTGTGTTTTATTATTACTCGAGAGTTTATCTGAAGGCGTTAAATCGTGGCGAGTCGAAGTTCGCCGGGTCCGCTAGTCCTTAAATAAAAATGTACAAATGTAAAAATGTATAACAAATCTGCCAGTTTTTATCTATTTTTTATCAGCATTCAAAACTTCGTGGCGTAATACATAGCCGGTAGATAAACGCTGACTTATTTATGCCCTCATTCATTGGAATATAAACTAAAAAGTCATGGAAAACTTTAAATGGTTGTTACTTTTTGGCTGAACCAAATGACACGCATACTCCTTCGATTGAAAGTATGCATATATATACAGGGTGGCGCAATAATTGTGGTACAAAAAGAAACTTTGACTTTTTTCAAATCAATGTATTTCCTGTAGAAAATTTAATTTTATTTTACGTAACTAATTTGTTTTGAAGATGATGACAATAATGGCCTCCATGCTCATTCACGCAAATGCGACACCTGATCAGATAATTACTAATTGTAGCTTGTTCTAATGGAATTCAATTCAATTCAGTCAAATTCCTTGGTCTCGTTTTGTGCGCCTCTTGCTTGACATAACCCCATAAAAAAAGATCTTATGCAGTCAAGTCAGGTGACCTTGGGGTCAGCGGAAAATCGAGTTTGTGGATATCAATTTCTTTGGGAGTTTTCGTAGGAGCTCCGTCATAACCGGTCAGGGTATGTTCGCAGTTGCTCTATCTTGCTGGCACCAAATGCTGTGAAAACGGCTATGTCTTCTGCGCAATTCTGAGTATTGGGATTTTGGGAATTTTCGTAGGAGCTCCGTCATAACCTGTCTGGCTATGTTTGCAGTTGCTCCATCTTGCTGGAACCAAATGCTGTTGAAACGCCTCTGTCTTCTGCTCAATTCTGAGTAAAAAAAAATTCTTCAACATCTTTAAATAACAGTCCCCATTGGTCCCCGTTTTATGTTTGTGGCACGATTCGTGCGCCACCCTGTGTATATTTATAACGAATGTTGTCATAATGTAACACATTTTTCCACCTAATCCAAATTCATTACTCACAACTTGTTATACCCGTATTAAGAAATGGACGGCAAAGTGAAATTAGGCAAAATTGTAGACGACTGAGGTCGTGAAAAAAGAATGAAGAAACAGTCCAGAAATCTCAATCAAGTGAGTTGACTTCTATACGAGTACACCTTTACCTAACGTTATTTGGCATTTAAGTAAGTCACTATGTTCTTACGAAAAAAAAACAATCTGAAACATAACATTCTGAAGCTTCCGCCTGGACACTAAAGAGGGCAGCTGTTTTTTGCTAAATCGGCCAATTTGCACCCTAAGTGGAATAACAATGCAGTCCATTTTGATTTGCAGGACTAAATTTACAAAATGTATATTCTAAATAGAATTTAGAATATGAATTTCGGAAAATACTATATTTAAATCAGGTAATTTGTATGACAGTTGAAGGAGTGGGCGAGGTTATCAGGTCGCTTTTGTTGAAATCTTATTACGCAGTAAAATGCAGTACAATCGAAAAAAAATGTATATCACTGCTGTCTACGTATTAGAGAATGCAGTGGAAAAATGAAATTTTGATAAATCTGCCAATTTATATGGAAGGCACAAGGAAGGATGTGGTAGTGTCCTCTATTTTCATTCTCGAAATATGGTTTACCAAATGCATGATATGTGTCAAATTTGATAGAATTTAGTACATCAGCTTGAAAAATATGAATCCTAGAAAATTTGGGTGAAATGGATCGTTTGATTGAGAGGCACAAGAAGGGGTGTGGTTATTTCACAGACTTTTCTAAAAATTTTACAGACAACGGTAATACAGTAGAGTGTAGAAATATGTAAGCCACTGCAGTCTATTAATTGGAAATTACACCGGAAAGATTGACTTTAGGAAAATCGTTCAATTTGTTTGAGAGATAAAAAAAGGGTGTTAAAACACTTTTGGCGATCGCTCAACGTGTACCAAATTTGAATTCATTTCAAACCAGCGGTATAAAAGATATGAAAAATGTGTACAGAAGAATAGACACACCTTAAATCAGTCTTTTGTATGGGAGGTGCCAGAAGGGACAAATACAACGAAAAAAGTTTAAGACTGCAGCCTACCAAGAGTTACAGCACAAGAAATTTTGAAAAATTGGGCAAATCGTATGATTGGCTGGCTCAATCTATCAAAAAATAGTAGCTATAAGAAGTTTCACAAGGCTTTACGATATCGATCAGAACAATAATAACGAATAAACTGTATTTTGTCCTAAAGCCACTTAAGTCGTTTTCATTTGTGACCGCAGATACGAGGAAGGTCCCAAAACTAGGCGACCTGAGGTATAGATGGTGCGCGTAGTTTGAAAAAGAAAATTATTTTTGCATAAAGTGGCAACCTTATAAAACATATTTTTAAAGTTTCAAAACGGCACGTTTTTTAGCCATGGAAAGTAAACGATCTCAGTGAATTTTTAAACAGGAAAAAATTGCTCACCGCTATGTAATTCAATATTTCCTAGCAAGATTCTACTCTGGGGGATTCTGCTCCTTCATTTACGACTGTAAAATATTGGTTAGCAGAGTTTAAACGAGACCGTACGAGTTTCCAAAACGAACACCCTAGTGGTCGCTAATTGAAGTGTCCACGCGAGACGCGGTTAAGAAAATTCACAAAATGGTATTGAGTAATCGTCGGCTGAAGGTGCGTGAGCTAACTGAAATGATAGGCATTTCAAAAAGTGCTACCTTTACTCGTATATTGATCGAAGATTTCAAGATGGTAAAGCTGTGCGCAAGATGAGTGCCGCGCTTGCTTTCAATAGAGCAAAAAGAGTGTCGTGAAGATGTTTCAGTAGAGTATTTAGCGATGTTTCATCACAATAAAGTCTGTATTTTGGAATGCGCATGGAGTTGTCTTTATTGATTATATACAGATATATATACATCACCGTTTAGGTGATGAAATTAACGGAAAAATGCCACATTTATCAAAAAAGAAAGTGTTGTTTCGTGAAGAAACAACACTTGGAGCACATCCACACATCCACTATTGAGATGGCCAAAATTAATGAATTAAAGTTCGAATTGCTTCATCACGCACCTTATTCGACAGATTTAGCTCTCTCGGATAATTTCCAAATTTAAAAAAAATGGCTCGGTGGTAAAAGATTTGCAAACAATAAAGAGGTGGAATCTGCGGTTGATGACCATTGTACTCTTACTACACACAGGGTGTAGGAGCTGTTGAATATCCCCAGAAATAGTATATCGAGCCAAAAAGATATTATGTTGAAAAATAAAGAAAATTTTTTCAAAATTGTTTGTGAAGACAGAAAAAATATTGCAAATATCGAAAGTATTTTTGGGGCAAAATGACCCAAGAAAGACCATCTACTCCACCATATGCTAAATACTTCGACCATGTATGCAAGGGAAAAATCTGTGCTAAATTAATGTAAAAAAATATTTTTTTGATCGTACCTTTTTTAAAACGCTTCGTTTAAAAATTCAGTTACAAAAGGCAGGTGAAAGATGAAAATAGCGAAACATGGAAAATTTTATTTTTTTTTTTTTAATAAAATTTATTTCAAATATGTGCAAATTTTCCTCAGGCTTGACGTCGTTACAAAAAGAAGAACGATTTGAACATTCTTCTTTGCATATTTCTGAGCTTCGGAATTGTATTCCGTAAAAATTCTGTTGATTTAATCTTTTAAAGAAACTTACCTGTTGAAATGTGAAGGCCACATTTGAATTGATTGAGTTTCTCCAACTCCAGAAAATGAACGCGATTCATTGTATTTCAACCAAATACTTGAATAAGCATATTGCGAACACCGATCATATTGGTAATTGACTTCTCTTTTATTTCAACACACACAATAGCACATTTCTATAGAAAGAAAATAGCACCAACACTAAAACACTGCTTTCTTGATTTACACTTTGCTTCTTTTTCTTATTACCATTTCATTGACTTTGACTTTTTCCTACTCTATATTTGCACAATCCCATCAAAAAGAATCGAAGACAACAGCAAGTAAGGTGATGAGGAAACGGAAAATAGCAAACAACATACATTTGATCTTCAAGCAGACGACATACAAAAAGCTCTTTTTATTTTAAACAAGCTCATCACTTTAACCACCTACACTCTCATCACATCTTTCTTTCTCGTTACCGCACAACAATTTAAACGACAAACTTAACATAAATTGACTTTGAAACGAAACGAACGAAACGGTATTTCACGCCTTTCTCCTCTTTAACATTTGCATTTCATTCTAACTCACTCAAAATTCCATCGGATTACAGAGACGTTGCGAAAAGAAACGCAGACAAACCGACACCATCTACTGGAACTTCTATTTGAATGGGATTTGTGCAATGATTTCTTACTTTTATTTATTAATTTTATAATAAACCTGTGGCTATCGATAAACTATTACATTTGATGCAATTTTTCTGAAATTTAAAATACTTTAAACGGACAATTTGTTTAATTTGATGGAGGTTTTGTAAATTACGCGCACTTTTCTCACAATTTCAGTTAGACTAAAGAAGATGATAGATGAGAGAACGGTTTGCAAAAAAATATGGAGTAACACTGAGTGAGAGACAAGTGTTACCACATATTCATGGTAATGGTAATGCTTGTTGAGTTGCCATCACACCATAAGATATGTACAAATGATTTGTCAGTTGAAAATAGGAATGAAACTCTATTTTTAAAATGGACCAAAACTTCGACTATATTGTAGTTAGCATACCTTTACCTAGTGCGTAGTTGACACGAATTACTCGATATTTACTAATGTTCGTAATTTTATTATGACCGTAATAGAATTAAGATGTGATTGTAAAAAATATTGACATTGACATAACATTTTAAAACAAAATACCAAACAATTGTTTGAAACTCAAAACCTCTTAAATTAATACAATATGTTTCCATTATCTATCATGACACACCCTTTCCATAAAAACAATTTTGCATACTTTAAAATAAAACAAACAATTATTCTCTTTTCTATATCAAAATGCTCTTCCAAATTGTGTGGAAAAACATTTTCCGTTGAAACAATAATCTTGGAAAACAATTTCGCAAATGAAAAGAAGTGTAAAACAGGAAGAGAGGCTTTTATGTTGAATATGGCTTGCAAGACGCGTCGTGGGGAATACTTCTGATATAAGAAAGTGCTACAAAAGGTACTTTTCATACGAATGACACTTTCCATATAGAAAATGTCATGGAAAAAGTTTTTCGTTTAAAAAAAAGTACCATGAAAGACGCATAGAAAAGTATCATAAAAGTCGTTTTTCGTTTAAAAAGCGTCATAAAGACGCTTTTCTTATAGCAAAGATCAGTGGAACACATCTCTGACACAGAAAAGTGCATTGGAAGACACTTTTCATACAGAAAAATGTCATGAAAGATATTTTTCACTTAGAAAAGTATAATTGAAAACATATGGAAAAATGTCATGGAAGATACTTTTAACATAGAAAGGTCTCACTTTTAACATAGAAATGTCTCACAAAAGGCACTTTTCATACAGAAAAGTGAAGTAGAAGACATTTTTCATGTAGAAAAGTTCAATAGAAGGCAATTTGCATGTAGAAACGATTCATAGAAAACCCATTTCATGAAAAATAATGTCCAATGCTATGCTTTTTACGTGGAAGGTGTTAAGGATGTTACTTCTCATGAAGGAAAATGTAGTGGAAGATAATTTCCATAAGGAAAAGTGCATGGATTATTGTATCATAGAAATATAGTGTCTTCCAAAGTTCTTCGTCGTATAAAAAGTTTCTCCCAAGACTCCCTTCAAAAGCATTATCTCATAAGAAAAAACATGTTCCTTGGAATTGAAGTTTGCTAAACTATTAACTTACTATTAAACAATATTCATCAATATTCATTTTCATCGTGATATTAAAAAAAAAAAAAAATAAGGAAAAAAAAGTTTTTTTTTTAGCAACAAACAAAATAGTTTTCAGTAAGTATAACAGTTAAATTTGCATTAAAAAAAAAAAACAAAAAAAGGTTTACATACAATTGCATCAACAAAAAGTTTGATAGCAATTCTAGTAATTATAATTTCTAGTAATTATAAGAGTTAAATGAATTTATTGGGAATCAACTACGAATTTCTTGCAACTACAATGTAAAGCTAGGCAGACGACAAAATATCAGTCGAGCCAAAACTACGTGCTCTCCACCGCGGATTATCAATATATCTAAAAATTGCTGGACCTGGCTGAGACCACCTCTTCACATACATAATAAATCGAATTAACTGGTTCTTTTAAAGTAGCATCCATTCAAAATATATTTAGGTTCATGACAATATTCATGACATACTTGAATAAATCCTCCCCACGTCTATCAATTTTCGTCATATGTTGATCTAAATTAACGAATAAATGTTAAATTTAGGAAATATCGAAAATGCCACTTTTTTCTCCCATTGTGTTGATTTCACCCACTGCACATCACTATGGATGACCGAATATATGCCGGAATTATTGAAAAATGGTTGAAAATGCTTATTTTTCTGGAGATTTTTTTTATATTCTCATTTAAAGTATGTATGACGCTTTCCAGCGAAAAACTGATACGTTTTTACAACCACCTGCTAAATTTAACTAACCAATAAGTGATAAAAATGTTAGGCAACATTAATAAAAAAATTTATCAGAGCCAATTTCATTACGGCTAGCTATTATACTTAATGTACTGTTATACAATATATTAACCGAACAATACAACACTTAATATATTACAACATTCAACTGAATAAGAAAGAAGACTTATGAATCATCTCCATAAAGGAACATTTTCTTTCTTCTTTGGTGCTTTTTCCGATTTCCAGTACTTTTAAAGGCATGGTGATTTCAGTCATTTTAAATTAGCTTTAAATTCAATGATATAATTTACCCATTTAATCAAACTAGTTTAATTTTTATTAACCGTTTACCAAATGGTTTACAGTTCTATAAAATCTTTATCACCATCCTTACATTGCCTGTGATATCTATTTTTATGATATCGCAAAATAAAAGCGTTTCCTTAGGTATGGCATATATTTTTTCAATTCGGCACATTAATCGGTAATTAGTGAAAACAATATTGCGTTATTTTGAAGAAAAAACAAAGATGCAAAAACTTTTTCAACATTAATCGAGGAAACTGAAATAAATGTATAAAAAAATCAAAAAAACATGTCATATATCATAACAAGAAAATTGAATTTAAAACCATACTAATCTAGCTCAAGTTGTTTGTTCTGAATGACAGACCAATTTAACAATTTTAGTTAAAATTTTTTTTAATTCCCTTTATCAAAAACCAAGAAAATTCACTTTGTTGGAGTAAAGAAAAAAGTTCGTAGGCCACATATATCTAATAATTTAAATCTAACCGGGAAAATGAATTAAACGTATAGAGTAAATCAAAAAAATGTATATATCTCATAACAAGAAAATTCAATTTAAAATCCACTATAGCTTAAGTTGTTTATTCCGAATGCCAGTTCGATTTAATGATTTTAGTTACATTTCCTTTAATTCCCTTTATCAAAAAAACCCAATTTGTTGGTGTAAAGAGGAAAGCGCATGAGGCACACAAATCTAACAATTTAAATCTATTTGCACTTGCTAGCATTTTCCTAATACACATTTGCAACTGTACGTTTAATCTTTCAGATTTATTCAGTAATGTGTACTCCGCTTTATACAACATAACATAATTGATCCAAGAAATACATGCACGCGTGGCAACACTAAAGCAGATTTATCATTGTATTTTTCTACTTGTTTGTTCAGCCGCTCTCTCATTTGCCATTTCCTTCAGTCTAACTAGAATTTTGTGCAAAAAGCGCGTAATTTGGAGGAGTTCCATAAAATTAAACAAATTATCGGTTTAAAGTGTTTGAAATTACACAAAAACTGTATAAAAGTTAGTGATTTGTCGAATATTATTAGTTTATAATGAAATCGGTGTGAAAAAGTAGGTAATCGTTGAACAAATCTCAGTTAAATGGATATTCGAGTAATATGTGTCGGCCGGTTCGTATTTCTTTCCGTAACGTCTTTCAAAGTTGAGGTGGCTTTGGACGGGAAGGATTTAACGCAAATGCTAGTGAAAGAGGTGAATAAATATATTGCGTTCGTTTCGTTTCAATATCAAATAAAATTTATCATTTTTGTCTTTCATGGCTTGTTGTGCCAAAGTAGCGGTAAAAGTGAATGAAGATGTTACAAAAAAGAGCTGAAGTAAGAGTATTTCTAAGTGTGTGTAAATGAGAGGAAATGTTCATGCTAAGTCTTTCCGTTTGTAAGAAGAGAGCTTTTTGTACGGTTTGTGTCCGAAGATCAAATGTATGTAAATTGTTTGCCATTTTCCGTTTCCCCATTTGTTTCGTTGTTGTGTTTACGTCAAAAAAAAAGCTTTAGTAAAGAAGCAGCATGGCAGTGTTGTTATTAATTTCCTCGGTTGGAATACTGTCATTGTGTAGAATAAAATAAAGCTCAATATGTGAAAGTTTAAAAAAGCTCAAAAAAAAAAAAAAAAAAAAAAAAAATGAAAAGAAGAAAAAAAAAATGTAGAATAGCAGTAAAATATTGCGAAAATCTAAATTCATAATATCCTATTTTAAGTGCTTAGTTAAAATAAAAATAATTGTGCAAAAAAAACAAAAAAACAAAATTATACCGCCCGCATCCGGGGAAAAATCAACTTGCTACACATGTGAAATTCTTCGCTTTCTAATAGGTAAGTTTGTTTTAAATGATAGAAAATTGGATTGAAAAAAAAAAATAAAAATATAGATTCATGAAGTATGTTCCCCCTAAATCTTTTGAGTAAAATATACAGAATACATCTCCAAAATGCATCTATAAAATATGCACTATACAGCGAAAACTAAAATAAAAGTTGGCGAAGCCTACAGTATTGCTCTTTATAACCAATTTTTTCAAACCAAGTGAGAATGCTCTAACGAAAGATGATCAAAATTAAAAATCGGTCAAAGCAAAAATAATGTCCTTTACAACAGATTTTTTTCAGCCAAGAGAGGGTGCTATAATGAAAGAGCATTCGAATTCGCAAATTCTTCATATTTGCATATATATACGAGGGAAATTTGGTACACATTAATTGTTCATTAATTAGTATAATCTAAGAATGAAATTTGATTACATTGCCATGCCTTTTCTGGAAACCCCCGCACAAGCGGATGGATTTTCTGAAATTCAATGTTCTTTCTGCAGCTCCTAATTTTTAGATCGCAGCAACCTAGATTTTCGATCATTATATTGATCTGTATTACCTGATAAAACTCAAGACAAATCGGCCAAGTAACCACGCCCCTTATGGTATCTCCCATATAAATGACTCATTTAATACACATATGTATATTTATAGCTTCACATACACATATGGCCAAAATAATAAGTACACCCTATATTTTTTTAAAGGCTCGTAGACGAAAATTTATTTAAATTAAAATAAAAACAAATAAAATAAATACTAAAATATTAACAAAAAACAAAAATTAAATTCAGAATTTTTCAAAAAATAAGAAATTAATCAAAAACATTGGACAAAATAATAAGTACATTTAGTTAAAATAAGCAAAAAAGTAAAAAAATCAAGTTTTTTCTGCTTTTATTTCCTTTATTTTCAATTATTTTATTGGCCCTTTTTGACATGCTGGCAATAAGCTTGCTGCAGGTTTCTACTGGTATTTCATACCAAGTTTTTTTTTAACAAAATTCCATAACTAATCCTTTCCAATTCTTTGTTTCAACTTTCCCTAAAGATTTTCGATTGGATTTAAGTCCGGACTTTGACTTGGCCTGTCAAGAGGGACAACATTATTATCTTGAAACCAATCCTTTACCAACTTAGATGTATGTATGCTTCGGATCGTTATTGTGCTGGAATGTCCATCTAAGAGGCATACTTTCTACAGCATGGTTCAACATTGTATTTTCCAAGATATCTTTGTAGTGGAATCTGGTAATTCGAAGTATCAGACCGACACCATACCACGAGAAACAATCACAGACCTTAATATTGCCGCCCCCGTGCTTTGCCGTCTTCTTTGTACAGCGAACATAGAATTTCTTACCCTTAGGGCATCGAATACTCCGGGCACAGTCGTTTCCAAATAGATTAATTTTTGTTTCATCGCTCCACAAAATGTTTCGCCACTTTTTTTTCACCGTCTCCTCCAAACCGATTGGAATGACTTATTGCAAACGCCAATTAAACCTTGAATTTTTTTTTTTTTGTCTAAGCAAAGGAACTCTTCCGGCTATCGGTCCTGGTAAATGTGCTTCTTGTAGTCTACGGCGAACTGTTCGCGTTGAAATTACAATTCCAATTTCGGCTGAAATCACTCTTGAAGACAAAAACGGGTCCTTCTTCGTAAGTGTTACAATATGAATATCTGTTGTTCTTGAAGTTTTTTTTTGGGTCTTCCGCGTGTTTCGGCTGGCTTTTTAGGCTTTAAAGCATTTTGTACAAAAAATAGCGACCGATTCATAGTATCTGCTATAGAACGAAGACTTTGGCCACTTTCTATTAGTCTTGAAACAGTTTTTCTCTCCTCCGGAGAACAATGACTTTTTCGACCCATGGCTGATTTTTTTTTTACTATATATTTTGTTATGAATAAAGAAAAGCAACAGTAAAAGCAAGATCAAAAAGACCAAGTACTGGAATCACACCTGAACAAAACTAACTCACAATGAAAACAATGGAGAAGCCCCCGTTTTGTTTTTCACTTTTAAAGGCATTACCATATTAAAGTTATTTATACAAAAAAGAATTGCCATGTTTACTTTCCGTTAAAGTAACTAAAATTATACATAAAGCAAAAATAAGCAGGTATACTTATTTTTTCGACCATATGTGTATTTCAACAAGTTCCGTATAATTTATCCAAACTTGGTACGAATACATACATCATTATGTGTTTGATAAGCTTTGTTTTACGTATAAAGATGGACTGTATAGCCTCCCTCTGTCATTCGACTACTTTCCGTACAAAGTTGCTGTTAAACGAAATTCAATTGCTATCCTGCGTTTGTCAAATTGGTGTTGATCGGCTTAAATTGTAATATATGGTTAAGTGTAAAGGTATTATTAAAAGTTAGTGAAGACTGATTACAAATATGGCTATTTTTTTGCCATACCTCCAAACTCCCCTCTTTTCATTTGAAGTTCGATTGTAATATTTTCTGCATATCTTTAAAATCGAAATATTGAATTACATAACGGTGACCAATTTTGTCCATGATTATAAATTCGCTAAGATCGTTTAGTTTTGATGGTTCAAATAAAGACATGTGGCGCCTTGAAACTGACCATTTGCTTTATAAGGTTTCCACTTTCATCAAAATAATTTTTTTCAAACGCAAAAATTTAAGTTACGGCGGTCTACGAATGTGGAACTACAGGGGAAAAAACTGAGTTTTTGAATTTGATCAATTTGTATGGGAGGTACTAGAAAAGGTCCGCCTATTTCACTCATTTACAATCCCCCAGTCTGGCTGAATATAAGGCTGTGAAAAGTTTAAATTTCATAAAGATTTGTGAACGCCATTGTTTCCAACAGCCAGTTAGTTTGATAGACGGACATCGCTATATCGGCTTAAAAAATGATATGAAAATGCTTCTTTTTAGGCCATATCAAGCATCAAGCCGTATGTACTATATCTTAATTCCTTCGGGTGAAGGTATAAAAAGAATTTTATATACTCGTATGGGTATTTTTTATGTCAATCAACATATATTGATTTTATTTAATGAATAAATGGTGAAATTGTTCACAAAATGGTTGAAAAATATCAATTTTTCTAATGTTAGATAGATAGGTTCAGACCTTGTATGGTTAAAGTTTTTCTACTTGACTAATATTCTTCGCTTCTGGGACTTGCAGTTCTTAGTTCATAAATGATGTACAGGTTCATCGCTAGATAAGCTTCCAACTATTCTGTTTCTCCAGTGATTATTTTGCAGTTGATTCAGTTTATGTATGGTCAAATTTTTTTTCCTAGAGAATCAAGTTTGTCTAATCGGGCTTAGCCTATTTACGACTAACAAACTGTTGGGCCTCTATCGCAATTTGTACAGACAAGCAAAGGTATACCGAATGAGATCTTTTGGACTGTAAGTGTTTAGGAGCAAATCCGCTTGTGTGATAGCTCGTGTAAATCTATACCGATCCTCATTAAAAATTTACACCTCCAGGTAAGAAATATTTCTATCAGAAACTTCCACGAAAATTCAATTTCGTTTCGATTTGACATTGTAAATTTATTTCAGGTACATTAGAAATTTGCTTCTGACTCATATTCGAAAGGACAACTGACATCGTACAATCGTACATCATTTTTGAACTGAAATAAAATGAGAAAATTTGATTTAGTTTCTCTATCGAAAAGGGTAATTGGATTCTAGAACCTAAAACGAAAATAGAGTTTTAGGTAGTTTCGTTTCTTAGTCGGAATCAAAACTGAAATTATATGTAGTTTCATTTCTTGGCAAAGAAAAAGGGTTGGCGCCAAACCACGATAGTTAAAGATGTTTCAAATGATTTACTTTCTAAATTTGTTATACCAGGCTCTTAGAAATTTTCAGTTATTTAAAGATTTTTTTTTTTTGTTTTTTTTTTAATTGAAAAATTACAGACGAAATATAAATGAAACAGTTCATAAACTGAATCCGAATCCAAATTGTTTCTAATATCGTTTTTCGTTTAGGAATCAAAATCAAAATTGTTTGTAATTTCGTTTTGGATGTATGAAATGGAAGCAATACAATTCAATACAGTTTTGATTCTGTTACCGGATTGGTTTAAATTTCAGAAGTTGAAATAAATCACAACTATTTTTGAATATAATTTCGTTTCAGTGGCTGTCTCTGATTTCTATAGATTAAATTGGTCTTTACCTAAAAATTACAATCACATTTACAAATATGATCCAACCGCTTTATTGATATTTTTTTCAATTTTCGCTGAAAACAAATCCATATAATGAGTATTGAAATGCATACAATTAATCAACGCAACCCATTATTCAAATTTTAAATTCTTTTCTATTTCAAAATGATTTTGAAACATTCTCTATTTAAAGTTATGAGAGTTATATGTTTTATTTACATGAAAAAGAGGCAGAGCGACAGAGAGAAACAGAGAGCGAGCGAGAATAAACTCGAGGTTTTTTACGAGGTACATACAAATTATTTCAATCATTTTCTGGTAGACTCAAGTCTGCATATTCTATATGAATTAATACTAATTATAAAATAAACACAGCATTAATGTAATTACTTTTACAAAAAGGAATTCATACACACGAAAAGTACAAAAAATTCTTAAATACCAACACTACAATTGTTAATTCCGTAATTATATTAGCTATGAGATTTAATGGACACGAATCGATGAAATACATGAATATTTACTATATAAACAATATAAAATTTTTGGAAAAAATTAAAAAAAAAAAACAAACAATAAATTACAAAGCAGTAATAAAATTGATAAAATACGATATTATTACGATTCCAAAAGCAAAAGATTCAAAGTTTATTATAATTTTACATTTGTACATAAATAAAGAACTCTATAAGCCAAATATATTTTCATAAGAAAAAATGATTCTATTGCATCGAGAGATATCCTGGCTGAATTTACAGGCTAAAAGCTAGACAACACTGAGAGATTACATGTATATTGGCTGAGCTATATTAGTAGTAAAATGAGAGATACAGGGGCAGGAGATTTATATGCCAATATGTCCTTGTTAAAGTAATAACTATTAAAACATAGAATATATAATAATGTTAATGTTAAATTGTACAATGGTAATAAAACAAATGCTTAAGTTTGTATATTTGGTTGGTTTTGTTGTCTGGTTGATTGGTGTTTCACATTCTGTTGTTTCGGTTATCATTAAAACTAAAAAAATAAAAGGAATCATCATCGGCATTGTTATTTTCTATTTTCTTGTTTGTTTTTGTTTTTTTTTTTCTTTCTTTCTTTCTTTTGCTTGTGTAATTTTACAGAAGACCTAAAGGCTAAGACTATGATAAACTTAAAACTATGAAATTCTGTTAGCTCCAGGATAGATCATATCCCTTCCAATTGACATTCGGTGCCAAGTAGACACGTCGTTTGCTATGGACAAATGACACAACGCCATGGTAGGCGGTACGAGGCACACCACTCTGAAAGGATAAGAGAAATTGTGAAATTATAGAAGTTACGCTAAAGCATATTACCACGCCAAATGTTCACGGTGAAACTTAATACAAAAAAATCGTGAAATATGAAACTAAATTTTCCACTATGTTATTTCGCGAGGAAATTTATGTGGCAACGCCAATCTTTTTTTGTTAGCATCTAACACTGAAATTGGAACAACTTATATTTTTACATCATAAAATATTCGATCATACATTTGTAAACTTTAGAAATGAAATTCTAAAACCAAAAGACAACATTTTGTAATTTTACAACTATATAATCGAGTGACATCAAAAAATTAACCTGTTACATTTGTAGTGTTGGAAACCATCAGAAAAAAAAGAAACTGGCAATGCCGCCAATTTTTTTTTTTTCAATATATCGGGAAATATTTTGCTCGTGTGATGAACACAGTTCAGTTTTAACAAAGTACTTACATTATTCAACACAAAAGAGGTTGACGTTGCACTCATGAACATTTTCCTCGCGAAAAAACCATAGTACCGTCCGATATCTTGTGAAAACTGTATTGTATGGTATGGTATTTAGCTTGAGGAAGATACTCGGTTCTTTTCACAAAGAAAAACTACCACGAGGCATTGTGTGCTTGTAAAAAAAATGTTTCTTGTATTGATTTAGAACACTAAAATCGGAACAGCTAATGTTTTTACGTTATAATATGATCGATAACATATTTGTAGAAATGTCAATTTGCAACTTTCTTTATTTTAATATAATTTTCAAGTTTACAAATTTATTATCGAGCATATTGCGACGTAAAAATGTATGTTATTCCGAATTCAGTGTTCGAAATCAACGAAAAAGAAGTTGGCGTTGCCACCTGCGAAAATTTTTCTTGTGAAAAAAGCATAATATCGTGCGATACCTTGTGAAAACAGTATAGTATTTAGCTTAGGCTAGGTACTAAGTTCTTTTCACAAAGAAAAACATCCAAGACATTGTTTGCAGGTAAAAAAAATGTTTCCTGTATTGACTTCCCACACTGACATCGGAACAGCTGATGTTTTTACATCATAATGTGTTCAGTAGAATACTTGTAAAATAGTCTTTTGTTGTAACTATTTTTTTCTATAATTACTATTTCGTTTTGAAGTTTACAAATGTAAATATTATCGAAAAAATTGCAACGTAAATTGCATACTCGCACATTATTCCGACTTCAGTGTTGGAAATCACCAAAAAAAAGGGGTTGGGGTAAAGAAAATGTTCCTCGTGAAATAATTCAATACCGCCTGGTAGAAAAATGTAGCTTTAAGCTTCATTTGCTGAATCAAAGTATCAATGCTGAATATAAGTATGAGATCCTATCTTTCTAACGCCATCTAACGTAAACCAATCACACTTATACAACGCTAGATATAGATTACTAAAGCAATTTATTGAAAAAATAATGGATTTCTTTTTACTCTATCTTATATTTCAAAATTAATAGCGAAGAAGCTGTAAATATATTATTTTAAATTTACATGCGATGAGATTTACATCTCAGTATATTTTATACAAGTTTTCTATATGGCAAATAACTTGGGAAAACACAAAGGCAGATAGATATATGAAGATAACTTTAAAAGTTATTTACATATGCAAATTACTTAGAAGATACTTTTACATCGGGATATGTCTCAACCACAATTTTCCTTTTAAGAAAGTGCATTGGACGAATCCTTTTCAAATGGAGAAGTGACCTAGAAGATACCTCTCTTGCAGAAAAAAAGAATTTGGACAGCGCTTCATATAGAAAAGGATCTTAGAACATTTTTAATATAGAAAATTGTATGGGAGGATGTAAATCAAACGGAAAACAATCTTCGAAACTATCTGTCATATAAAAAAAATCTTAAAATCTCTTGTAGACGGTGTCAAAGTAGAAAGTGAAGAGTTTTGGCAATCGATTATAATAAGTCCCAAATAAATTTATATTATTTAATCTATGTTTTCTATATGACAAATAGTTTGGAAGAAGAAGACCGTTTCTAAGATACCTTTAATTATGAAAAGTGTTACCCAGGGCACTTTTCACATGGAAATGTCTATTCAAAGACGGTGGTTTTTATAGAGAAACACTTTAGTTAATCTTAATTTATTTTCATAAATTAACTTGGAATATGATTTCACACCGGGCTGTGTCCTAAAAGACTTTTTTTGTATAGAAAGTTGTCTTAGAACAAGTATTTTCTATGGAAAAGTTACAAAAGAACATTCCAAAGTTTAAGGAAATACTTTTAATATACCTATAGAATAGTGTCTTGGAGATATATTTCATGCATAAGAGAAATTACAAAATACAAGTGTTATAGAGAAAAGTTACTTGGAAAACATTTTCTATATAAAAAGTATTTTTGAAGACACTTTATGCATAGAAAAGTATACCAGAAGATACCTTTTTGTATAGAAAATTATATGAGAAGGTGCTTTTTGACAAGATATCTTTCTATAAGAGTAGTTTTTTAAGATACTATATGAAAAGTACGTATAGTATAGTATACGCGATTATCGTTCGCATGATCGCGGGTTCAGTCCCCGATGTAGTCACTTATCATTATTTGAATGTATATAAATGCTTCTTAAAATGCGATTTGGGAATCGTTGTTAGACTGTAGTCTAGAAATATAATGTTTGTAAGCTCACTGGAACTCTTATTCGTGGGAAGCAAGGAAATTTGTTTATTATTTTATATAAAAAGTTTATGTTAAGAAAAATCGCAATCAGTATGAGGTTGTTTCGCACTTCATACAGGGCAGTGTCGTAGATGATATTTTTCACACAAATAATTGCGTTGGATAAAGATATGAAAGATAGTCTTAATATGGAAAACTGTTTTACTAGATATTTCGATATAGAGAAGTATTTTGGAAAATATTTATTATATAGAAAAGCCTACTAAAAGAAACGCCCCTACAGATAATTGTTTTAGATGAAATTTTTGATACAAAAAACTCTTCAAATGTGAAAGTGTCTTGAAGACATTTTCTACCTGTCTTTTTCAATTTTATAGAAAAGTCTTTTAGAAGAAATACTTAATATAGAAAATTATGTTGGGAATAAACTTTAGATATTGAAAAATATTTTGGAAGAAACGTTTTATTTAATTTCATGTATATTGAATGAAACTTTTCGCATTGAAGTGTCTTGAAACTATTCCTACGGAGAAATGACCATGCATGCTTCGGAATATATTTTCTTTATAAATGTGTGTCCTGGGAAATGGGTTACTACATAAAATGGTGCCGATTATACAATATAAACAATTACGTCGATATTCACTAATATGGTAGTGGCATCAACATTTATAGGAAAGTGAATATTCCTATTGCATCTGTCCACTTATACTTAATATCGCGAAATCAGAACTGCATGTATTGCGGTTAGACAGGCAATTTAATAAAAACCAAGAAAAATGTATGATTTGTCGTAAATAGCTTTAAACGTAAGCGTAAACCACATGTAAAACCCAATACCTACGTAAGTCGCAAGAAGGAACTGCATATCGCACCTTCTATTGAGATGGTTGTTATACATCAATTGACTTTTGAACATTAATTTCAAGTACCCACTCCAAATTGAATTGTTTATTTACAATTTACAATAGTAAATATCAATGATTTCGAATTAACGAGGTACTCGACATTTTAGTTCATATCAGCTATGCATTTTTTCTTTGTTGTAGTAAGCGATGTACTCTACAGTCCAAAAATTCAATATGCAAAACCGCATCTCCCATAGCGAATTCCCACTGATCTCAGAACGGGACCAAATTCCTACCCCTTGTTCATAACATAAGAATAGGGATTGATGTATAACAAATATGCGTGTGATCCGGGACTTCAACACATATTCGAATCGCCATCTGGCATCAACAAAACTGAGAAGAACAAAAAATGCGAATAACCAAGCACAGAGAAATATAAACTTCCTAAATTGTGTGCTACAGGGGTAGTCACAGACCACTCCAGTAAAAATTCAAATGTTCCTGGCAACACACATTAGCAATATATAGTGCTATATATGGCAATTGTTGTAAAAGTTACACCTGAGCGTGACAAATCGCTCTCAAAAAAGTTTTGGTATGCGTCAAAGAAATAGTAGGCTGCATGCATGGCAATGCTGTAGCCAATGGTAACACGTGCTGTGAACGGACGCCGATCGTCTTTTTAAGCGGCCACAAACGACTGTGTAAAAGCAGGAGATACTTACAGGATACTTTGATCGATGTGAAATACAAAAAGTTAAACGAAAGTTTAAGAGATAAAAGTCATGATACGGGTCTCGTCAAGGATAACGGCGCGTGATGCGATTATGAAGAAAAAATTTCTATGAATTGTTTTTTAGCAATGGCAATGCAATCGTAGTAATCACGACATGACATAAATTACTCACTTTTGAGTCAAACTGCCGGCAGAGCCATTTAAAGCCAACGGTGATAAGTTCGTAACAACTCCTAAGCACGACCAGTCTCAAGGTTTGTTAGAAAAAAAATGAATATTGCAACTGAAACTGAATATTGAAATGCGGCATCAGTCTTTTACCCATCACTTATAAGACCCGGCTATTGTCATGATAAGTTAACCACGTAACAGCCTTTTCTATTTGGTTTGATTGAACGTTATCAATGCAGCATCAGGCCTGGTAAATCCACAATTGAACAGATATTTAGATTGCGATAAATCTTGGAGTGGACCCAAAAAAAAAAAGCACGTCGGTACACGCCACCCTATCGCCAACTATAAAGTTGCCTTTGATAGTCTGCTACATCAGAAATTGCATAAACCCTCTGGCGAATTTGGTATTCATACGAAGCTCTTTGAAGAACCATTTTATGCCCAAACAAAGTTTTAGACAAGTCATCCCGAAAAACCTGTCTCGCGACCTGTACGAGACTACGAGAGAAAAATACTTTGTAAAATATATTGAACCATCGTCGTTATCGGATAAATCGAATAAATGATGAAGTTTTGTCAGCTCAATTTCGACATCGATATAATTAAGCGCATCAAAATACAACGGTTGCGTTGGCTTGATCCTGTGAGGACGGATCAAAATACTCCAACACGAAAAGTCTTCGACAAAGCTTAGTTGGAATTATCAGACTTTTGGAACATAATTAAAAAAAGGAAATAATAGGTACAATTTTCTACATGCGGTGCATAATAGGGCAACATTTCTATTCTAGTCGTTAGCTAATTAAGTGACAGATTAAACTTCTTGCCGATACCAAACTTTATAAATTTGTTATTCGAGTTAAAAATTCTAAATCATTATTCTGACCATATTCTGAATAATCATTATCAATATTCACAAAAAGTGGAAACGAAGCTGAAGGGGACATTTTAAGTCATCAGATATTGTTAAATAAATCCTTCATTACGTCACTAATCATCCAGGATACAAGCCTTGATATGTGCCAATGAAAAAAAAACTATTTGCAAATCGGAGCTCTTGATGATCAGATTGTGTGATCAAACGAAAACCGAAATATATTGAAATGGTGGACTATTAGGTTGTGAAGTCTCCTCCTAACTTGTATAAAAACAAAAACAAACCAAAATATGGTTTTGTATAATCTAAACCAAGATAAAATGGGTCAGAATTGCAACTTTGCGCTTGAACATTAAACAAAGCCTCAGGAACCATGGGTTTTACTATTAACTTCGGCATCCCGGTGGCGTGTAGGGTCGTAGCATTCAACCAAAGCTACTATATTTATATATTTGTAAGACGATTTAAATCTCCAACTAACACACTGTTGCCAACAGAATTTGGACAATTTCACTGAACGAGATCCAAGGAAAGTTATGAACATCACATTGGGAGGATAGTTTATGGAACAAACTTAATGCTTCACTAATCCTGCACGAAAAATTTGGTGTTTCTTAAGACAAAAATATAACTGCAAAGTCTATGATTGCACGATAATCGGATTAAAACAAATATCCGATGGAAATTTTTAATATCGATCGATCGATTATTGATTTAGCTAAATGCGAACTGCTACAACATCTACAATTTCATTGGAAGAGCTTAAAATAACTCTACCGCATCTTTTAGTTACTAACAGAACTTGTCTTCGTTATCGGTTTTTCATACCAGTTATGACAAAGTTCAACAACTTAAAAATGTTAATAAGACAGTCTTAAAGGAAGAAATCGTATGATATATTAATTTGTACAAAGGAACGATATTCTTGGCTATTTTCCCCCCATAAAATGTAATTAAATTTTTACATTGGTGCTGCTGCCTGAACAAATTGCCGCATTTTTCTTAGCTCACCTTAAAGTCGTCCATTAAACCCAGCATTTTTGCTGTTCTCTTATAGACATCCTTTGTATTGTATTGTATTCGTACTGGTCCATCTTTTGTGATAAGATTTCGTCTTAATTCATCGTACGTAACAACGGGATACGTATAGATTTCTTTAAGAAATGTTTTGTCATAATTGTCCTGAAACAAAAACCAAGGAATTAATTCAAAAATACACAACAACAACAGCAAAAATACAATTCAATTTTGTTGGAAATTGACAGTTTGTTATGTAATTTATCATACCTTTAGCAAATAGCTTAAATTCATTTTAGAAAACGGAACATATTCTTCACTTAGCTTGATATAACGTAAATATTTGTCAAAAAACAAACCGCTAAAAAAAATAAGACGGAAAGATAATTTATTATCATTGTTGTGTTATTGAAGCTGAACAAATAGCAAAAACACATGTTGCGTCTACATTTTTTGGGGGTCGATGTCTTAAAGCAACAACACTGAAATGGGAAACTCAATACTTACTTCGAAACACCAACTTTGCCGAAAGTTCGCGTTCTTGATATCTCTGGACGTATACAAACGCGATTTTTTCTTTGCTCGGGATGTCGTATCCAGTCGTCCCAAAAGCTATATAAAATAATGATGACAATTAGTAAGTGGAACTATTTTAAAATTGCTTAAGAATATTCTTACGATTTGGGCCATTTTACGGAGAGTTCTTGCCACAACTCCCTGGTTAGCATCCAACCTAGACCGGGGAAAAAGTCTGTGCGATATAATAGTTCGGGATGCGAGGTATCTATTAAATTCGCTTTGCCATTGTCATTCCAGGCGGATACGCACCTATAAGGGGTATAACGTGGGAAGTTAGATTTTAAGTTATGCATATAAATAAAAAGAGGAGCAAAGACTTTATTTGTATTTTTCATTTATATTTCATTTATTTATTTCAATTATTATTCATACATCGTGATGCAGGAAAGCCAAATAAAATATAAAATTCTTTAGTAAAATATTAAATACAAAAAAAAAAGTTAAAAATTATTATTTATGAATACAAATATTAACAGCAAAGTTTATATTATGATCCCCCAACCAAATGCAGTTACCAAACAAATAAAAAAACCAAACGTAGATTAAGAGCTCATAATGTAAAATAGATTTCTGAAGTTCGCTTAATGCAAGCCTAAAACATTTGTGTTGGAAAACTAGAAACTAGAAAAACTAGATGTAGAGGGAGCCGATTCCAAATCCTACAAACAGGAACCGTAATTTATTTTAAGAATATAGAAAACCCCGATGTAAGAGGAATTACAAGTTGTGGATTTCTAGTAGATTTAGTGAACCTGAATCGCAGTAAAGGTGGTGAACCATATATTACCAATTTATAAAACGATTTAATGATTTCTAATACCTAATTAAACCGCTTTTTTTTGCCACTTAAGCAGTTTTCCTGAAAATCTACAATTAAAATTCTGATTGGTTTTGATTAAGAAATGTAATCCGAACACAACGGCAATTCCTGTCTAGCAGCTTTATCGGTTTTTTGTAATTTTTAAAAATATTAACACTGACGGTGTTAATTTTTTTTTAATATATAAACAGAAAAATCGGACTTCTTTCTTTTTTGCAAGTAACTTTAAAACGTTTTTAATAAGAAAACTGTGCCGATTCCCACTGAGATTATTCTCACGCTATTTTGTTAATAAAGACCGCACAATTTTCTAGCTTAGACAATACGTAGGTTTTTAACGCATTGATAATGTCTTTAGTTCTTCTTAGGTGGCAACTGGAATATACATCCTTATCTATTATACGCCGACCGTAGAAATAATTCCAAGCGCCTCGATCTTCTGCGCTTCTTCTCCAATTTGTCACACCAAGCTTCGATAGTATTTCAAAAGCCTTGTCCATCGAGTTCTTTGTCGAAAACTTTCCGTGCCGGAGCATTTGGGTCTATCCGCACAACATGACCCGGCCAGTGCAATCGCTGTACATTAATGCGTTTGACTACGTCGATATCGGCGTATACGTAGCTCACACAGCTAATTATTCATGCGACACCGATAATCTCTATATAAATACTATATTTTCCGGAGTATTTTGCTCTCGAAAACTGTCAGTACTGATTCATTCGCTTGCGTCATAAGCCACGATTCTGCGCCATATAACAATACAGGTAGAACCAACGTTTGGTACAATCGGATTTTTGTTTGTCGAGAGAGGGCTTTATCTTTGAATCGTTTGCTTAACCCATAGTAACATCTGTTAGCAAGCAATACTCTCCCCTTTTCCCCCGTTCTGACATCATTCGCTTTGTTTACAGTGAAACCGAGGTAGAGGAATTCTTCCACCAGTTCAAAATTATAGTTGTCAACGTTCACAAAGCGTCCCAAACGACTAGACGCTTTGTTCGTTGAAGTCAATAACTTTGTTTTGTCCAGACCCATTTTCGGTGCTTCCTTCTCGATGCTTGAGAAGACTGCAGTAACATCTCACAGTTTTCTGCCAACGATGTCTATGTCATTTGCATATTCGAGTAACATATGGCTTTTATTAGAGATGGTACAAGACGTGTTAACTGCAGTTTTCCTCATAATCATCTCCAACAGTATGTTGAAGAGGTCGCACGATAGACTGTCACCCTGTCTAAATCCTCGTTTGGCGTTAAAAGGGCTCGGTAAAATCTTTGCCTATCCTTACAAAGACAAAGACGTATAAGCTTCGTAGGAATTTCAAGCTCGGACATGGCCTCGTACAGTTTTTACCGCATCGGGCTATCGAAGGCAGGTTTATAATCGACGAAAAAATGGTACGCGTAGATCTTTTTTTCTTGGGTCTTCTTCAGCATTTGTCATAGAGTGAATATTTGATTCCAGTTTCCCCTTATAAAGTTTTTAAATGAGTTTTCAGTTTTCACTCCGCTTAAAAAGCGTAAAGCTTTATATAAGTTAAATGCTGTTGAATAATTACAAATGAACGTAGTGAATCCGTTAATAAACATTAAAAATTGTTAATTTTTCATTCACACCGTTATACAGAGGTAGTGACGGATTGATAGAGATGATTAATATGAAGCAAGGCGAATCCTCTAATTAATTGCATTAATTGCAATTGTGGAATTAAATTATTGGGCTGTATTGCGATTTATCCAATAGCGATTATCGTTAGGAGGACCAATTTCACAGTTGGTTTCTATCAGAGAACTTAAAAATTTAACAGTCATGTGAAGGTATTTGCAATCAAATTGATCGTGAAGAAATTACAGTTGAGATCTGATTTAAAAGTGATTTCCTTCTCATTTCAGAATTTTCGACAACAGTTAATTTTATGTGTTACAATTCAGACTTCAGACTTCATTTAGTACACATATTCTCATTGAATGGAATTAAGTAATCACTTCGAAGGCAAAAGCTTGAATTCATTCACAATGATATCGATAAAAAAGTATATTTCAATGTACTAAATAAAAGTTTAATTTTAATATAAATTAAAGAATGGTAATGGTAAATTCAACTACATATAATGTTAAAATTATGGCTAAAATATTGAAGTTTAGATAGCCAGGATTCCCTGGTAGGCATCAAAGGTCTGCTCGATACAAAAATTGAAAACTTGAGCAAAGGTATTGTAGGAGAGGAAAAGATAACAAAAGAAATTGCGTAGTTTAAAGTGTTTTTTTTTTTTTAAATACAATACAATGTTTAGACGTGGTTGAAGTACTACGATAACCCATAAGTTCAAATTTGTCTTTTTTTCGATTAAAGATAAATGAAAAAAAAAACCATATGTAGAGGTAATAATTCCATTTATAGAGACAAATTCTTTCAAAACTGTGTCCTCTTATATGGGTTTTAAAATTCACTTAAAAGTTTTTATTATCTGCAAGGAGATGGAAGCAGAAAATATTCTCTTACGGAGGAGTTTTCCACTTATCCAAGTTTGACTGTAATGCTTACAGATATGCGCATGAAATGTGGGTAAAATTGATGGCAAAGATGCAACACTCTGTGAAAGGCCATTTTGTTGAAAATCATGGTAAAGAAGTGGAAATTGTCAAATCCTTCCATCATATAAGCACACAGTTTTGAGTGCCCAGGAGCTAAATATTGCACAAAAAAACTGTTTGAAGCCACCCGAATAACCATTTGAACACAAAAAGAAGTTCGATGTACACGAATTAACATAAAAAAAACCTCATGGAAGGAATTAACATCTGAAAATCCCTACTGAAATGCAACAAAGTCGACTTTCTTTTGAAGCGGATGGTGGCCGGTAATGAAAAGCAGGACACATATGAAAATTTTAAGCGAAAATGGCCATTACCGTATCGCGGCGAGCAGTTCAAATAAGTACCAAGCCAGGATTAACGATCAGGAAGATTTTGTCGTGTGTTTGGTGGGATTGACGAGGAATCATATATTATGAGCTGCTTTTCTATAACCAAACTCTCAATTCGTACACGTATTGTCGTGTTTTTGACGTGGCTTCCAAATGACGATAAAAGTGGGTTTTCCAGGAAAAAAAGCTGAGTCATTTCTTATGTATGGGAAGAAACTCGGTTTGACCATCGACTTGTCTGATTAAAAGTCGGTATATCGTCCATAATACTGTGGAACTCAATTAGCTTTGGCCTAACCGAATTTATGCAACTTGTACTAGTTTTAGTTCGGAGGTGATGAGATCATATTTATACACAGTTATTCTACAGTACCAAATAAGAGTTTGCAATTTACTAATTCATTTAAATAAGAAACATCAATTCTTGGGAACAATTCTACATTAATCAAATTATTTTCGAAAATCTAAGCAGACTCTGAAAAGTACTCTTTTGGAATTTAACCCCACTCTTCATATGAATTCATAATATTAACTATTTATATACGTTTTATTCTCCTTACCACAATGATTCATCCTGCTTGAGCAAATGGTGCGTTCCCAAAAAGTACTCAAAGAAATCGGGCGCCACATTCAAATCATCTTCCACAATGATGACGAACTCATAGCCTTTGCCAAAGGTGTTATTCAATGCCCAGCCATAATGGCGGGCTATCTTGTAGTAACCCTTGAATTTCTTTTCTTTCGGTGGTACAAAAATGTCCGATTGATCCGGTTGTTCTATTAGTGAAACCTGTTGGTCATAAGAAAGTATAACATTACGCGTGGCCTCATCGCCACAATCCTGGGAGACTATTATGGGAAATTGTTCGGCACTAGGTCTATATTTGATGAGATTGTCGAGACATTTGGAGACTGAGACACGATTGCAGGCGAACACCAAAACGGGTATCACAGGCTGCTTGTTGGCGAGATGGGTTATCACTGTTGCTGGAGCCTCCGTAGGCTGTAGCGATGTTTCGGTTTCATTTGGTGTCTCCAGAACTTCTTGTTCTTGGGGCTGTTGTTGAGGTTCTTGTGGTTGTTGTCCTTGTTGCATGGCTGGTGGTTCCGCTAAACTTAAAACAGGCTTCACTTGGTCAAATGCTTGCTCTGGTTCGTCCTCTCTAATGGTGTCTTTGGGATACTTAGCTTTTAGTATACCCAGCAGATCAATAGTTAATTTGTCCACTTTGTGATACTCTTGGCGGGCATTTTTCTCCAACTGCTGGACTTTTTGATGTTTAAGATTGTTGAGCAGTAAATATTCATTAGTTGTCTTAGGCATAAAGTAGAAGATGATATACGTCCAGGTGACCAGAAAGCCGGCAATGATAAGAACTTTGCGGGAACGCATAGTGGGAGGAAACTTTATGCAGACGGCACAAAGAAGAGAATACAGACTTAAGATGGGTAGTAGGGAAAAGGGGTATTTGTACAAGACTCAGATGTCGTTCGAGGCCTGAAATGAGTGTTAGTGGATACTCTTCAAATCCGTTTTGTTTTCCTATCACAGCTATTTAAGCGCCAGAAGTTCCGCTTTGTAAACAAAACGTTTCGAACTTCCGACAGCTTTTCCTTCAGCTTGCCGTCGATAACAAAACCACATTCAACAACGGTGTTCTGAGATTCTTTTGTGGAACTTTGACTTTTTTCCGAAGCGCTTTTTATTGTTCGAGATATTGGTACTGTGTCAGTGTTGTTGTTGTCGTTGTTTCTCGTTGGCTTTTAATTACTATACTTTTAGCTATTGCTGGTGTATTCCATTGATCTGATTTGTTGGTCTTTGTTGTTGCTCCGTTCTGGTCTATGCACAAGCATAGGGCTACGCTGATAGCGATAAGAGGAGGCTTCAGTGTGCGAACGATTAAGTACCTTTGGTTCGCCCGTAGCTAGTGCCACCAATTGCCACAGCTCCCACGGCCCCCACGTTCACCAATTTCCAACGACCACATCATCAAGCACACGTAAACAATCGGCGTAGTAGTGTTTAGTAGCTACGCCGGTTCCCGTCGGCGGCAGAAGAAACCAAAGCAAATCAATTCAGCAAACAACGATTTCAAAGTGCCACCGTGTGTAGCGAGATGCTAATGACGCACGATGCTGTCCAATATGATTCCAACTAGAATATCTGCCCAATGCAGATTAACTGTGGAGCTTTGGTTTTTCTCACTATTCGTTTTATTGGTTTTACCTGGCACAGCTTGAGTTTGTTTTCGATGGGTCTGCAGATATTTATGTTAATTAGTGAAAATGTTGCCTCCCTCCCTGGAGGTCAGCTCGTTTAGAGATCACCCCGGTTTTCAATGCACACTTTGCTTAGGAAACATTAAAAAGTCTTTTTAAAATTTGGCCTGTTTTGCCATTTCAATTTAAATAAATAACGATTTGTTTATTTTTGCGTTAAATTTCACAAGTTAAATTTTATTGCACTTCAACTCTCTCGTACCGTCCGACCACTCTACAGATCCAATACAGGCGAAATAACAAAATTGTGGAAATGTGTATGAGAAGAGAGTGAAATTTGTTGTTGTTTTGTGCAAGTTACCAAAACAGCTGTTCACCATGTTATCGAGCTATCGGGTATTTGGTTAGTTTATCGATACATGTTCATACTGAGGTTTAAGTGTTGCCAGCTCTTTGCGCTGGTTTGTTAATTTTCTCTAAATCTTGCAAATATCAAAACCGATAAATAACGTCCTTTATGTACAGTGATTGTTAAAAATAAAGGCTGATCTGCAACGTATATGGCGATTTCATTGCGAAGTTAATATAAATTGTGAGATTTTCACAAGTAATTTATAAGTAATTTTCATATTATTCTTCACAGGTACTTTTCATGTAAAAATGTATTTTAATATCACCAGAGTGGCTGTTGAAAAGTGGCTACCAAGATGTAACTTCAAGATGTTGAAAGAGCTCTCCTTCCTAGAACTATGCCGAGAGAGAGAGAGCTGCTTTCCTCATATGTTATTTCAGCAAAATGGTGACACCTATCACATAGCGTTTGTTGCTATGGTAGAATTCTTATAGAAATGTGTTTTCATGAGCACTTTTCTTTCCTGTCTTCATAAGCACTTTTCGTATATAAAAGTGTCTTCATAAGCACTTTCCTTATAGAAAAGTGTATTCATAAGCAATTTTCTTATAGAAAAATGTTTTCATAAGCACTTTACTTATAGAAAAGTGTCTTTATAAACACTTTTCATATAGAAAAGTGTCTTCATAAGCACTTTTCTTATAGAAATGTGTTTTTATAAGAACTTTTCTTTCCTGTCTTCATAAGAACTTTTCGTATAGAAAAGTGTCTTCATAAGCACTTTTCGTATAGAAAAGTGTTTTCATAAGTACTTTTCGTATAGAAAAGTGTTTTCATAAGTACTTTTCGTATAGAAA
>JAHXMU010000097.1:190695-201165 GCA_019455685.1 Philornis downsi
TAAGTACTTTTCGTATAGAAAAGTGTTTTTATAAGCACTTTTCTTATTGAAAATCGTATTCATTAGCACTTTTCTTATAGAAAAATATTTTCATAAGCACTTTTCTTATAGAAAATTGTATTCATAAGCACTTTTCTCATAGAAATGTGTTTTCATAAGCACTTTTCGTATATAAAAGTGTCTTCATAAGCACTTTTCGTATAGAAAAGTGTCTTAATAAAAACCATTAATACAGAAAATATAAAAGCGAGTTTAGGACCCGACAACTTATTTAATGATGAGTCTTCATATCATGGATAGTAATCGTCACAAATAGGAAGACTTTTTTTGAACTAGCTTAGGGAATGAGCATTCCCAGTATTGCTTTTAATTAACCGATTCACATTTATTATTATTATATACTGAAAAGAACCATCTCATATAAATTTGTTCAATTGCCCTAATTGTGAATTATAAATTATATGAAATCCCACTAAAAAGATGGATAAAGTTTATAAATTACGTACGTAAAGAAGGCGTTTTTGATTCTTTTACCTGGCTGTGAGTCGGTACGTCATCCACTATGTTATGGCTGGTAAGTGTCACAAATGGGACAAATTGTTGGAAGTGACAGAGGATGACGTATATAATGGTGTTATGCAGATTAAAAATAAATTTAAATCCGATTCGGATGGTTTCTGTGCCTATATATTGAAAAAGTGTGTTTATCCTTTAACCTTTCTTCTAACATATATTTTGAAACTTATTTTTAAGTAAAGGAATTTTCATTGACAGCTGGAAATGTGCTTCTGTTACCCCGATTTTTAAAGGTGGAAAGCGCCGTGACGTTACTTGCTATAGACCAATATCTAAATTGCACGCATCTCTTAAGTTTTTGAACATATTATTTATAAAAAGTTGATTTTCTTAACAAAGTCAATAATTTCTTCGCATCAACATGGATTTTTTCCTGGTAGATCTGCTATCACAAATTTATGTTCTTTTAGCGAATACTGCATTTTATCTTTGAGACTGTGTTCACAGATTTTTATAAAGCTTTTGATAAGATATCGCATCATATACTGTATTTTAAATTAAAGATGACGGGACTCCACTCAACATTTTTAAAGTGGATCATAAGTGAATCAAGGATTTAAATCATATTGAACCAATAGGCAGTATAAAGTTGTTATTGAAGGGATTGATTCCTTTTCATGTATTCAAACTTCAGCTGTGCCACAAAGAAGTATACTTGGGTAGTTCTTATTCACACTATTTACTCTTCTTATTTACAATTTTTTACTTTATGCGTTTTATGTTTCTTTTTCGCGTTGCAGAAATCCGATTTATGCAGTGTTAAAAATTGGTAATTTTTCTCTGAATCAGCATGTTCAAAACTGGATCTAGGTGTTCTATTCGATTCCGGTTTGACATTTATTCGGCACGTCAATTATGGTATTCCTACGGCGTATAAAGTTTTTGCGTACATTAAAAGAAATTGTTCAGAATTTTCTGACCCCAATACATTTAAAATCATTTTTACATCAAATGTTAGATCTAAATATGCTGCTATTATTTGGTGTCATCATTCCAATATTCATATTGCACGTATTGAACGGGTGGTGCAGCGTGTGTTTGTATAGTTTACTCTTTCTTCATTTAGATTTGAAGAACCTCTCCCAATCTACAATTCAAAACGCTTATTACTTGGGCTACAGACATTAGAATATCGTCGTAACTTCCAGACGTTTGTTTTTAATCGGATAATCGGAGGTTACATAGACTGTTCTAATTTTTTGGCACAGATTCCGTTTTACGTTTCTCCGAGGTCTCTCCGGCGAACACATATTTTTTATATATCTCGGCACTTTACTTCTTATGCAAAAAACAGTACTCTGAATCGTGGATTTTATATTCTTAATGAAATTAATGAATATGCCTTGAATCAAGATTCCAATTAACTCATAGAGTTTGACTCATCTCAATATTTGTTTCGATTATATTTTAACAGATTTCTAAAATTAAATAATTCTATTTTTAATTGCCTTTGTTAGTCTGTAAGGAAATTTTGTTCCATAGATTTAAATAAATGAAATGAAAATGGAAATAAATTAGTCCAGCACGAAAAAAATTGTTCATTTTATTAGTAAATTCGTCAAAAGTGGAATTTTTCAGTATTTGTCTCAAATGTTATCCCATGTTATCCTTTTACTCGGTCAAAAAGCGATGATACTTCATGATTCATAGATTCATAGGTACAGTCGGGAATTACTCTAATTTATATATCTATGGGGTTTTACATAATATATATATATATATATATATATATATACATATATATATATGATGGCGATTTGTGAAAAATTAACTAATATCTCTAAAAATTGACGCTAATAAGAACTTGCTTTACTTCATTATAGTTTATTCTCTAAAGACAGATGTTATCATCAAAATGCAATTTTATAATTCCTTATATTTCGTATATATTGTATTTCCGTATATTGTAATGGCAATTTCAAAAAAAAAAAATGCTTAATATCCCAAAACGAGAGTTGAGTCGTTTTCACAATAAACACAGTTATATATATTTGCAAAGGCCCGCTGTGGATGTTTGCATGGTTTTTGAAAATACTAAAAACAATACAATTTTTTTATTAAAATATTCTTATTCTTATGTTTAGCAGTTCATGGTAACTCTGGCACTGTATGTAACACTGAAACGGAAAGCATTGCCAGCTTAAATATATACGTAAGTTCAGACGGTTGAAATTTAATTACAGTCAAATTATTTGCCCGGGTGAAGAAAATTTTCCGTTAATGTATAATTTGTATTCGTTTTCAAAAACGTCATATTGGAAAATTTTGTTGTGGCTCTATTCACATCTGGATGTTGATAATATGCCATGAGCTGCAATGCATTCACGGGTCCAATACAACCATTGCTTAGTTTTTATTAAAAATGTCATTGAAAATCTGGAGTGTCTATATGGTTTAAGATAATTACAACCGTTTTTCCACATACTGTCAAGGCAAAAGTTAGCTAAAAGCTCTATTTCACGGGGAAAAATTAAAGCAAAATTCGGAATTTTGCTTAGTTAACAAATAATACAGCTAACCGTGGTAATTTAATTTGTTTTTTTTTTGAAAACACGTGGCACGTGTACGGAATGTTAGGAACAAAGTTAAATATTGCAATAGTAGCAATTTATTTTAAGGAGTAAAAAATATTGCGATATATTTAATTTCTCATATTGCTTTTGAAATATTAACGTGTCGTTAGGTTTTCGCTTCCTTGGCCATTTGTTTCATTTATCGTTTTATATTATTCTTCTTCTTCTTGCTTGTTTCATTCACTTCTACTGATATCTCTTGGTCACAAACTCGAAAGAAATTTAAGAAGATATGAGACTTGTTGCCTAGCTTAGTGGACAATCGCTTTCCATATAGAATTGCGACCATATAAAACACTATTATCTCCGAAAACATTTTAGCGGGATTAGTGATTCCCACATTTTACTCCTTCACTTAATTCGCTTAACATTTCAAAAACTTTCATAATTTCGAAAAAACTACTAAAAACTACGAGATGCTGTATCAATCTTCCCAAACAATAATAATAAATTTGCTTTTGACTATAAAAGAGATAAAGCAAAGTTATTTGTTTCGACAAGCAAAGAGTCTGCTTGGGGCGTTGCGTGGATATTGATAAGAATAATTTTGGACTTTGGACATCTATTTCGTGAATACACGTAAATATTGTCAGTCATGGGAATAGCATGATTTGCCACCAAGTGTGGCAAATGAAAGTTATACGTAGAATATATGGATTAATTATAGTTACAGGATTACAAGGGCGGTCCCAAAACTAGACCACCTGACGTATAGATGGTGTCAGTAGTTTGAAAAAAATTATTTTGGTAAAAAGTGGCAACCTCATATAACATATGTTTCAAGGCGCCACGTTGTTTATTACCTTTATTTGTGACATCAAAAGTAAACGATCTCAATGAATTGTGAACATGAAAAAAATTGGTATTGTAATTCAATATTTTCATTTGAAACGTCTCAGTCCAATCAACATTAAAACCGAGCTAGATTCTACTCTGAGGAGGTCTGCTTCTTTGTTTGCGAATGTAAAATATTTTTGTAGCGGTGGTGATATGATAGGCATTTTAAAAAGTGCTATGCATCGCATATTGGCTGAAGATTTGAAGATGAGAAAGCTGTGTGCAAGGTGGGTGCCGCGCTTGCTTTCAATAGAGCAAAAACAGCGTCGTGAAGATGTTTCAGTGTTTGGTGATGTTTTAACCCAATAAAACCTAATTTTTGCATTGATTTATAACCATGGAGAAGACATGGATCCACCACTTCACACCTAAGACATAGAAACAGTCGAAGCAGTGGACTGGGATGGAAGAATTGTGCACAAAGGAGGCGAAGACGGTTCCATCTGCAGGCAAAGTTATAACGTCTGCTGCGGCCTTATTTGGCGAAAAAGAAAGTGTTGTTTCATCATCAGTTCACACATCCACTATTGAGATGGCCAAAATTGGTAAACTACAGTTCGAATTGCTTCATCACGCACCTTATTCGACATGTTTATGAATGGCTTCCTCGGACTATTTTCTATTTCCAAAATTGAAAATGGCTCGGTGGTAAAAAATTTGGCAACAATTAGGAAGTGGAGTCAGCGATTGATGGCAATTTTAAGGAGTTTGACAGTTCTTGTTTTAAACAGGGAATATAAGCAATTGCATATTGCTGGGAAAAAGTGTATCGAGCTAAAAGCAGATTATGTGAAAAAAAAAAATGTTTCCCAACTTTCTGCAGTCTTCTTTATCGGCGTCGTATATTGGCGACGTCGGAATACTGTGCTGTATAAACCGCTTATCGTCATGGCACAAATATAATGATTATACTGTTTGGGTCATATAGTCCAACAAGAAAAGTCTTTGAGAGAAAAGGTTGGCCAGAACTGTGGAAGGGCATTTTTTTGAAGCAACAAGAAACTTTCGCAATTATTTTTTACTTGCGGCAGATAATAAATAAGCAATTTTTTTTTTAATGTCATGATTCTGTCTGTCTTATTTACTCACTTGGATGGCAATAAGAATAGAAGTTCTTATCGGTGTATGCAGATTGTACGGTATATACAGAAAATATTCTGCAGCTCTTCTTTTTCGCTCCTTGTGCAATTTATCACACCAAGTTTTGATAGCGTTTCAAAATCCGCGTTCTTCATATAGAGTGTAAGTTGCTCTCTTTTGCGCCTCCCATCGAATCCGTTGTTTGAAACATTTAATGCTAGAGCATTTAGGTCTATCCGCAAAACAAGCCCAGCCAACCCAATAGGCGTATTTTAATGCGCTTAATCACGCCTCTTTCGGTATACCACTCAAATATTTCATGGTTCATACGATCCTTATATTTTACATTAAGGATGATGTGCCCATTTGTTTTTAACAGATTTTTTCTCTCAGCACTGATTGTTCCGCTTGTGTTATAACCCAGTATTCTGTACCAGACAGTTTAGTAAATTAAGACTAGTGCCTGGTACAGTTGGATTTCTGTTCGCAAAAGATAGGTATTTGTCACTGAATCGCTTTGCTAAGCTCAACGTAACTTCTAATCGCAAGCAATGCTCTCGTAAGCTTCGAGCTAATGTGATTAGTACTACTTACGGCGTTTACATAACATCGCGTAAAATTTGTATTCATCGAAACAAATAACTTGCTTATGTACTCGTATGTCATCAGAGGCTTTTTGCTAATTCTTTCTCAATCCTTGAGAAGACTACAGTAATCTTCATTTGCGCTTTTTAATTAGTATCTAATTTGTAATAACCAGAACTCTTTGTAGACTTTCCCAAGCAGTTTACGACTTCTGGCTTTCGATTATGTCTTTTCTGGTAGTTAAAGTGATGAGTCTTCGGCAAGCATTTACCATCAGTTATTGAAATTCAATTCTTACACAACGTGTATTTCGTAGATGGTTAACAATAATAGGTCATTTATCGAAAATTTTTTTTAGTAAATATTAAATATTAAATATTTACCAATTTATTTCTTAAAAAACCTTGTCCAAATATGAACTCACGCGTTCGCCACACTCAATTAAGCGATCAGTAAACTTTCTTATCACAGTTCGACAGGTAGTCTTCGTGGTGGTTGTCATTTCGCGACAAATATTTTCTTTCGAACGTACTTGAGACGTCAGTTTATTGGCATGTACGTAATTTAGATTTGAGATAACCCCATAGGAAAAAAATTCCATGGAGGTTACATCAGAATGGCATGAAGCCCTATTTACGTCGCATATAGTGATCAGTTTGAAGAAATGCCTTTGGCTATAACCAGGAAAGTTTTGCAGTTCAAGCAAAAAGGAGTTGTCTAATATCTTCACGCACTGAATCCACGATCTGAATTCACTGTAAGTGCACATCTCCTTTCCCCTTAAAAAAGTAGTGGCTGATTGCAGCAATTCTGCTTATTTACGTATTAATTATGATAAATCTGATCTTCATCCCAAGGCAAGATGTTGCGCTTTCAAAAACGTTCAAATGGCTGGTTTACAAAGTCAAGCCTCTCACTGGCATCTTGGCGCTTTAATTTTTGAATAAACTGAGTTTTTTGGGCTGCAGCTTTAGGTCTTTATACAAATTAATGAACTGTGAACATTTAAAGCACTTGTATGCTTCCTAATTGAAAGACCCGGATTGTCGCGAAAAGATTGTTTAACACTTTTCCGTGATTTCTACCATTCTTGATGACCCTGGCCAGCTGGATTTTGGTGTTTCCACTGTTGTACAGAGTCGTTTAAACCTTTTTGGCACATTTTCGAATGTGAAGAATGCTTAACGCATCATTTAAATGGCGAATGCGTTAAATATTGTACAATATTCTACATGATACAGTCGTCGAATCAACCTCTTTTTTAAAACTCTCGTACGCACAACGAATGACAGGTTGTTGAGAAACGTTTCATAGCGACTGAATTGCCTAGAGCCCGGCTAAAGATTGATATATCCCTAGAGCCCTCGGATTTAATGTGTTCATGTATCCAGTGTATCAGCTTTCTGGATCAGATTTTAGAGTGGAACAACCAAATATCTTTTCTAAGGTAATTTGGTGAGTTGAATTTGAATCTGTAATTGGTTTTTCTCTATCAGGTTAGGTTTTTGAGATACAAAAAAAAAGATTTCATTCGTTTTTTACATAAAAAATCATTAGTATATTTAAAAATCAATGAATTTTTAAAATTGAATGGCGTTATTTGTACGTCGATTGTATTTTGTTGGTTCGGTTTCACGTATTAGAGTCCAGCAGTAGGCTCCCAGCATGCTTTTGTCCCAGAATTCTTGATAATTTTTTTAAATTTTTATTAAATCTTAGTGAGCACCGCACGTAGGTTTTGTGGAAAAAAAATCTAAATTCGTATGAAGAAAATGCATTTTGAGTGACATTCGTGCACTCGTGATAATTTTTTAATAATTCAGCAACAATTTGTCTGTAGTTTTCACTCTTATTGTGTCCAAGAAACCCGTTCACGACGATCTTGAAAGATTTCCAGGCTGCATATTCTTTCTCCAGCATATTCTTTGTGAAAAATTGTCATCATTCGATAGCTTCCTGATCTGAGGACCAACAGATATGCCTTCTTTGATTTTAGCATATGAAATTTTAGGAAAAACTGCTTAGAGCTTTAACAAGTTTCTTAAAAAGGTCCAATTTTATGTGCAAAGGCGAAAAAAGAACGTCATTTGGATCAATCAATGGTTTATTAAATATTTTTGAAATATTTTGTTTTCCTGATGAATACTCAGCTCTTTTTGGCCACTCTGTTCTGACACAATGATTACATGTGACTATCCCATAGACAAAGGAAACAACAGCATTTTGTGAAACCTCCTTGCATACCAGTCAACAAAGCAATGACCTCAAACGGATTAATTAACAGCTATTTACGATGGTCTATACTATTTATACAAAGAAATTTAGATCATACACCTTAGGGTTACCACAGATCTTTCGTTGTATTTGAATAATGTCAAAATTTCTGTCATTGATTCGTAATTTTCCTTTGAATTAACGGCATGAGGAATTCGATGGTATTTCATTCCCATTATGCAGAAGAAGAGCCTTCAAACTGTACTTAGAACCATCAATAAATAATATCCATTCAGTTTTGTCATATGGCTGGTTGATTTTTTGAAATAAACCATCAACATCAGTACATTATAGCATGGAGTGTTTCTTTTCAAAATAAGCAGCCAATTTCAAGCTTCTGTCTCTATAGATTGTTACTTTTGCCCCAACTGCAAGATGTTTTCACTGCCGCATACGTGAAGCTAGAAATTCTGCGTCTTGCTTCATTAAAGGTAAATCCCGAATTAGATCATTCAGCTCAGCTTGAGCTACTAAATGGCGTTCACCGTCAGCCTGATACAAACTAGCACTGCCGGAGAAAGACGTTTCGGACTCACTGCTCGTAGCACTGGGATTGACTGGTAATGGATCATTGGTGGACGTTGAACTGGTTTGGAAACCGATAGGACATTCGCGTAAATAATATTTTTTTTTTTGATTTTTCATATTCAATTCAGCAACTTTTGCTAAACAGAAATAACAATTGGTTTAGTGGTTACTTGACTCTCTCCGAAGAACTGGAATTGAAAAATCGAAATAGATCTTCTTACCATTTGACCACTTGTATAAAACAGTTCTGCAACTATTGCAAAACATTGTCAGTGTCCACGAAAATCATATTTTAATGATTCTGTAATTGCAAGTCCCTTTTTCCAACCAAATATTCACCACACACAAAGCGGAAATAGCTATATTCAGTAACACACGATCTCCCTGACATGCTTAAGCGCTACTATTATGAAGATTTAGAATGAATTTGAACTTCTGTCAAATATATAATTGTGAAATTGTAGTGTCAGTATTGACTGCTTTACAGTATTGCCAGCATGCGATAAAAAATGAACGAGACCAATTTTTATGCGAGATTCGAATTCTGCGCGCCCAGATTAGTTGAAAAACATGTTTCGTTTCTGCAGTCGATTTTTTTCCCAAATTTGTAGATCAGTGTTATTATAAAAACATTAAAGAAAAGTACAGAACTGAAGTTCCCAACGGACTCTGTCGATCATCCAACGTACATTATCCACAAAAACACTCTTCACTTGTCGTTAGGCATTATTAGTTTTTCTTTACTTTATTATCTGTTTGTTTTAATTTTAGTTTTATTTTTTTTTGTGTTTTACAATTAATTAATTAATATAAACCTGTTGTTTGCTTGTTAATTTTATAGACTTACTTACATTTTAAACTTAGCAGACTAGTAATGCTTAATTTTAAAAAAACAGGGTTTGTGGGATTGCTGTCATCTTTCCAAACTAAAAAAGATTTTCACATTTTACAAACGAAACCGATTTCGGCAGTGAGAAGAGAACAAAACGGAAGAAGAATTGAGGAAGCTGCCATGACTTACAAAGGAAAACACCCTAAATAATGTTCATATAAGTATTACAAGTTGTTAATCACATAGATAAAGAAATTAATTAATTAAAAAAAATGGCAGTTTAAAGTTAATTAATTACGCAGTGTTTTGATGAGTTAAGATAACGTTGTTTTTTTATGCAAATATTTTTTTTCTTCTTTCTTTTAAAATAGTTATATTATTATTTAGGTTTTATATATACGTGTATATGTGTATTATATAAGATTTACAGAAGCTTTCATTTAAATGTTGTGTCAATTTAACAAAAATATTATTTGCATATAGTTTGATAATATTTTCGTTAAACTAAGACAGTCATGTTTTAAAAGAGGAGAGGTGTAACTTTACATGTTTTTTTTTGTTTCCTACTCTCGACAATATTAGTTTGTATGTCTGAATTAATTTCTCAATATTTACAAAAATTTATGTACAATCGTCAGAATTAGGATTAATATCAGGCTTTGTGTTGCGGCTAAGAGATTGTGGCCTCCACTTCGTGCTTGTTCCAATTCTTTCTCATCGACCACAAAAGCCGGCACCGATAAAGGCAGTTGTTCGTAAGTTTTCACCAAAGGTTCAGTAAAATGTCCACGACTATTACGGGCCAAACGTTGGTTGGCCAATTTCAGTTCGCGTAGTTTTTCCTCGAGACGCAAGACTTCATCTGAAAGCAAAAAAGAGGATAGCCAATGTCTGTATTTAGGTAGGGGCATACAAATTATTGAGAAAAAAGTTAAGATGTAGTTTTTGAAGAAAATAATAGTAGCTTCTGTAACTCTTTTGTGGTCATCATCACAATAACGAAATCCGTTAGACAGCCAGATGGAAGGGACGAATCCAATCCAATTGGCAACCTTTAACGGAAATTTGAAGCATCATCACAACAACGAAATTCGTTACTTAGCCAGATGGGAGAGACTATCCAGTTGGCAACCTTTAGAGGAAATTTGAAGCATCATCACAACAACGAAATTCGCTACTTAGCCA
>JAHXMU010000097.1:201175-221182 GCA_019455685.1 Philornis downsi
GCAACCTTTAAAGGAAATTTGAAGCATCATCACAACAACGAAATTCGTTACGTAGCCAGATGGGAGAGACCAATCCATTCGAATCGGCAACCTTTAAAGGAAATTTGAAGCATCTTCACAACAAGGAAATTCGTTAGGTGGCCAGATGGGAGAGGCTATCTAATTGGCAACCTTCAAAGGAAATTTGAAGCTGTGTTTATGTGGGTCGGAGAAATCATTTCACATCCCGGAGCTAAAAAATAAACAGAACGTCTCTTAAGAGTGTTCGAGTGCTTAATTTGTATCGGGTCGTAGGACATCTCCCTCCATCACGTGGTGATATCATGAGCAAGAGTTGCACAAACACCTGCAGTTTTATAATAATGTACATTTGGAAGATTCGCAGATGTTAAAGGCATAACATGCGGAGTGTGTTCAAAAAATAAGATGAATATTCAAATTTCGCGGGCTACGTACATTTGACTTTCGATTATTATTTTTGTTATGTTGATTTAGTTTATTTGTGAGAAGCATAAATATGACTAGAGTTTTGCATGTTCGGCGATTTTCTGCTATCGAAAAAAATGGATCAAAGAAGTTGCATCAAATTTTGTGTAAAAAATGGAACTAAGTGCTCAAAAACACTTGAAATGTTGACAGTGGCATACGGTGAGAGTACTCTGAGTCAAATAAATTTTTGCAAGTGGTACAAGCTTTTCACAGACGGCCAAGAAGATGAGAATGTCGACAATCGGTCAACAACCGATAAAAATGCTGGAAAGTGAAGAAACTTGTTATACAGAATCATCGAATCACAATTAGAGAAGTTGCTGAGGATGTCGACATATCGGTTGGCTCATGCTATAAAAAAAAAGAATTTGCTCTCTCAAGGACTGAACCTATCCTTCGGGAAATAAGCATTTCCTGGACTTGTTATAACATTTTAACGATTAATTTCATATTTAAAATCAATAATTGATAATGCACACTAATAATTGACAGGTGCAGACTAATCCGATTGTATAACTACTCCGATTTATGTATATATGTATATATATATATATATATATATACATATATATATACACGTTTGGTTTACCACTTTTGTAGTAAGATGTAACTATTTTTATGCGTTCTTTGGTTGTTAAACGTAAATAGCAAACATTTAACTGAATAAGTAGCACTTCAAATGATAGGTATTTAACAAGTGACAGCCTTGTCTGACCGATGGTTGAGACACTGGCCCATATATATATATATATATATATATATATTCAATCGAATAAAATTCGGTTTCACTCGGTGGTTATGTCGACAAGCAAAATTGCCGTAGGGGCTCGGAGAATCCAGAAATGATTATGGAAAAGCTATTGCATCCGGAAAAAGTGACTGTTTGGTGCGCATTATAGTCTGTAGGTTTCATTGAAACGTATTTTTTCGAAAACTACTTCAAAATGATCCACTGCTGCTCTACCAATCAAATTTTGACGAAAGATTTGCATCTTCATGCATACAAAGTTCAATTGACTCAGGAACTGAAGCCAGCTGACCATGGACAGCGAAGGGAGTTCGTTAATTGGGTATTGGAGAGACAACATGAAAATGCTGATTTTGCCGATAAAATAATCTTCAGTGACGAGGCCCATTTCCATCTTGATGGCTTCGTAAATAGGCAGAATTGTCGCATTTGGGGTGAGGAAAACCCTCGAGTGATTCACAAGAAGCAAATGCATCCTCAACGTGTCACTGTGTGGTGTGGATTCCGGGCTGGAGGAATCATTGGACCTTTTTTTTTATGAAAATGAGGCATGTCAAGCGCAAACAATCAATGTTGTTCGGTATCGTAAAATGATAACCAGTTTTTTCGTGCCTAGAATTGATGAAATGAATGTGGAGGGCATGTGGTTTCAATAAGACGGCGCCACATGTCATACAGCCAGAGAAACAATTCAATTGCTGCATCAGTCATTTAAATCTTGCGTTCTTGTTGGGACGCCCTTTATATATATATATATATATATATATATATATATGTATATATGTATGTATGTATCCATAGTTTTCTTACAAGATCATCTTTTTTTCGAAGTAAAAAACTATCAAAATGGCACCACAAGTAGCACTAAATGGGTAAACACTTATCCCAAAGACTAAGCGCGGAGTAAGAATATAATTTTGCGACGTTCGTAGTCTCAGGATATAAAATAGAGATGAGACTGTATGGAAAAGGTACAGTTATCCAGAATAAACTAATAACGGTATATTGGCGTGACCGTGTGTGCGGAGTTCTTTCTACAGAATAGATGGGTGCTCGAGAAGAATACTTTGCTTATAAAATGTAGTCGTGGTCAAAAATTGAATTTTTCGAAATTCGTATATTTAGAGGGTATAAGAAGAAGAATAAGGGCAAATTGGTATTACTGTCAAGAACTACAGAGTGGAGACCGAATTATCGAATTGGATTTGTAAATTTATAGGCGAGGAATAAGAAGGGAAATTAAGAGTGCAGACTCTTCTGTCAGGTTATGCGTTCGATGAAGAGGAATTTCTGAAAATATGGAGATAAGAATCAAAATCGGGATCTTATAAAACGGTCCCATGATTGAAGCTAAAACTATTAGGTCGTCTTCCTATATTGAAATTTAAGCCAAATGACAGAAATTGAAGTGCTGAATTCTACCATGGAACAAAATGAAAATAAAAACTTTCTAATTCGAACACAATTTAAATGGGACAAAATTGGACTAGAATAGATTTGAAGGCTGAAGCTGAGAATACCAAACTTACAGAGCACTCGAAACTCGTATTTTCAAGGAAAACCCGTAAACTAGAAAGAACAGAAACGTCGTTTAGACTAAAGAGCTGCAGTGATGATACAGGGGCGGTCGCAAAACTTGTGGACCTAACAAAGAAAACACAAGCAAGTTAGGAAAAATATTCTTTATTTTTTCAACATAATCTCTTTTTGCCTCCATACACCTTTTTCCAGCGATATTCAATAGCTTCAATATCCTGTTTATTGTAAAGACTGTTAAAATCCTTAAAATAACCATCACTCGCAAAACTGCACCTCTTTATTGTTGGCAAATCTTTACCAGCGAGCTATTTTTCAAGTTTATAAATAGAAAATAGGTGGAGAGAACTAAATCCAGCGAATAAGGGGCGTGATGAAGGAATCCGAACTTTAATTCATTAAATTTTGACCATTGCAATTGTGGAATAGTGGATTCTTTTTCTCCACATGTAGCTTTTCTTCCATAATTTCATCACCTAAACACTGCAATAAATTAGCGTAATATCTGCCTTTCGTTGTTTTTCCTTTCGGAAGATAATCAATAAAAATTATTTCATGCGCATCCCAAAAAACAAACACCATGACCTTGCCTGCAGATGGACGCGTCTTCACATTCGCTTATTCCAGTCCGCTGCTTTGACTGTTCCTTTCTCTCCGGTGTGAAGTGGTAGACCTATGTCCTATCCGTGATTATAAACCGATGCAAAATTTGGCATTATTGCGGGGAAACATCGCCAAATACTCTACTGAAACATCTTCACGGCGCTGTGTTTGCTCTATTAAAAGCAAGCGCGGCGCCCATCTTGCGCACAGCTTTCTCATCTTCAAATCTTCGGCTAATATAGGATATGTTGCACTTTTTGAAATTCCATTTCATCTAGCCTGCCATTTCAGCTAGATCACGCACCTTTCTTATTCGTGTCTGGCGTGGACACCTTAATTTGTCGACGACTACGGTGTTCATCTTGGCAGCTCGTACAACCTCGTTTAAAGTCTGTTACCCAATATCTTACAGTAGTAAACGAATCTAACTTGGCTTTAATATTGGTTAGAATGAGACTTCTCAAATAAAAATATTGAATTACATTACGGTGGTCAATCTTTTATAAATTTACAAATTCTCAGAGATCGCTTACTTTTGACAACTTAAAACATATTACATGTTGTATAAGGTTGCCTCTTTTCAGCATCTTGTATACGTCAGGTCGGCTAGTTTTGGGACCGCCCTTGTAATGTGAAATATGGAATATGTAATCATGTATACGAAGTAGCGGGTATTTGCTAGGGATAGAATAAAATCGATCACTTAACCCTACATCTTCTGGAGCATAGCATATAAGTGACCGATTTAGACCATACATTCTTAGTTTTATTATGCCCTCAGCTATATTGAATTCAGTTAAATTTAGAATATGTCATACATTTGATAAGCATGATGCCCCACGAATTTCAGTCTTCACAATGCAATTTCGTAAGGGTAAGCGGAAGTAACTGTGACATTTTGTTGATTGTAGCAGTTAACGGGCAATCATTAATATCAAAAATTCAGCGTAAGAATATAATTTTCAAAAATCAACCAAGTAACAAAATCTCTTCTGATTCCTCTAATATAAACCATGCACTGCTATGTTTATACCTTTCAATTAATTGCACTAAGTTCATTAGAATTTAGCACGCGAGGAGGAAAATGGACTTCACTCCCACGTATCTTCCTTACTAAATTGTCGATTGAAGAAAAGTCAATCGTTTCTGTATAAATTCTAAGCGAAAGGTTTTTAGGTTTTAGGTTTTAAGGTTTCATTTTACTTTCTTAGACCCAATAACAGGATGACTGAACATTCTATACTGATATTGATATTATATTTGTCATATTGACATGTTACTGACACGGAAGGAAATATGTCTTAATATAACCACTTCAAAACTGGCGTCTTGGATTAATGGATTGATGGATATGTTAAGTTCCAACACGCTGTAACTATCGATTAGAAAATTATCAAAAACCATATTAGGCTCTTATTTGAAAAAGGGGGTTAGATGCTATCCATACAACACAGAAATTGTAATAATCTTGCCCCATCAACTATTGGGGTTCTAAAGATTTGGTTTGTTACATATGTGTCTGGAAATATAGAGTGATATTTTAAGATTTAAGGTTTTCAGGTTGGCAGCACTGATTGGTAATGACGTCCAAACGTCATCTGTCAAAGTGAAAAGTGTACAGTATACTCTGCCATTTCATCATGGAAAGACTAACAAACGAGCAACGATTGCAAATCGTCGAAATTTATTATCAAAATTCGTGATCTGTGACAAATGTGAATCGTTAGATACGACCAGCAATTCCTGCTGTTATCTCCAAATTTTATTTTGTTGGACATAAAACCATCGACTCGCATGCGTAGAGTGCGTACCGAAGAAAATATTGCAGCCGTAGCGACCAGTGTTAATGACGATCGTAAAATGTCAATTCGTTGCCGTTCTCAGCGATTGGGCATGTGTTGCTGAACCACAAGGAATTTTTCTGCCCCATTTGGCTGAGTTGAACTTGGTTGACTTGTGGTTTCATCAGGATAGTGCAACATGCCACACTGCTCGTGAAATAATGTATATGTTGAGGGATGAATTTGGTGAGCAGCTTATTTCTCAATTTGGCCCTGTGAGTTGGCCCCCAAGATCTTGCGATTTAACACCTCTTGATTATTTCTTGTGGGGTTATGTCAAGTCGTTAGCCTATGTGGACAAGCCGAGCATTATTAAAGCCTTACAGGATAACATAATACGCATTATTCATGGAATACAGGCCGAAGTGCTTGAAAAAATGAAGAAAAATTTGACCTTCCGAATGGACATTTTGAGACGGAGCCGCGGACAACATTTACATGAAATTATCTTTAAAAATTAAATGAAAAAACCAATTTATCGATTGCAATAAAAATTTCAATATATATGTATGATGCAAATTTGAGTGTTTTATTCGATTTAAAAAAAAAAAAAACTACTATTAAAAATCACCCTATATAAGTGTTATGACGGGCTTTTGAAAAAAAAACGATGTGAGTATATAGGCTACATAAAAATGGGACGAATTTTTATATAAGAAAACAACTAAAATATCGAACGAATCAGATTACTTGGAAAAGCAATTGAAAATACATTCTTGTCATTGTCCATTTAGTCTAGTTTCTGTTTTTGGTAGGATATTCGGAGCATTTGTATACTCATAAAAATTATTGTTCTTCATCCCACATTAGCGCCGGCCGGGTTATTCAGTGTTCATATATTTCTGGATACATCCACTTAATTCATATCAAATAAAACCTAACGAAGATTTTTTTCTATAGCAAAGAAGTGAATTTGCTTAGCTTGCATTTAAAGTACACCTAATGTCAAAGTGTGGACTACTTACTTCTATTAACACCTTCAATATCATTGATTTTAATAAACATGGCCAAAGAAATTTCATAGACTTTGTTGGTATCCTGCAATGGTGTCATCATAGCATCTGAGGTATCACGTCTTCGGCGACCATATCCAATCTGGCCATTCGAACATTGAGTACCCAAACATTTATCCAAACAAACATTGACTGTGGCGCGGAATTGGACATACGAAGAGTCGGGGAATTTGAAGGCTTTAAATTTAGCACTCAATGTATCACCATCAATGGTATTGAAGTTTTCAAAGAGATAAGGATCAACAGTGCAGCTGAGAACAAAAAAATGTAAATTAATATATCAATAAACTACATTCCGGCTTAAACACCATTCAGGCTTACCCCTTGAAAATAATGGTCTCCGACAATAGTCTCGTATCGGTTACCTCCAAATAGTTAACACCCAAACCATAAACAGGCGCTGAATCACGATCCAGCGTTATTTCCATTGTCAAGGGTGTACCAGGAGTGACCGTCAAATCTCCTGTCACTCGCTTGCCATTCTGGCTAACACCAATGGCCAGACGTGGTTCGGGAGCCCGTTCGGTCAATGAAGTGGTTATTTCCAAGTCTCTGCAATGTAATGGAATGCCATAATTAATAATGTACTCGTATTATACGCGATAAGAGAATTGTAATTGCTGTTATTCTGTCGTAATTTTATGCGTTTAGAAGCAAAAAAGAAAAACATTATTTTCAATCAACTGTAATTATCATATCCAGAGGAGGAGGTATAAGCGATTGCAATGGAGTTCAGTAACTGCCCTACATGGAGTGTGAAAGGAAATCTTAGGTAATCTTGAGCAGGCATGACTTTATATGTGATGGCTCGTAGTGTAGCGTTATTATGATCTTTGGTAAACCTATCATCGCTACAGACGAACCGATAATTATTGAGGGTCTAATCGTAAGACTATTTAAGTTAATGTCATAATTGCAGCTTTGTTGTATAAGACGTAGTAAAGTTTTTATACTGAACATGTTCAGTTTGCTGAAATCATAGAAGTGTACACTATTCTATTTGGTAGTAGACAATCAATGTAATCATATTTTGTTGAAGAGGATTTTTTCTAATGATGAAAGTCTTTTGAGAAACAACAAATGGTTGCTTTTCAATAAACCGACTGATAAAACCCTTAAGTGATTGATGTGGAGAGAATATCAAAGATATGTGTTTTTGTGCATTTAAATCTATTGAAACTTTATTCATTTGACTACGTATAGTCAAGAGATATGTAGACAAATGGCTTGCATTAGTTGCACAATTAAGTTTCTGTTGTTTGCCAGTAGATGGCGCCAGCTGTAAGTGCTAGTCGAATCTGCTATAACCTTAACGTCATGAGCTAAGCTTAGGCATATGATAAACATACCGCCTCGACACAATAGTGAATTTCTTTTGACGTCATACTCTTTTGGTTGCATGAATACGAATATGTATCATTTTGTGCCAAATAATCGTCATACTCGTATGCGGGAAGTATTGATTTTCTTCTTTCAATTGAAGAAAATGGCGGCTGAAGCTTATCGAGAGCTTCACAACGGAGATGCTGCTTTAAGTGAAACAATGTGTCGAGATTGGTTCCTTCGCTTTAAAGACGGTGATTTTGATGTTGATGACCGTTTACGTGAAGGTAGACGAAAAATCTTCGAATACTTGATAGATATCCATGTCAAATGCAAGTAGAGCTTGCTTTAGTATTAAGAGTTACCCGCCAAGCCATTTTCAAACGATTGCTTGCGTTGAGAATGAACCTGGGTTTCTTATGAGTTGAAGCCAAGGGACGTTGAGCTTTGGTTTTTCGCCCGTAAACAACTGCTTCAGCGACAAAAAACTATATTACTATTTTATTATTTGAATTTTGAATCAATTACTCAAACTTGGCTATCCAAAACTCCAATTAATTGAATCGAATTAATCGAATTTTTGAGCTAATAAACCTTAAAATTTGACTAATCGATTAAACACACAAATTAACTAACGTTGGCATACTTGAAAATAAAAAAATTAGCTGGAGAAACCACAACGATGTTAAATACAAATCGAAAATTTTTTAACTCGGGCTTACGAGGTGTGTAAAAAAAATTGGGTGAATTTTTATTTTTCTCAAAAAATATTTATTTATTCATCAATTTCTATTTTATCTCCTTCAAAATAGTCCCCCTCTGATATAATATACTTGTGCCAGCGTTTTTTCCAATCCTCGAAGCAGTTCTGATATGCACTTTTTGGTATGTCCTTGAGCTCTCTCAGGGATTCGGTTTTTATCTCCTCAATAGGCGCAAAACGTCGTTCTTTCTTGGGTCTCTTCAATCTTGGTAACAGGAACAAGTCGCAGGGGGCCAAATCTGGTGAATACGGTAGCTGAGGCTTAATAACGGTGTTGTTTTTGACCAAATAATCTCTTACAAGCAAAGATGGGCATTATCATGAAGCATGAAGGTGCATTGTCATGAAGCAAAAGCCATGAATTCTTTTCCACAATTCCGGACGTTTTTTTCGTATGGCTTCACACAAACGGGGCATAACTTCAAGATAATACTCCTCATTTACGGTACGACCTTGTGGTAAGAACCTTGATATTTGATTGAACTGGACTCTTCCTGGGCTTTGGTTTCGATGTCATAACCATATACCAATGATGATTCGTCACCAGTTATGACCCCTTTAAGCAAATCTCGATTATCGTTGACGTCATTCAACAATTCCTGAGTGATGCTCGTTTTTAGTCAAAATTCAGCAATTTTAGAACGAACTTCGCTGCCACACCCTTCATGCCCAAAATTTCCGAAAAGATTGCATGGTATGAGCCAGCAGATATGCCGACATCCTCAGCAACTTCTCTAATTGTAATTCGACGATTCTCCATAATTATTTTCTTCACTTTCTCAATATTTTCGTCGATTGTTGATGTGCTGGGGCGTCCAAAGCGAAAGTCGTCATTCACATCTTTTGGATCTTCTGTGAAAAGCTTGTACATTTTTTTGACTCAGAGTACTTTCATCGTATACCACTGTCAATATTTCAAGCGTTTTTGAGCACTTAATTCCATTTTTTTGCACCAAAATTTGATGCAACTTCCTTGATCCGTTTTTTTTGATAGCAAAAAATCGCTGAACACGCAAAACACTTCTCTTATTTATGCCTCTCACAAACAAACTAAACTTGCTGTATGGATGAAACCGTCAACATATCTTCGAGACGAGTGTACCAACATGAAAAAAAAAAAAAAATAATCGAAAGTCGAATGTACGTAGCCCGCGAAATTTGAAAATTCGCCTTATGTTTTGAACACACCTCGTATAATTGTGGCTCATACTTAAACTATGTTATCTGTACGAGTATATGAAGCTAACGATTTCATTCACTTGATTCCATTGAAAATCCATCACATTGTAGGGTGACACACTAATTATTTAAATTAATGCGATTTTCACACTTGGTTTAAATACAGGGTGGCGCAATAGAACGTGCATATTGCATTATCATTTTTTGCGTGGCGCGGGCGGGGGCGGGCGCCTACATCGTTGGGTTGGCGGGCTCATGGAGTTTTAGTCGCTATGAATCACTTCGACGGGAAGCGTCGCGCATTTTGCGTGCGCGCATTTTACGAGAACTCTCGTTTTCTCTGACGAGGCTCATTTCCTTATGAATGGGTTCGCAAGCCGTCAAAATTGTCGTTACTGGAACAGTGAAAATCCCAAAATCAAACACCAGAAACCATTGCATAGTCCTAAAGTGACAGTATGGGCAGCAATCTCTGGCAGAGGAATAATTGGTCCTTATTTCTTCAAAAATGCGCGGGGCCAAAACGTCACGGTTAATACGGAACGTTATGTTGAGATGTTGGACGGATTTTTGGCTCCAGAAATTGAAAGTTCAAGAATAGTGAATTCCAGAATTTGGTTCCAACAAGATGGAGCTACCTGTCACACATCAAATGACTCCATGGCGGTGGTGAAGCAGATGTTCCCTGGCAGACTGATTCCGAAAAGAGGTGATATCCCATGGCCCCCACGTAGTCCAGACTACAGTAATAATCCAGGAAATATCGTTCAGCTCAAGGAGAATATCCGTGGTGAAATGGCAACCATTACAGCAGTATTTCTGAAGAAAGTTTTCATAATTTTCGTTTGCGGCTAGAGGAGTGCCGTCGTATAGAGTGTCACCATTTAGATGATGTTATTTTTAAAAAATAAACTCCATTTATTACTCTACAATGCCTTAGATTTATTTTAACCATACCTTTGTATTTATTTTTTAATCTATTTTTTAAATATGCACGTTCTATTGCGCCACCCTGTATATCGCAACAATTTATTTTGCAGCTCTTTTCTGCTATTTGCAATGGTGTAGATAGAAGACCAAATTTGATACGTGAATCGTTTTAATGACATAAAAATTAATGAGTCTATAGGAGTTAAAGAAGAGGTTTAAGTTTAATAAAAACACCAAAATCATTATTAAATTTGACTCTTTTATTTCGCCAAATAAGTCATTTCGCAGAAGTTATATTTAGATTGTGTGAAATTACCTCGTAATTTAACATAAGGTTAAACGCGTTAGTAAATAGTCGATTTAAATTCATAGGATAATGTTCATACTAATTTAGTGAAGGTTTGATAAAGATTTTTTTTACAAAAGTTGGGTTTTCAAACCTTCAATAAATGTTTATGAATACAGCCCATAGAAGTCTCTAAAATCGAGCAGAAATTTTTTGTTTAGAATAATAAAAGTAGAAATAGAATAAAAAAAAAACAATTCCCTTACATCTCATGAATGAGATATGGAAGAGCTTCTCACATTCAGTGAGCTTACAGCCATTTTATTTTGAAATTCACTCAACGGGATCTGCAGATTGACGACAATTCTGAACTTAACAATTTGAGAAGCATTTACAAGACTTGTCGGTTACTCGACACAACAAGGTGACTGCCTCTCAAATAGTGGTAGGTGGCTGTATCGGTGATTGAACCCGCGATTGTGCGGACGATAGTCGAGTGTAATAACTATCGCGCAACGGTGGGTAACATTTTTTCAAGAATATAAATCAAAAATTTCTTGCATCCCAAATAATATTATTATTTATTATTAAGTTATATTATTATTAAGTTTACCCCCAAAATTATCTAATTAAAATTTCAATTACGAACTCTCGTTTGTGATCGATTAACTTGAACTTGATTTCATGAAGAATCCTTTTATTTTAACAGATTCTCATAGAAATTGTTTTTTTTTCTTTTACCTTCTTACAATCAATTAAACTTTCCAGGCCAAAAAAAAATCTAAATCTCGTTTTTTGTTTACAACTAAAAAGAAAACAAATGCAACTTACTCTGGTTCTTGAAATCCAGCTGGTAAGACATCTCGTCTGACAACACCGTGATGTTGCTGGTGCTGTAGCTGCTGCGGCTGTTGTTGGAACACAAAACGTGGTTGCTGCTGGGCAGTTTCATTCATCATTAAATTGAAAACCGGACCACTTGTGATGCACTTAACACTAACGATTTCTTTGCCATTTGTCGATTCAATTATGATTTTATGATAATACACTTTTTTACCCTAAAACCACAAAAAAAAAAACGGCCATAACAACAATAGCGAAATTAGAAACACAACAAAAAACCAAAGAAAAAAAAAACATTATTATGGGGACGAGTGCGTAATTGCCTATAAATGGGCGTTCAAATAATTGGACGGACAAACATACCGTTAACTGATTGACCATACGCGTAACACCACATTCATAAAAATCAGTTAATGATAAACGGAATATGGCCAAGGAACCGTTAATTTCGGGATGACAACGTTCATCCGGATAACCCTTAAGGCCTTCCAAGTAGATTTGTGGTTTTTCATTGTCGGCGGGACTGCTGCTGCTACTGCTGCTGCTGTTGTCCGTTGTAATGGGTTCTGGTAGGCCAATTTCAACGCGCATTAAATCTTCGCTGCAGTGAACTTTGTGTGTGCCTGGAATAAATTATACAGAAAAGAAAAGGAAGAAAGAATTAAAAAGACATAATGAAAAAGAATACCAAAAAATAATAAGTTGTCGTGAAAATGATTGCATAAGTGTTAATTTAACACAACAGAACGTTAAAACACGGCAACGGACTTATGACATTATGACGGTGATGTGCGCAATCAAAAGTCCATCATGAAATTTATCATCTGTCATGCAGACAAAAGACTTAAGTAACGAACTTGAAAATTTTATTTTCTATTATGTTAGCTATGCGGGGGCGCAGTTATATACATACATATATATAGTAAATATTATATGTAGTTATGCAATACGTGGTAGAAACTTAAAAGAGCATTAGGTATGCCGCTTGACAACAAAAGATTTAAGACACAAACGTGTTTTTTGTTGTGAGCCGAAAGAACAAAGGCCAGCCATTAGGTTATGTAAGAAGATTTGTGGGAATTTTTATATGTAGAACAAAAACTAAGAAAAAAAAAGTTGAAATTAAACTTATATTTATTGCTTAGAATACAAAATTATTATATGCCAAATAATTTTGCGGGTGGAAGTAAAAAAACAGTTCCAAAAATTTGTAACTTTCCGTATAAAAACGTGGTACACAAAGAAAAATTTTAGATGCATTGATTTTGATTATATTGTATTGTTCGGAAAGTTCATTCAGTTAGTGGTGTAGAGTTTCTTCAAACACTATCAAAACTTCCTCCCACTCCTTCTTTAAACTGTTTACTGTTGTTTACTTGTGTTATCGTTCTAGTTGTGAGTGGTTATAGCGCTAAAAAAGTGTTTCATATGTGGAAAAATAGTACAGAAAAAGAGAATTTTAGGCTTATTATGCTGTATTATTTCCCGAAAAGGAGAAACCGCCGCTGAAGCCAGCCGAAAAATAAAATCTGTTTAAGAAGAAAACGGACCAAATAAAAGAGTTTGCCAAAAATGGTTTAAAAGATTTTCTTCGTGCGACTTCTTCATAATGGATGCTTCCAGATCAGGACAACCAAAAGGAATTGTTTACGAGGAGGAGAGAAATTTAATTATTATTAATCCCCGTGCAACAGTTAGAGAAATAGCTGAAATAATCAAAAAATCAGTTTCAACCGTTCAAGGGGTCATAAAAGAGCTCGGATTTGTAAGCAACCTCGATGTGTGGGCACCTCACTCTTTCACTGAGGTCAACTGCCAGAATCGCGTTAGCGTCTAATCTAAGGATAAGAAATAACAAGACACCATTTCTGAAGAACCTCATCACAGAGGATGAAAAATGGATAGTCCACAACAATGTAACGCGGAAAAGATCATGGGGCAAACCAAATGATCTCCTCTCAATCCACCTCCAAAACGGGCCTTCACCCCAGGAAGGCAATGATGTCGATTTGCTGGGATGTCGAAGGAGTCATGAGAGTTGTCTTTTTTGAACTTCTCAAAACAAATCAAACGACTAATGCGGACTACTATATCACATAATTAGATAAATTGAAGGCGGCATTGGAAGAAAAACGGCCGAGGCTCATCAATCAGGAACACATCATCTTTCATTATGAGAACGTCCGCCCTCACATTGCCCTGCGGACCCGTCAGAAACTATTAGAGCTTGGGTGGGAAGTTTTACCTCACCCATCGTACTCCCTAGACCTCGCCCCGTCTGACTCTCACCTATTTCGCAGTCTAAGCAATCACTTGAAGGATCTGAATTTCCAGATTGACGAGGAAGTGAAAAAACGAATTAAACGCTTTTTTCAGAAAAACCACGCGAGTTTTATGACAGAGGAATAATTGTTTTCTTGTATATAAATTTCTAAATAAATTTCTTTAAAAAATTGAACGAACTTTCCGAACAACCCGATATTACGAAATAAAAACTGAAATCTTATGCATATTTATTACTGTGCAAAGAAGAACTTGGTGACAAATTTCAAAGTGTAGAAAGCTTCCAAATCTTTTTAGTGCATTTTACTATTTAGTCTTCCAGAGAAATATATACTTTAAATCAAAACAAATGAAAGGCTGTCAGATTTATTGCATGGTAATGAATGTTTATAGAGTTATCGTCCGGTTAATCAAACACAAAGGCAGCTAAACACTGTTAAGCAGTAATTGAACGACTTATATTCCTTATATTATACTCATTATGCAATCTACTTACATAGCCTCAAAAAGACGTTGTTCAGCCGAAAATTAGAAAGCTTTAATAAAATTGATGATATTGCAATTGTTTTCAATAACTGCATCTAATTTCCAGTAAGGATAACCTCATTTTCACTCTAAATGCGATTGCTATAACCGAATTCAATTTGGTTTTATTTTTCCATTTTTAAATCAATTTTTACTTTGAAATTAAAGTTTCATTTAAAAGTATTCAATAGTCAATTTTAATTCATTCATTTTCAGTTTGATTATCTAGCTGTGACAATATTTATATAAAATTTCAGCCACTTCAGTTGCTTTAAATGCATTTTTCTGTGATATTGCGGATTTCCTGACAAATGTTTGCAAAAACCTCACTTGGTTAGGAAGCGTTACTTTCAGATAACCCCTGGTATGATAAGGATTATCACAGAGCATCTGAGGAAACAACATAAGGAAGGTGGAGAGAGGTGAAATATAGTTTGAGCCAGGAAAAATTTTTGTACAATTTAGAGATCGAGAATATAAAAATATGTAAGGATAGCGGAAAAATAATATTGCTGTTTAAGAAAGCCTAAATTGTAAGAGCCAAAATCGGGTTAGAAAACTAATGTGTTGATTAAAAAAGTTGCGAGAGTTAATATTCGGCCCATAGAATTGTTCAATACCGATGGCTACAAGCTAAAAATCAGTTCCTAGTAACGCATCTCTTTGAAGAAAAATGAAAATGTCATATGTTGCACTAATGATTCTATGTAACCATGGTCTTAATACAAACATCTGATCTCTTTGAGCGGCGGTCACATCTATGTACAGGCTACCACTTAAGTAGCTGAGGAATCGACATGTGAAAATATAAAAGCCTTTCAAACTTCGTAGTGAATACAAAAGTTGAAGGCTCGTGAGCTCGTTCAATGTCAAAAATCTCGGTGATGGAAAATATGTGGAAATCTTTATAGACAGAACTCCATATACCGACATTTTTTTTCTTTCTTTATTTGTAATCTATTTTAACAATAATAAGCAAATTTAATGATCTTAAATAATAACATGATGTGTTGATTTTCATCAAAACCAGCAATATAACATAAAGAGTGTCCAAACAAGGACGCAAGATTTAAATTTGGCGCCATTCGAAGTGTCATTGTTTGACATTTCAACAATTGTTATTGTTTGCTAGTAGAAGGTACGAGGTTAGTAAAAATGGAGCGCTACACGAATGAAGAACGCATTATCATTTGTGAAATTGTTTTACCAAAATGGTGAATGTTTTGCAGCTACAGTTCGCAAATTGCAATCAATTTGGGGTCACAATAATGCTCCAAAAGAGTCAACTGTAAAGAGATTAATGGATAAATTTGCCAAAACTGCGTCTGTTAGTGATGTAAAGACAACAACGCGGATTTGACCAGGTCGATCGACCGAAAATGTCGCAGCTGTCGCAAACTCCATCCATCTCAATTCGACACCGAGCTCAGCAAATTGGTATCTCCAAATCCACTATGCGGCGAATTTTGACTCAGGAACTGAAGCCAGCTGACCATGGACAGCGAAGGGAGTTCGTTAATTGGGTATCGGAAAGACATGAAATATGAAAATGCTGATTTTGCCGATAAAATCATCTTCAGTGACGAGGCCCATTTCCATCTTGATGGCTTCGTCAATAGGCAGAATTGTTGCATTTGGGGTGAGGAAAATGCAAATGCATCCTCAACGTGTCACTGTGTGGTGTGGATTTTGGGCTGGAGGAATCATTGGACCTTTTTTTTATGAAAATAAGGCATGCCAAGCGCAATCAGTCAATGGTATTTGGTATCGTGAAATGATAACCAGTTTTTCGTGCCTAGAATTGAAGAAATGAATGTGGAGGGCATGTGGTTTCAACAAGACGGCGCCACATGCCATATAGCCAGGGAAAAAATTAAATTGCTGCATCAGTCATTTCCCGGTCGTGTTATTTCGCGTTTAGGTGGTCAGAATTGGCCGCCTAGATTGTGCGATTTAACACCATTAGACTTTTTTCTTTGGGGTTTTTTGAAGTCGATGGTTTACGCGAATAAGCCGACGACTCAGGTCTTAAAAGAGGAAATTGGACGCTGCATTAATGAAATACCGCAGCATTTATGGAATACGGTCGATGAAAGTTTCATTAAAAGACCCCGTGTGCGCCAGCAAAGCCGCGGCGGCCATCTGCCCGATGTGTTGTTCCATTCATAACCTCATTCTGTCTACTTTACAATATAATAAAGTTTTACGATTTTTTTTAAATATCTGTGTTTTATTTAAAATTTTCATTTTGCGTTCTTGTAGGGACACTCTTTACTATTGCGATTGATGTGGATGGACAGGTTTCTAAGGCGATATCAAAATTTGGGTGCGGGGAATTGACGAAAAGCACTATAAGAGCAAAACACTTGAAACTATTTTCTACATACAGTGCATAATAAATAAATACCTTGTGATTGGTGCAGCACAAGAGAATATTATTTGTATTATAGACCCTGCCTATTCTGCTTCTACCTGCCCTTTCAATTAAAAGCCATTGGTAACTTTTAAAAATCAGCGTTGTCTAGCAAGCTAATATTAATATTTAATATTAATATTAAAGTGTGGTTAATAATTGATTTTATTTTCAAGTTTTGTCAGCCTATATCTAAATATAGCTGTATAATTAATCCTGTTTTCCTATGTCCTAATTTTACATTTTTAAACGTTAACTTAGACATATTCATGTATAATATTCATATTCATACATAGTCATACATAAATTGAGTGAAATTCATCGTAGGGATGGTACGATTTATAGGACGGTAAGGTACCGTAAAGAGTACAGTACAACCTGTTCTAGTCACTATAGTAATATTCTTTCAGATATATATTTGTGTTTCTATAGGGTGGCGCATAAGCAACGTTAAGATTTGATCAGTGAATACATTTTTTGTTTAAGTCTTTTTTTCGTCTCTTTACAAAATTAACTAAATAATACTTGGGAAATTTATGATGGAAAGGCTCAGCACAAAACAAAGAACCAAAGTTGTTCAATTTTACTTTAAAAGTCAGCATTCTATTATTCAGATCATATCAAAATTTCTTTCATATTCGAAATGCTCCTAGTGCTCCAACAATTTACCGATTGGTTGACCGTTATGGGCAACAAAGGGCTGCCTGTGATCTTCCGTGCACTGGAAGACCTCTTGCAGTTCGAAATGAAGTGACCATTGCTCGAGTGTAAGCAAGTATTGAGGAAACCCCCGAAACTTCCACCAGCCGATGTTCTCAGCAGTTAGAGTCTTTGTAAACAATTTTACATATGTTATATCTTTTTCCATATAAGATGCAATTGGTTCACGAGTTAAAACCAAAAGATGCACAAGAATGCATTCAATATAGTCGTCGTTACTTATGAGCCAGTCTTTAGAAGTACAATATAGTTTATCGATATCAGTCAATGACATGTTGTAATATGAAAAAGGGGATAGGTTGATTTTTAGCCATTCCGTAGAGACTGAAGTTTAGAGATAATGTCGACATGACTTTTATTCAGAATTTCACAAACGCATAAAATAATATTATCGTTTATCAGCTCAGGACTGGATGAAACAAAGGCAAAATGATATAATCGATTTTAACTTAAAGCATTGCTGTGGATAGAATAACCATGACAGACTAAAGACATCAGTCTTTAACAGAGCCAACAAGAAGTATAACGACTATTTGTAAAGAAATTTTTATGTATCACAAGTTGAATATTTTAACATTTAAATAGATATTCAAATCTCTCTCTGTTATGATATTTCCCGAACTTTGAGTTAATACACAAATCGATAAAATATTCATACGATTATATCATCATCATATACTTGGTCGTCATTTATTATTAGTTATCTGAAAATTAATAATAAAAATTGATTATCTAAGTTAATCAGTTTATTATATCAGCAGATGCTACATAGCAAGTGATAAATTCACTATAAAATATAAACTTCTTAAGCTTGTTTATAAAAAACTTCAGATAAACTACAAGTATATGGTCATAAACTAAAGACAAAAGACTTAAGAACCAAACGTAGCAGATTAGATTTGAAAAGAAACAGATCAATGTGATCCGCAAATAATCGTTACCTATACGTTGTGATGGATAAAAACTTTGTCTTTTTTTATTTTACTCTATAAATCAAGAAGTCATGGATAGAGGAGACAGAAAAAGCTGGCAAATAACTTAAGCGCTCCACAAACGTAGTGAATGCAACGATTAAGCAACATGTGTAACTCATATTACTCAGAAGTAACACCGTTTTTATTGAAATTTAATAAACGAAATTATTTCGTTTTTACCCCTGCAAGAAAAGCCAGCCATTTCTGCTGTAGCTACCGGAATCCTGTTCCAAAATCCTGACCACACCGTTATTTAGTGGATGCTCTAAATATTTTGCTTGTAGCCATTCAGTTTTTCTTCATCATTTATTCTTCTTAAATAAATGAGAGAAAAAAAAACGTTATGCAAATATCTTTGAATTTTATATCAAATGAACAGCAAAACTAACACAATTTTTATTATACGCAAAGCAAAGCAAAGCACAGAGTTAACCATAGCAAACTACAGACTTATATGAAACGCTTTAGAAGCAAGTGCGTATCTCATGCATTTGTTTCAATAAGATACCGTCCATATGCGCTGCCATCGTCGCTATGGTGGCTTTTGCGCAGCGGGCATTGTTGCCTGAGAAGTCGAGGAAAAAAAAGCATACGAAAATTTATGAGGTTGCGTTACAAGATTAAAAGGATTTGATAAAATTTCTAATAAATTGTTATATGCTATGCAAAACAAGGGGAGACGTAGCGGCAGACGATCCATAAGGAGATGAGGAAGACGATGGCGACTTTGAGGCCAGAGGGAATTTGTTGTAGCTGGAGAGCCTATCAAGTTGTTGTTATAATATGAGAATTATCTCATGGGGACATAGGGGTAATTAAGAGCAATTTATAGTTATTTTTTCTTATTGCCTAAGATGTGTAGAAATAATTGAAAAGCCTGCCTTATGATTCCGATGCAAAAGGGGGACGGATGAAATATTTAAAAGAAATTTTTGGGGACATATTTTTATCTATGTTTGCGTACAAGTTTATGCAGAATGGATGTTACATGAAAAATTGCGTGAAATTGCATACTAAAATATTATCGTGCAAATTTTAGAACAGCAGTCAACAGTTTGGTTCTTAAGTCTTTTGTTTTAACGGAGCCGATAGTCAGCTAAAGTGACATGATTTCTAGTTGAGTAATCTAAAGTACGGTTACGTTTAGTAGGGAGGTATAGAATATCTGTTAAAGAATATTAATGTGGTGTTGTGGATCGTATTTCCACATCAACGTCAACTTTATTAATTCCTCAAAACGTACAAGATTGCTCTATTTATACTAAAATTACTTATTCTAGAAAATGCTACAATATTTCAGACAGAACACATATTTACATAATGGGTGCAACAAAGACAAACATATTTACAGAATAGTGTTGTATATCATAGGCTTAATTCTAGAATGTTCTTATTTACACAACAGGTGAAAAAGAGATAACAATAGACTGTATAATGGGAGTGAGAGGAACAAACATAACTTACTGTCGTAAACGTAATTCTAGAAAAGTCTGTAACAAGACATAAAAACTGCAGCAACAACCACACAATCTGCCTTA